>CM073000.1:138575129-139022629 GCA_037038555.1 Rhynchonycteris naso
TTTCATTGTGTAAATTTATCACAGCTTTTTCATCTACTCATTCATTGATGGGTACTTGGGCCGTTCCCAAATCGTGGCTATTATAAATATGCTGCAAGGAACATAGGGATGCAAGATTCCAAGATAGCAATGGAGTAGGCAGACATACAAAGAGCCACCTCCCAGGATCAAACTGGATTACAAATTAATTTAAGAACAATCATTGTGAGAAACCAACATTGGACTTAAAGAAGAGGACTCGAAAACCAAGGAGCACAAAAGAAACCATACCAAAACTGATAGAAATGTGGGGACATGGTGGGGGCTCCCCTGGTCCCAGTAGCAAGGGGCAACTGATGGGTCTAGAGGGATTCTCATTGTGGGGAGAGAGACCCTGAGAGACAAGGGTCCTCAGTCCCAGAAACAGAGCCCTAGCCTAGAGATCCAGAGACTGGAGGAGACAGCCTGACAGCATTGAGTGAGGAGAAGAGTGGGATTTGTCTCTGGGAAACGGCTTGCAAAAAAAGTTGCATCCTTAAAAAGCCAGCGCAGAAAATCTCACTCACAGCCACTTACCTGGGCTCCAGGATAAGGAGAGCTGAGAGGACTGGTGTTGCATGAGGAGGGTGTGGGGTTCAAGGCACAGGGACACAAAAGGTGATGGGGAGAAGAATATATGTGCTGATTCATTCTTCAATACTGAGGGTAGGCAGACATACAAAGGCAGGGGGAGGGCATTCCCTCCGTCCAGCACAAGCCTAGTGTAAGGCCAATTGACCCACTCCAGAAAGCTATCCAGCTCCAATTAGCTCAAAAGGCCCTTTGGAAATAAGAAAATAAAGGGGAGGGGCAGTGACTCAGGTTTCTGGGGAGACCTAAACTATACCTCCCTCTTCTGATATGGAGAACATGTCCTGCTCTGGGAAAGTAGCTGGGCAGACCATACCTTCTGGTTCTCAGAGGTCACACCCACTACATTCCTGTGGACTTACCATACAGAAAAAAAAAGGCCTGGACAGAGGTTCAACTGGGGCCAAAGAGCAAGATACACCCACTACCCCTGTTCTAAACACATAATTTCTTTGCTGGGCTCAGCAAAGAAACAGCAGGAAAATTAAGAATTTTAGGCAGCTCAACATGTTAAAGAGAATTAAAATTCAAGCAACAAGCAGAGGATGAGAGATAAAGGCCTGGAGAAGGGGCCACATTCCACATACCAACCACAGCTGTCCTACCCCAAAAAGCTTACAAACTGCACACAGTAAAAATTGGAAGACAGAGAAATGCAATCCATATAAATCAACAAGAGAAATCCCCAGAAAAAGAACTGGATGAGATGAAAGTAACCAAATTACCAGATGGAGAGTTTAAAATAATGATTGTTAGAATGCTTAACAATGTTAGAGATACAATGGATACACTTCATGAGCACCTAAATAAAGAAAATGCAAGCATCAAAAAAAGGACATTGTAATCATAAAAAAGAATCAATCAGATGGCAATTACAATATCAGAAATGAAGACTGCACTAGAAGGAATCAACAGCAAGCTCGATGAAGCAGAGGATCAAATCAGTGACTTAGAGGACAAGATAAATGAAAACACAGAAACAGAGCAGGAAAAAAAACAGAGGCTCAAAAAGTCCAAGGAAACTATAAGAGAACTCTATGACAATATGAAGAGAAATAACATATGCATTATAGGCATTCCTGAAAAAGAAGACAAAGAACAAGAGATAGAGAACCTGTTTGAAGAAATCATCACTGAGCACTTTCCTAAATTGATAAAGGAAAAAGTCACACAAGTTCAAGAAGCACAGAGAGTCCTGGTAAAGAGAAAACCAATGAGGCCTAAATCAAGACACATCATAATTCAAATACCAAAGTTAAGAGATAAAAAAAAAATACTAAAAGCAGCAAGAGAAAAGAAGTCAATTACATATAGAGGAGCCCCCATAAGGATTACATCCGACTTTAAAACAGAAACACTTGAGGCCAGAAAGGAATGGCAAAAAATATTCAAAGTAATGCAAAACAAGAGCCTATAACCAAGACTTCATAATTCAGCAAGATTTATCATTTAAAATTGGAAAAAAAATAAAAATCTTCCCAGACCAAAAACACTCAAGGAATTCATTATAACCAAAACAGGACTGCAGAAAATGTTAAGGGGCTTACTGGAAAAAGAGTAAAGATTTAAAAAATTGGGAAAAAGAGAATTACATATTTAAAGAATAAAATGGCAATAAACAACTACATATCAATAATAACCTTAAATGTAAATGGATTAAAAGCTCCAACTAAAAGACATAGGGTAGCTGCCTGGATGATAAAACAGGGTCGTTACATATGCTGTCTACAAGAGACCCACCTCAGAATAAAAGATACACATAGTCTGAGAGTAAAGGGATGGAAAAATATATTTCATGCAAATGGAAAGGGGAAATAAAAGCTGTGGTAGCAATACTAATATAAGACAAAATAAACTTTAAAACAAAGGCTAGAGCAAGAGATAAAAAAGGTCAATACAAAATTATAAAAAGAGCATTACAACAGGAAAATACAACTATTATAAATATATATGTGGCTAATATAGGAGCAACTAAATATCTAAAATAAATTTTGATGGACAAAAAAGTGAGATCAACAGTAATACTATAAGAGTAGGAGATTTTATTACCCCACTAACATCAATGAATAGAAACTCCAGACAGAAAATTAACAGAGAAACAGTGGCCTTAAATGACACACTAGATCAACTGGATTTAATAGATATCTTCAGAATCTTTCACCCCAAAATAGCAGAATATACATACTTTTCAAGTGCTCATAGTACATTCTCTATGATAGACCACATGTTACAAAAAAAAAAAAAAACAAGTCTTAATAACTTTAAGAAGATTGAAATCATATCCAGCATCTTTTCTGACCACAAAGACATGAAACTAGAAATCAACTACAATAGAAATATGAAAAACATTCAAACATTTGGAGACTAAATAGCATGCTATTAAATAATGAATGGATTAACAATGAGATCAAGGAAGAAATCAAAAATTCCTTGAAACAAATGAAAATGAACATACAACAACTCAAAATTTATGGGACATAGCAAAAGCAGTCCTGAGAGGAAAGTTCGTAGCATTACAGGCATACCTTAAGAAGCAAGAAAAAGCTCAAATAAACAACTTAATCCTAAGGAAACTAAAAAAGAACAGCAAGTAAAGCCCAGAGGAAGTAGAAGAAAGGAAATAATAAAGATTAGAGGAGAAATAAATGAAATAAAGGCAAAAATGAAAACAATACAGAAGATCAATGAAAACAACAGCTCGTTCTTTGAAAAGGTAAACAAAATTGATGAACCTTTAACCACACTCTCCAAGAAAAAAAGAGAGAGCTCGAATAAATTAATTAATTAAAAATGAGAGTGGAGAAGTAACAAATGACACAGCAGAAATTCAAAGGATTATAAGAAAATATTATGAAGAACTGTATACTGCCTGACCTGTGGTGGTGCAGTGGATCAAGTGTCGACGTGGAATGCTGAAGTCACTGGTTAAAAACCCTGGGCTTGCCCAGTCAAGGCACATATGGGAGTTGATACTTCCTGTTCCTCCTCCCTTCTCTCTCTCTATCTCTGTCTCTCTTCTCTAAAATGAAAAAATAATTTAAAAAAACTTAAAAAAACCTGTATGCCAAAAAATAGGACAACCTCGATGAAATGGATAAAATCCTTGAAATATATAATCATTCAAAAATCAATCTGGAAGAATCAAAAAACCTAAACAGACCGATTACAACAAATGAGATGGAAACAGTTATCAAAAGACTCCCACAAAACAAAAGCCCTGGGCCCAGTGGCTTCACAGAGAAATTTTACCAAATATTCAACGAAGAATTAAATCCTATCCTTCTCAAGCTATTTCAAAAAATTCAAGAGGAGGAAAGACTTCTAAACTCCTTTTATGAGGCAAACATAATCCTCATTCCAAAACCAGACAAAGACAACACAAAGAAAGAAAACTATAGGCCAATATCCATGATGAAATGAGATGCTAAAATTCTCAACAAAATATTAGCAAACCAGATCCAACAATACATTAAAAAAATCATACCTCATGATCAAGTGGGATTTATACTATGGAGGTAAGGCTGGTACAATATTTGCAAATCAATCAATGTGATTCATCATATAAACAAAAGAAAGGAGAAAAACCACATAATAATTTCAATAGATGCAGAAAAAGTATTTGATTAAATCCAGCACCCATTTATGATCAAAACTATCAGCAAAGTGGGAATACAGGGGACATTCCTTAACATGATAAAGGCCATATATGACAAACCCAGAGCCAACATCATACTCAATGGGCAAAAATTAAAAGCAATTCCCTTAAGAACAGAAACAAGGCAGAGGTGCTCCCTTTTACCACTCTTATTCAACATAGTTCTGGAAGTACTACCTACAGCAATCAGACACAAGGAAAAAATAAAAGGTATCCACATTGGAATGGAAGAGAAGTAAAACTTACATCATTTTATGCTGATAATTTGATACTATACATAGAAAACCCTAAAGTCTCATTCAAAAAACTACTGGAACTGATAAATGAATTCAGCAAGGTGGCAGGATATAAAATCAATATTCAGAAATCAGTGGCATTTATATACACCAACAATGATCTCTCTGAAAGAGAAATTAAGGAAATAGTCCCCTTCAGTATTGAGACAAAAATAATTAAAGTACCTAGGAGTAACTTGAACCAAGGAGGTTTAAGACCTGTACTTAAAAAATGATAAAACATTGATTAAAATAAAATCAAGGAAGATACAAACAAGTGGAAGCATATACCATGTTCATTGATAGGAAGAATAAACATTATTAAAATGTGTACATTACCCAAAGCAATTTATAAATTCAATGCAATTCCTATTAAAATACCAATTTCATGATTCAAAGATATAGAATAAATATTCCAAAAATTTATATGGAACCAAAAAATAACACGAATAGCTTCAGCAATCCTGAAAAAGAAAAATAAAGCAGGTGTATCACACTTCCTAATATCAAGTTATACTATAAGGCCATTGTACTCAAAACAGCCTGGTACTGGTATAAGAACAAGCATACAGATCAACAGAACAGAAGAGAACCCAGAAATAAACCCACACCTTTATGGCCAATTGATATTTTACAAAGGAGGTAAGAACATACAATGGAGTAAAGACACTCTCTTTAACAAATGTTGCTGGGAAAAATAGACAAATACATGCAAAAAAATAAAAATAAAAATAAATAAATAAATAAAACTAGACCACAACTTACACCATTCACAAAAATAAACTCAAAATGGAAAAGAGACTTGAATGTAAGTCGTGACACCATAATCATCTTGGAAGAAAACATAGGCGGTAAGCTCTCCGACATTTCTCACAGCAATATATTTGCTGATTTATATCCACAGGCAAGTGAAATAAAGGACAGGATGAATAAATGGGACTATATCAAACTGAAAAGCTTTTGCACAGCAAAAGACAACATGAACAAAATAGAAAGACAACCCACACAAAGGGAGAACATATTTGCCAACACACCCAATAAGGGGTTAACAACCAAAATCTATAAAGAACTTGTAAAACTCAACACCAAGAAAGTAAACAATTCAATCAAAAATTGGGTTGAAGCCTGACCAGGCGGTGATGCAGTGGATAGAGGGTCAGACTGGGATGCGGAAGACCCAGGTTCGAGTCCCCGAGCTCGCCAGCTTGAGCGCGAGCCCATCTGGCTTGAGCAAAAGCTCGTCAGCTTTGACCCAAGGTCACTGGCTCCAGCAAGGGGTTGCTCAGTCAGCTGAAGGCCCGGGGTCAAGGCACATGTGAGAAAGCAATCAATGAACAGCTAAGGTGTTGTGACGGCAACGAAAAACTAATGATTGATGCTTCTCACCTCTCTCCGTTCCTGTCTGTCTGTCCCTATTTATCCCTCTCTCTGACTCTCTCTCTGTCCCTGTTTAAAAAAAAAAAAAAATTGGGCTGAAGAACTGAATAGACACTTCTCCAAAGTGTACATACAGATGGCCAATGGGCAGATGAAAAACTTTTCAACATCATTAATCATTAGAAAAGTGCAAATTAAAGCCAGAATGATACCACCTCACACCTGTCAGAATCACACACTTTATCCAAACAGCACACAATAAGTGCTGACGAGGATGTGGAGAAAAGGGAACCCTCCTGCACTGCTGGTGGGAATGCAGACTGGTGCAGCCACTGTGGAAAACAGTATGGAGATTCCTCAAAAAATTAAAAATCAAACTGGATTTTGACTCAGTCATCCCACTTTTAGGAATATATCCTAAGAATACCAAATCACTGATTCAAAAGAAGAAATGCACCCCCATGTTTACTGCAGCATTGTTGAAAATAGCCAAGATCTGGAAACAGCCCAAGTGTCCATCAGTGGATGAGTGGATTAAAAAGCAGTGGTATATATACACAATGGAATGCTATGCAGCCACGAAAAAGAAGGGAATCTTACCCTTGGAGACAACATGGATGGACCTGTAGTCTATTATGCTAAGTGAAATAAGCCAGGCAGAGAAAGAAAAATATCATGACCTCACTCATATGAGGAATCCAATAAACAATGTGAACTGAGGAACAGAAGAGAGGCAGAGAAGTCAAAGAGTCCAGAGAGAAAGTGGTCAGAGGGAAAGGTGATGTGCGGAGGGGATCAAAGAAAGGAAAAGACATTATACACATAACACAGGGAGATACAGGGCATGATAGTAAATCATGGAGGGAAGGGGGGAAGGCAGTGGGGAAAGGGGATAATGGGGGTATCAAGGAGAACATGGGTGGGGGAGGAAGATATATTTGGGAGAACACTTTTAACTATGGAAACACAACAAATTAAAATCAAAAAAGTAAAAATAAAAAAGGAACATAGGGATGCATATATATTCTTTTAGATATCAGCATTTCAGCATTCTTAGGATATATTTCTAAAAGTATATTCCTAGTAACATCCTGGTTCAAAAGGCAGATCATTTTTAATTTTTTGAGGAAACTCCTTACTGATTTCCAGTTGTTTCATGAGTGTGAATTTCTATCAACAGTGAACAGGATTCCCTTTTCTCCACATCCTCTCCAACACTTACTGTTTGTTGACTTAGGTATTTCCTTTTATTTTATTTATTTCAAGAGAGAGAGAAGACAGAGAGACAGACAGATGGGAAGGGGGAGAGATGAAACACATCAACTCATTGTTGCGGCACTTTAGTTCTTCATTAATTGCTTTCTCATACGTGCCTTGACTGGGGGGACTCCAGCTGAGCCTGTGACCCCTTGCTCAAGCCAGTGACCTTGGGCTTAAGGAAGCAACATGGGCATCAAGCTGGCAACTTTTGGGCTGCAGCCAGTGACCAAAGGATAATGTTGATGATCCCACCCTCAAGCTGGCAACCCTGCACTCAAGCTGGTGAGTGTGTGCTAAGCTGGAAATCTTGGGGTTTCAAACTTGGGACATTTTATCCACTTAGCCACCACTGGTCAGGATGGTTTATTAATAAAAGCCATCCTGGCAAGTGTGAGTTGATATCTCACTGTATTTTATTTTTAATCTCTCTGGTGACTAGTGACATTGAGCATTTTTTCCATATGTCTATTGGTCATCTGTAGGTCTGTGGGATCAGAGACATGGAATTATGTTCTCCCAATCAGTGGGTTATCTTTTCATTTTGTTAATGGTTTCTTTTGCTGTGCAAAAGCTTTTTAGTTTGATGTAATCCCATTTGTTTATTTTTTTTTCCTTTGTTCCCCTTGCCTGAGGAGATATATCAGTGAATATATTGCTCTGAGAAAAGTATGAGTTTCTAATGCCTATGTTTTCTTATAGGATTTTTATAGGTTTGAGACTTACATTTAAGTCTTTTATCCATTTTAAGTTTATTCTTGTGTATGGTTCGTGGTCTAGTTTCATTTCTTTGCATGTGTCTGTCCAGTTTTCCCAACACCATTTATTGAACAGACTGTCTTTACTCCATTGCATGTCTTCCCCCTCTTTTCAAGTATTAATTAAACATGAGGTGTGGGTTTATTTCTGGGTCTCTGTCCTGTTCCATTGATCTATATTCCTGTTCTCATGGCAATACCAGGCAGATTTTATTACTATGGTCCTGTAGTATAGTTTGATACCATGTAGTGTGATATCTCCAACTTTGTTCTTCTTTCTCAGATTGCAGATGCTATTCAGAGTCATTTCTGGTTCCATAAATTTTTAGAACATTTGTCCTAGATCTGTGAAATATTTCATTGGGTTTCTTTGTTTGCTTTTTTAAATTTTTAATTGAATTTATTGAGGTGACATTGGTTAACAAAATTATACAGGTTTCAGTTGCACAATTCTGTATACTGCATTGTGAGTTCACCACCCCAAGTCTCTTTCCATCTGTATTTATAATTTTTTCCTTTGCTTAATCACTTCACCTTTTTCACCCAGCTCACCAAACCCCACCCCCTGTAAAAGCTGTTAGTCTGTTCTTTGCATTTATCAGTCTGTTTCTATTTTGTTTATTTATTTTGATCATTAGAGTCTACATATAAGTGAAATAATATGGTACTTGTCTTTCTCTGACTGTCTTATTTCACTTTGCATAATAATTTCAAAGTCCATCCATGCTGCCACAAAAAGTAAGATTTTCTTCTTTTTTATGGCTGAGTAATATTCCATTGTGTATATGTCCCACTGCTTTTTATTCACTCATCTACTGATGGGTACTTGGGTTGCTTCCAAATCTTGGCTATTATAAATAGCACTGTAATAAACATAGGGTTGCAGATATTATTTGGAATTAATGTGTTGGGTTTCACTGGATATGTTCACATAAGTGGAAAAGCTAGGTCATAGGGCAGGTCCATTTTTAATTTTTTGAGGTAATTCCATACTGCTATCCACAGTAGGCTGCACTAAACTGAATTCTCACCATGTTCTCCCTTTCAGTGGCTTGTCTTTTCATTTTGTTGATGGTTTCTTATAATGTGAGAAAGCTTTTTAGTTTGATGTATCATTTTTTAATTTTTTCTTTTGTTTCCCTTGCTGAGGTGAAATATCAGAAAAAAAATATTGCTATGTGAAATGTCTGAGATTTTACTGTCCATGCTTCCTTCTAGAATTTTTATAGTTTCTAGTATAACATTTAAGTCTTTTATTCACTTTGAGTTTATTCTTTTGCAAGGTGTAAGAAGGTGGTCCAGTTTCTTTTTATTTTTCTTTTGAACACATCTGTCCAATTTTCCCAACACCATTTATTGAATAGACTCTCTTTATCCCATTGTCTATTTTTGCCTCCTTAACTACATATTATTTGACAATAAATGTGTAGGTTTATTTCTGAGCTCTCTATTCTGTTTTCATTGATCTACATATCTTTTTTTATACCAGTACTATGCTGTTTTGATTACTATGGCCTTGTAGTGTAGGAAGTATGATTCTTTCAACTTTGATCTTTCTCAAGATCGCTGTTGCTCTTTGGGGTCTTTTGTGGTTCCATACAAATTTTTGGAATATTTGCACTAATTCTGTGAAATATGTCATTGGTATCTTGAAAGAAATCGTGTTAAATCTATAGATTGCTTTGGGTTATATGGACATTTAAATAATATTAATTCTTCCTATCTATGAACATGGTATACGCTTCCATTTATTTGTATCTTCTTCCATTTCTTTCTTCAGTGTCATAAATTTTCTGAGTAGAGGTCTTTTACATCCATGATTACCATATTTCCCCATGTATAAGACACACCTTAATTTTGGGGCCCAAAATTTGAAAAATATGTATTACATAAAGTTATTGAACTCGTTTTATTCATCATAAAATTTATACAACTCATCACTGTCAAAACTCCTATCCATTAGCTTGTCATCATTTGTCTGATGATGAATCACTGTCTTCAACAATGAATGCAAAAACAAACGTGAAAAAGCGAGAAATGCAAGTAATAAAATCTACAACCGCTGTATAAGATGCATCCAGTTTTTAGACCCCAAATTTTTCCTAAAAAATGTGCATCTTATACATGGAGAAATATGGTAAATTTATTCCTAGAAACTTTATTCTTTGTGAAGCAATTGTGAATCAGATTGTTTTCTTAGTTTCCCTTTCTGATAGTTCATTATTGGTGTATAAAAATGCAACTGATTTCTGGATATTTATTTTGAGTCCTACTACTTTACTGAACTCAATTAATCACATCTAGTAGTATTTTGGTGGAATTTCTAAGGTTCTCTCTATATAGTATTATATCTTCTGTAAATAAAGACAGCTTTACATCTTCCAATTTAAATATCTTTTTTTTGAAATGAAATTTTAATTTTTTATTCGGTTTTTCTTTTTTTTCTTTTATTAATTTTAATGGGGTGACATTAATAAATCAGGGTATATATGTACAAAGAAAACATCTCCAGGTTATCTTATCATTCAATTATGTTGCATACCCATCACCCAAAGTTAAATTGTCCTCTGTCACCTTCTATCTGGTTTTCTTTGTGCCCCTCTCCCCACCCCGTAACCACCACACTCTTGTCCATGTCTCATAGTCTCACTTTTATGTCCCACCTATGTATGAAATCATGCTGTTTTCAGTTTTTTTCTGTTTTACTTATTTCACTCCCTATAATGTTATCAAGGCCCATCCATTTTGTTGTAAATGATCCGATGTCATCATTTCTTATGGCTGAGTGGTATTCCATAGTATATATGTACCAAAGCTTTTTAATCCACTCGTCCTCTGACGGACACTTGGGCTGTTTCCAGACCTTTTGTTTCTTCCTCTTGTCTGATTGCTGTGGCTAAGACTTCAAGTACTATGTTAAATAGGAGTGGTGAAAGCAGACATTCCATTCTTATTTCTGATCTTAATGGAAATGCTGCGGTTTTGTGCATTGAGTATGATGTTGAATGTGGATTTATTATATATGGCCTTTATTGTATTCAGGTATGTTCTCTCTATTGCCACTTTGATGAGAGTTTTTATCATAACTGAGTGCTAAATTTTAGCAAATGTTTTTTCTGCATCTATTGATATGATCATGTGGTTCTTATCCTTCATTTTGTTACATAGAATGTCACATTTTTTTATTTGTGAATGTTGTACCAACCTTGCATCACTTGCAGTAAATCCCACTTAATCATGGTGTAAGATCTTTTTAATGTATTGCTGGATCCAGTGTGCTAATATTTTATTCAGGATTTTTGGCATCTATGTTCATGAAAGCTAATAACCTAAAATATTCTTTATTTGGTTTTGGATTTAGGATAATGCTGGCCCTGTAGAATGCTGTTGGGATTCTTCTCTGCTCTTAAAAATTTTTGAAATAGTTTGAGGAGGATAGGTGTTAGTTCTTCTTTGAATGTTTAGTAAAATTTACCTGTGAAGCCATTTGGTCCAGAACTTTTGTTTGTTGGAAGTTTTTTTATTACTACTTCAATTTCATTACTTGTAATTGATCTATTTAGGTTTTCTGATTCTTCCTGATTCAGTTTGGCAGATGGTATGTTACTAGGAATTTATCTATTTTACTCAGGTTCCCCAATTTGGCATATTGTTGTCTATAGTACTTTATCGCAATCCTTTGTATTTCTTTGAAGTCAGTTGTTACTTCTCCTCTTGTTTCTGATGCTATTTATTAGAGTCCTCTTTCTTTTTTCCAATGAATCTGGTTAAAATTTTGTCAAACTTTGTTTATCTTTACAAAAAAACGCCTCTTGCTTTCATTGATCTTTTGTATATTTTAAGTGTCTATGTCATTTGTTTCTACTCTGATCTTTATTATTTCCTTCTACTTTAGGCTTGTTTTTCTTTTTCTAGTTCTTTCAGGTGTCAGTTTAGATTGCTTATTTTAGGATTTTCTTGAGTAATAGGCCTGTAATGCTCTGATCTTCCCTCTCAGGACTACTTTCTCAGGGTCCCATAGATTTGGGACACGTTCATTTTCATTTGTTTCCAGGTAATATTTTATTTAACCCTTAATCTCATTGTGCTCCATTCATTATTTAGTAACATGCTATTTAGCCTCCATGTGCCTAATGTTTTTCAGCTTTTTATTGTAGTTGATTTCTAATTTAATACCATTGTGGTCTGAGAAGATTCTTGATATGATCTTAATCTTCTTGAATTTAAGACTTATTTTGTGTCCTAACACATGGTCAATCTTTGAGAATGTGTCATGTGCCCTTGAAAAGAATGTATATTCTGCCGCTTTGGGATAAAGTGTTCTGTAAGCATCAGTTAAATCCATCTGATAAAATGTGTTGTTTAAGGTTGCTGTTGCCTGTTGATTTTTTATCTGGAAGATCTATCCAGTGGGGTGATAAAATCCCTTACTATTACTGTATTGCTGTCAATCTCTCCCTAAATGTCCTCCAAGCATCTTCTTTAATTATTTAGGTGTTCTGCTGTTGGGTGCATATATGGTTACAAAAGTAATATACTCCTATTGGATCAATCCCTTTAGTATTACACTGGGGAACAATTTTTCTCATGTTCTGTTGCATGAGGTTTTAGAACTTTTTCTATATATTTCTGTATCGCTGATTACAAATATGAAATCCGTTTTTTGGTGCATGCTCTAGTTTTTATGCAAGTTTAATTTCTTTTTGTTAGAGTTAATGGCATACATTGGTTTTTAAATTGGAGTTAAAGAGCAATGACTCTTGCATTGAACATAACCACAAGGTAATTAATGTTTTACAAACATCACTTTTACATAATTGTAGTTGTTTTTAAATGTAAAAAAATTATTATCTGATAAAAACACTCTCTTATTTTGTTTTAAGATTGAATCATGGCTTCTTCGAGTAGGCATAAATGTAAGAATAGTCCTGACACCTTCTGTTATATATGTGGCTGTTACACACTTCAATGTAAAAGGTACAATATTTCATCATTTGTGACACGTGCATATATTGCCTATTTTCAAGTTCCCCTGGGCGATCAAGACAAGAATTGGGCTCCTCATAATTGTGTGTCATGATTGTGAGGAAATGCTTTGTGAATGGACAAAAGGTAACACAAGGGAATGCCTTTTGGTATTCCCCTGGTTTGGCGTGAACCTAAGGGCCACAGCAGTAACTGTTATTTCTGTCTGATTCATACAAAGGGCATCGGAAAAAAAAAACAGCATATGATTGCATATCCTAATATTCCTTCAGCAATACAACCTATCCCGCACTCTGAGACACTCCCAGTTCCAGTTCTCAATGGTTTTAGTTCTTCTAAGCATGACGAAAGTGAACATGTTAATCAAGTGTATTTTGATAAGATGCATAAGGAAATGATTGTAGAATCTGAATCGTCTTCTGATGCCAAGCAGTAATGTTTGTTAATGTTTATGCAGCAGTTCCAATTGATTATTCAACCCATCTATGAGAAGATTATAATGACATAAAATTTGTCTTCGACTTTCTGAGGTATGAGGAGCATAACTGGATCATTTGTGTGGATCTAAAAATGGTAAATTTCCTGTTAGGACAACAGAGAGGTTTCACAAAGTATCCTTGCTTTCTGTGTTTATGGGACAGCCAAGCTCAGGAGAAACACTGGACACAGATGGAGTGGCTGAAACATGAAGCTCTGGATGTAGGAATGCAAAATATTGTGAATGAACCTGTAGTTAATTGAGACAGGATCATTTTTCCCCCACTTCACATCACATCAAACTTGCTTTATGAAGCAGTTTGTTCAGGCTTTGAATAAAGAAAGTGAATGCTTTCAAGATATTATTTCTGCTTTTCCTGCCTTGTCTTTTGAGAAGATAAAAGCAGGTGTATTTGATAGACTTCAAATTTGAACCCTCATACATGATGAAGAATTTGCAAGGAAGATGAATGAGGAGGAGAAAGCAGCATGGCAGTCTTTAGAGGCAGTTACAAAAAACTTCCTTGGCAATAAAAAAGCAGAAAACTATGAACTTCTGGTTCAAAGGATGCTGTTGGCTTTCCACGACTTTGGATGTAACATGAGTGTCAAGATTCACTTCCTGAACAGTCACATTGATAAGCTTCCCAAAAATCTTGGAACTATTAGTGATGAGCAGACTACTGCTGGAGCATCAAACTAGACTGTCCTCAACAAGCACATAAATGCAAGACCTACAAATGCAAATTTTTGCCTAAATAGAATTTAAATAAGTTTTGTGCAAATTTTATGATTAAAATAAGTGTTTAAATATGTTCTATTTCAAAATTGTAGACAAATTCTGATGCAATCATATCTTTTAGTGTATTAGTATATTTAGTGCATTATATAAATTATTATATTTTCACAAAGATGATGCCGAAGAGACATTCTACTTCATTATGTTAAACTAAATGTTGAAAATTTTACAATAAGATGAAAACCTAAAATTTTGAATTGCAAAAAAACTGCAGCTTACGGAGAAAAACTGAAATGTCAGATTTGAGATCAGCGCACTCGAATTAGGTAAGAACAAGTGATTTTGTGGACGCAACTAAAATTTTGTTCCCCAGTGTTATATATTGACTTCCTTTATCTCTTGCTAGGGCTTTGTTTTGAAATCTATTTTCCAGATATAAATATTATTACTCCAGCTTTTTTTTTCATTTACATAAATTTTTTCCATCCCTTCATTTCAGTCTGTATCTTTTGTTCTGAAGTGAGTATCTTGTAGATAGCATTTATATGGATCATGTTTTCTTTTTTTTTTTAATTCTTTTTATTTATTCATTTTAGAGAGGAGACACACAGAGAGAGAGAGAGAGAGAGAGAGAGAGAGAGAGAGAAAGGGGGGAGGAGCTGGAAGCATCAACTCCCATATGTGCCTTGACCAGACCAGTGCAGGGTTTTGAACTGGCGATCTCAGTGTTCCCAGGTCAATGCTTTATCCACTGCGCCACCACAGGTCAGGCGGGTCATGTTTTCTTACCAATCAGTTACCATGTGTCTTTTGATTGGAGAATTTAACCTGTTTGCCTTTAAGGTTATTATTAATATGTTCTTATTTGTTGCCATTTTATTCTTTATACCTATATTCTTCTCTCTTGATTTTTTTTATTCTTTTCAGAGTAGGACCTTTAACATTTCTCACAATACTGTTTTGCTGGTAATGAACTTCTTTACTTTTTTATATCTACAAAGCTCTTTATTTCACCTTCTATTTTACATGGTAGGCTTGCTGGATAGAATAGTCTTGATTGTAGGTCTTTGCTTCTCATTACTTTGAATATTTCTTGCCATTCCTTTCTGGCCTGAAGTGTTTCTGTTGAGAAATCTGGTGATGGCCTTATGGGGGCTCCTTTGTAAATAAATAATTCTTGCTCTCTTGCAACTTTTAAGATTCTCTTTATATTTAATCTTTGGCATTTTAATTATTATGTGTCTTATTTTTATTTCATCCTGATTGGGATTTCCTGTGCTTCCTGAACTTGTGTAATTTCTTCCTTTACCAGGTTAGGGAAGTCTTCCCATTATTTCTTCAAACAGGTTCTCTATCCTTTGCTCATTATCTTCTCCTTCTGGTATCCCTATGATGTACGTGTTGTTACATTTGATGCTGTCCCAAAAGTCCATTAGACTTTCCTCATTTTCTTTAATTCTTTTTTCTTTTAGATGCTCTTCTTGCATGCTTACTGTTATCTTGTCCTCTAAATTGATGAATCAATCATCTGCTTCATCTAGTCTGCTGTTAATTCCTTCTAGTGTAGTCTTCACTTCATATATTATATATGTCATCTCTGACTTGTTTCTTTTTATGGTTTCTACAATCTATTAATGCTTATTATCTCTTTGTTTAAGTTCTCAGAGAGATCTTCCATGCTTCCCCTAAAGTCCATGAGCATCCTTATAACGATTATTTTCAATTCTGCATCTGATATTTTGGTTGTTTTCATTTTATTTAATTCTTTTTGGGGGAATTTCATTTGGTCTTTCTTTTTAGATTTTTATTTCTTGATTTTGAGAAAAAAGGGGGGGAAGGAGAGAGAGAGGGAAATAAAAGAGGAAAGAGAAGTGGGAAGCATCAATTCGTAGTAGTTTCTTCCTGTATATGCCTTGACAAGGCAAGACCAGGAATTCAAACCAGCTACCACAGCATTTCAGGTTGACACTTTATCTACTGTATAGGTCAGATTCCCTTGTTCTTTCATATGGAGTATATGTATTTGTCTCCCCATTTTATCTCTGTATGTTAGGTAGATCTACTATGACTCCCAAACTTGTTATGATGTCTTTGTTTTGAAGTTGTTTTGTCTGGCTCAGTAGCACAATCTTCCAGATCACCTAGGCTCCATGCTCCAGGAATGTATTTTATTGCTTACATGGACCCTCCTGCTGTAGTTGAGCCTTGAATACTATTAACCCATTCCTGGGTAGAGTTTATCCTTTAGGCTGGGTGACTCTACCAATTAACCTCAATAACCATGAATGAGACACTGAACAGAGGCTGCATCCCCCACCACACAGCAGAGATGTTCCCAGCTTGGTCTGGTGACTTTGGGTATGCCACTTATATGGATATTTGGGTCAAATATGGGTTTGTTTTGAAGTCCCCCACTGGTAGTGTTGGTTCCAGGTCTACTTGGGTGGGGTTCAGATAGAAGTCAAAGTCAGATATTGCGTGTAACCAGCCTTGGGCTACCTATATGGACCTATTATACAGTTCACCTTTTGTGGCTGCATCTACTGGGCCTAGGTATGTGTGGGAGTGTTCTTCCTCCAGCCCAGATCTGGGGGAAGATTGGCAAAAATATGGAGCTACTGTGAACTGGTGGAGACCAGGCCTATTCCCAAACCTCAGAAAGTCCTGGCTCTGTGCTTTACTCTGACCTAACCTTCACTGAATAAACTCAGCTGCTGGGCATGGTCAACTGATCACCAGATGGGAGGAGTAGAGCCTGCTGTGCACTTGAGGTGGCAGAGAGCAGCCCTATTTCAAAACCCACAGAAAGTCTCAGCTATGTGTTCAATGTATGTGGCAAACTCAGCTACTTCAGTGGACCAACTGTCCTAACAGGTTGAGGGGAAGGGCTGTGACTATGAATTGCTGGAAGTGGGGGAGAGCAGAACACTTTGCAAACCCAGAGAGAGACCCAGCTTTCAGCTGCTCTCTGTTCTCCCTATGCACAGTGAACCAACCACACTGGTAGGTCATGTTACCCACCATGTCAGGGGGAAGGGCACCAGCTCTCTAGTGCTCCAGTTGGCGGGGGGGGGGGAGTGGCCCTCTATCCAAACCCACAGAGAAACCTCGTTCTGTATACTTTCTGGTCTCCCATTGTGCAAGGAACTCAGTTGCATCAGTAGGCCAAGCAGCCAACCAGGTGGGAGGAAGGAGAGCTGGCAGTGTGCTCAAAGTAGGGGAGATGGGTTCTTTTTCCAAAGCCTCGCTTCCCAGTCACTGTTATCCACCATGAGCCTCCCATCATATTCAATGTGCAAAAACAAAAAGTATTTCCCTTAAGATCAGGAATAAGACAGGGGTGTCCACTTTTGACACTTTTGTTCAACATAGTACTAGAAGTCCCAGTTACAGCAATCAGACAAGAAGAAATGAAAGACATCAAAATTGGAAAGGAGGAAGTAAATCTTTCATTATTCACTAATAAAATGATATTCTACATAGAAAACCCTAAAAACTCCACCAAAAAAAAAACTACTAGATCTGACAAATTAAATTGTCCAAGTAGCAGAATACAAAATTAATATTCAGAAATCAGTGGAGCCTGACCAGGTGGTGGTGCAGTAAATAGAGTATCAGATTGGGATGCGGAGGACCCAGGTTTGAAACCCTGAGATTGCCAGTTTGAGGGCAGCTCACTAGCTTGAGCGTGAGATCATGGACATGATAGCTTGAGCGTGAGATCATGGACATGACCCATGGTCACTGGCTTGAGCCCAAAAGTCAATAGCTTGAGCAAGGGGTCACTCACTATGCTGGAGCCCCCCAGTCAAAACACATATGAGAAAGCAATCAATGAACAACTAAGATGCCACAACTGTGACTTGATGCTTCTCATCTCTCTTGCGTCCCGTCTGTCTGTCCCTATCTGTCCCTCCTCTGTCTCTCTCTCTGTATCTGTCACACACAAAAAAATCAGTGGCATTTTTATGCACTTTGTCAAAATGCTGCTAACCAAGTCAGAGTTAAATGGCTATGATTTTCAATCACAGACATATTTGAATTATGTCTGCCTATTTTGATAAATATGTAAAACCTACATCATTTATACCATTATGATGATTAAACCAAGTTAAGGCCCATGTGTCCTATAAATTTCCAAAGAAAAAATTTTGGGGCTGGTAAATGTACCAAGGATCAACATTTAATAAATTAAAATAAACAAGGGAATTAAAAAGGTTACAGACAATCAAGGATAAAACTCAGACTAAAGCACATACACTAAGTACATAAGTATGCTTAAATATATCTATATTTAACAATACTACAATATACTCTTAAAAATCAAACACACAGACACATACACACACTATCCCTTTTAAGATACAAAGGAATTAAGATTATATGGTGGAACAACAGGATATTGGTATATTAATATTTCCAGAAATCAGACCTAGCTCAGCCACTGTTCAAATTTAAACACTGGCAGCCAGACCTGTGATGGCACAGTGAATGAAGGACCTGGAATGCTGAGATCACTGTTTTGAAAACCTGGCCTTGCTTGGTCAAAGCACATACAGGAAGCAACTACTATGAATTGATGCTTCCCACTTCTCCCCCCCCCCTCTTTCTCTCACTCTCTTCCCTCTCTCTAACAATCATTAAATAAAATATTAAAAAAAAAATTTAAATTCTGGCACAGCATGGATAAGATATCAATAAACAATCAAGAAATTAATTATCAATACCCCAAGATTATTTGTATAGTTTACTTGAAGTTTAAAATGATATTAATTTATAAAATTTTATCAGTATACCACATCTTCATTATAAGTAGTTATTCAAAATATAATTTAGGTGAGCAGCAAGATGGCGATGGAGTAGGCAGACGTACCAACTTCCACCTCGCAGAACCAAAGTAGATTACAACGTAATTTTAAGAACCATCATCTGGAAAAACCAATTTAGGACTAAACTATGAGGACTCTTTAAGCAAGGAAAACTGAAGAAGCCACACAGAGACTGGTAGGAAAAATGGAAATGCGGAGAGGAAAGGAGAAAAACCACATGATAATTTCATTACATGCAGAAAAAGCATTTGATAAAATCCAGCACCCTTTCATGATCAAAACTCTCAGCAAAGTGGGAACACAGGGAACATACCTTAACATGATAAAGGCCATCTATGACAAACCCACAGCCAGCATCATACTCAATGGGCAAAAATTAAAAGCAATCCCCCTTAAGATCAGGAACAAGGCAGGGGTGCCTACTGTCACCACTCTTATTCAACATAGTTATGGAAGTCCTAGCTACAGCAATCAGACAAGAAGAAGAAATAAAAGGCATCCAATTGAAAAAAAGGAAGTAAGACTATTATTATTTGCAGATGATATAATATTGTACCTAGAAAACCCTAAAGTCTCAGTCAATAAACTACGGAACCTGATAAATGAATTCAGCAAAGTGGCAGGATATAAAATTAATACTCAGAAATCAGAGGCAATTTTATACACCAACAATGAACTGTCTGAAGAGAAATTAAGGAAACAATCCCCTTCACTATTGCAACCAAAAAATAAGGTAACTAGAAGTAAATTTAACCAAGGAGGTTAAGGACTTGTACTCGGAAAATTATAAAACATTGATAAAAGAAACCAAGGAAGATACAAACAAGTGGAAGCATATACCGTGCTCATGGCTAGGAAGAATAAACATCATTAAAATGTCTATATTACCCTAAGAAATTTATAAATTCAATGCAATACTTATTAAACTACCAATGACATACTTCAAAGATATAGAACACATATTCCAAAAATTTATATGGAATCAAAAAAGAACACGAATAGCCTCAGCAATCTTGAAAAGGAAGAATAAAGTGGGAGGTATCACACTTCCTGATATCAAGTTATACTACAAGGCCATTGTAATCAAAACAGCCTGGTACTGGCATAAGAACAGGAATATAGATCAATAGAACAGAACAGAGAACCCAGAAATAAACCCACACTTTTATGAACAACTGATATTTGACAAAGGAGGTAAGAGCATACTATGGAGTAAAGACAGCCTATTCAACAAATGGTGTTGGGAAACTTGAACATCTACCTGCAAAAAAATAAAACTAGACCACCAACTTATACCATTCACAAAAATAAACTCAAAATGGATAAAAGACTTAAATGTAAGCCATGAAACTATAAGCATCTTAGAAGAAAACATAGGCAGTAAGCTCTCTGACATCTGTGGCACCAATATCTCCATGGGCAAATGAAATAAAAGGCAGGATAAACAAATAAGACTATATCAAACTAAAAGCTTTTGCACAGCTAAAGACAATAAGAACAGAATGAGAAGACAAACTACACAATGGGAGAACATATTCAACAATATGTCTGATAAGGGGTTAATAACCAAAATTTATAAAAAAAACTTGTAAAACTCAACACCAGAAAGATAAACAACCCAATCAAAAAATGGACAAAAAATGAATAGACACTTCTCCAAAGAGGACATACAGATGGCCAGTACGCATATGAAAAAATGTTCAACATCACTAATCATTAGAGAAATGCAAATTAAAACCAGAATGAAATATTACCTCACACCAGTCAGAATGATGCACATCAACAAAACAACACAGAATTAGTGAGGGTGAGGATGTGGAGAAAAGGGAACCCTCTCGCACTGCTGGTGGGAATGCAGACTGGTTCAGCCACTGTGGAAAATAGTATGGAGATTCCTCAAAAAATTAAAAATGGAACTGCCTTTGACCCAGCTATCCCACTTTTAGGAATATACCCCAAGAACACCATAGCGCTGTTTCAAAAGGAGAAATGCACCCCATGTTTATGGCAGCATTGTTCATAATAGCGAAGATCTGGAAACAGCCTAAGTGTCCGTCAGTGGACGAGTGGGTTAAAAAGCTGTGGTACATATATACAGTGGAATATTATGGGGCCATGAAAAAGAAGGAAATCTTACCTTTTGGGACAACATGGATGGACCTGGAAACTATTATGTTAAGTGAAATAAGCCAGGCAGAAAAAAAAATATCACATAACCTCACTCATTTGAGGAATCCAAGGAACAATGAGAAATGAGGAAAGGAATTGAGACATAGGAGAGATCAAAGGGCCCAGAGGAAAATAGGACAGAGCAAAGAGGATGATAGGATGGGATAAACCTGAAGAGAAGGGGGGAGGGCACTATTGGGAGGGGTGTAAGGGAGATGTTGAGGGGAATACGGTAGAGGGGGGATGCATTCAGGGCAACACTGGAATCTATGTTAACACAATAAAGTAAAATCAATAAAAAGTATATAATTCTAATATATATAATTTAAATAAATAAATAAATGAAATAAAAAATGTGTCTAAATTATAATATTATTTAATATTACCTGAGATTAGCAACCAAAACAATATTATAGATACAACTGAATTAACAAAAATCTGTTAAGGTACACTTATAAAATTAATCTCCTCCAATGTTTCAATAATTCTATTATTCAGGTAATTTTCATGTAAAATTATCAATCTTGTTACATTTATATTTGTGTAAGATTTGTAAATATAGATCAAATTTTAACTACTTGAGAGCAAAAAGGGTTTTTTAAAAATCACATAGTAATTTCTGAAAATGTGTTAATAATTTATCACAGTGACTCAGATGCTGAGGTTGCTCATCTCACTCATTGTTATACTCCCAGAACTAAACATAGTCACTAGAACATTGTAAGTAGTTAAATATATCCAACTGAGGTTATACCTTTCAGCAGGCTGTGCCGAATTATTCTTTAAGAAGTTAAGATTTCCCCTCCTTAACATTTTAATACATGTATATCTATGTAGATTTTTCTGGGAAGAGAAGTAGTATCTTTCATCCCTGACTACATGATAGCAAAGATGTTAAAAGCTTTAGACCTAATAAAAATATGGACATGCTGAATGTAGGCTGTGTCTCTCAAACACAGAGCAGCGAGCCAAGACACCTCCAGAAATAGTTCAGAAGAGAAAGGTCAATTCTGGGAAAGAAAAGTGTTTGGTTGCATCTTTTTCATCTGTTTGTTGCCCTTGTTGTTTTGCCTATGTTAACTAAAATTGGAAGATCACTACAATTCTTCGTTCAGTTCAACTGGCACAAATGCAACCACTGATACAGTCATAGTACAGCACACTTTAGGAACTGAACACTACCATTATTATTAAGTTAAATGTATCTACAATAAGATGAACAAGTATGAAGATACATAAAATGTTACTAGATAATTCTCTTCCAAATCCAGAGTTTAGTTTATTAAATATTTTTTATTAATTTCTGAATCCTTGCTTGCTATAACTCAATAAAATAGTACCTGAATCTAACATATTATAGTAAACTAGATTTCACATTAATTCTCTCTTTTCATTTCACTTAAAATCTTCTCTTAATTTTGAGCATACCAATTGGTAGGTGAAGACCATATAGCCCAGCCCCACCAAGCTCACTGTATTTGCCCATCCACATACCAACTGCAACTAAAATGCTATAATTCCACATCATTACAGTAAGCAAGAGCCAAGTTTCAGATTTTACAGTCTGATTACTAAGATTACATTAGCTCACTACTAGTGGTTTAGTCACTGTATCAACTATGGTATTAAATCTTTGGATGCAATGAAAGTTACCAATGCTACTTTTATGTTGTGCAAAAAGAAATCGTTCAATCGGTTTTTCCCATTTTGATTACAGTTCATTTAAGGAAAAAATGTTGCTGTATGGCTTGACAATGTTTTATGCATCTTCGGCTGATAGAACACACAAAACGTTTGAATAGGCCCATTTATTTGAGCAGACGTATTAAGTAATACTTTAAATGTGAACATACATGTCATAAATTTTGTAGTCTCTTTAAAGTAGGATAAATCTGGTATTTAAAATAGTCTTTGTTCAAAGCCATTTTTTTTCCTAACAGTCATAAAGGGACTCTGATTTGTGCTTCATGAACAATGCCAGTATCATCATTTTAATGTTAACCATATGAGCTTCTAATAATAGATAAGAGTCTACATTTGTATTATATGTCTTAGAGACATTTAAAATCTAGATAAGGAAAGGCTGATTTCATTGGCCCCATAGTTAAAGAAAAGCAGACCCCAATTAAAATAATTCTGTTCTGAATTAACTAGTTTGACATGTGCTAATTGACAGTTCCTGTGAAATGGTTCTAATTAAAGTCAATATGTCTTTTTCAATTAAAAGGAAATTAAGAATATACTAATATACATTAACAACTTAATCTGCCTTCAATATCACATATATCAGCTGCTTTTACCCCCCTAACATTATTGGAGAACCATCTGACATGAATCATCTACTGTTTGCTTTTGGTATCTCATTATTAGTTCACACACGCATAGCAGTAGTATACGTCCGTCCCCTTGAGGAAGAGGATACCCTCCACATGCTTAATTTTCAAAATGTCCAACTCTTAAGTTCATTAAAAATAAATCCACCTTTCTGAATTTCAAAAATGGGCATTCTTAATAAAAGTCTTCACTAACTGAAAACAAAGACAAGTGTCCTCAATTAGTTGGTCTTTTTACTATAGGCTTTAGAGGTAATTAAATTCTCCTGGAAAGAAGGCTGGACTGTGTTTTCACCATTTGGCTTGATTCAAAGCAAAGCTTGATTTGAGCAACATACGACAGAAAACATCTTTCAAATCATGTTCTGTTTCCCAAGTGAAACTTTGGGGAAATCTCAGGTGGGAATACTTTGCTTTGTATATACAACAGGAAAACAGAAAGCAAGGTTGTTTAAATGCCAGCGCTAACAGAAGGTACATCATATTAATTGAAAATGTAGCATTAGAGAAGCTGTTTATAGAAACATGATTAAATATTCAAATATGCATTACCAAAGCAATAGTGTTAGCAATTTTAATGTTAGCAAAAGAAATATTAAATTCAAGCATCAATACTAATGTACACAGCATTAACATCACATGGTAAACCATGGAAAAAATCAAAACTATTTGTTTCTTAGTAGATGATTTTAATTTAGACATTTTAATTATCATAAAAAAATTTTTAAAGGAAGTTTTAAACTATCAATACTCTATAAGCAATCCTTTCATATGACATAGTTTATATTTTAATAAGAGTTCCATCACAACTGCCTCTTTTTTCAGTTTAAAATTCAACCATAAAATGTGGCTACTTATAAAAGTGAAAAATTATTTTACTTAATTTCACAAAAACTAGCTTATTCATGTTTAATACTGATCAAAGAAAAAGGTAAACAAGTTACTTCCACTTTTATTTTTAAAAAATTAAATATGCTATCACCTGTAGCATTCTGCATATGTGTGAGAGAGACTGAGTCAGCCAAGCAACCCAAAATCTCTCATTAAAAGCATTTTTCCCAAATGTACTGTATTGTTCTTTTCTGAGTAGTTACCAAAAACTTTAATGAAAATCATTTTAAGTGGGACTCTAAAAGCAGCTGAAATCTAGTGAATTTCCAGAATGACTAAATGCATATTAATTCATGTTCAAAAGCACCTCCTTACAATTAAAAATATAAGTAGACTCAATAGTCAAAATGCTATGCTATCTATCACAGTGTGGAGTTCTTAGTTTGATTTTCAGTCTTAGGATCTTGCTCCTCGAACTAGCATAGACTGGAAATGCTGCACTAACAGCATGTACTTAGCATTTAAAATGGGAGAAAAGCCAATGCAGCAACTTTTCTACCCAATTAAAGAGCATTGTTTATAGCAGGTCTACACATCATAAAGCCTGCAGACTGCACATAGCCATGAAGAAATTGATCATGACCCACCCACAGATCTAAGAAGGGGCGGCAGGTAGAAAGACAGATGTAAGGCTAGTTGTCAAGGCCAGGCAGGTCCACATTGGATTCAGGCAAATGGTAGAGAAACTGCAGAGCCAAAAAGCGTTTGGCCATTCCATTTAATAAATTCTCCCAATGACTGACAAGCACATAAGCAAGGGAAAACCACTTCTCAGGAAAGAGAAACAGCAAAACGGCCCCTCGTAGGGGCAGGCAGGAAATTGCCATCCGCAATCCTACTGAGTACAAGTACATTACATAGGACTTACAAGAGTGCAAGTCTGCCTGACCTGTGGCGGCACAGTGGATAAAGCGTCACCCTGGAATATTGAGGTCGCTGGTTTGAAACCCTGGGCTTGCCTGGTCAAGGCACGTATGGGAGTTGATGCTTCCTGCTCCTCTCCACCTTCTCTCTCTCTCAATCCTCTCTGAAATAAAATAAAATAGAATTAAAATAAAAGAGTGCAAGTCTTACATAGGTCATACATACATGGCCTTTCCATGTGCTCAAGAACCAATCAGGCAAAGTGCTTGCAGCCAGTAAACAAAGGAGCAAGCCTAACACAGATGCTTCCCCGCTTCCCCACAACAGACAATATGACACTCCTGTCAGCAAAAAGAGATAAGACTGTCCTACAGACTCCACCTCTCAGGTCACATGTTATAATGACAATACTCCACATTTAAACGCAGTATAAAAATCAATGTGGGCCTGACTTGTGCTGGCGCAATAAAGCATCAACCTGGAATGCTGGGGTCACCAGTTCAAAACCCTGGCTTTCCTGGTCAAGGCACATGAGAGAAGCAACTACAAGTTGATGCTTCCTGCTCCTCTACTCTGCCTTTCTTTCTCTCTCTCTCCTCTCTCAAATATCAATAAATAAAATCTTTAAAAATAAAAAGAAAATCAATGTGGTTTGTCAATCCTTCCAACAGAGGCATTTATTGTACATATATTGGACCAGTACAAAAACTTCCTAAAAAGAAGAAACAATATTGAAATTAAACTAGGAAAACCTTGTAGCATTTACCTGACAGCTTATACTCTTTCAGTAGTCAATAAATATTTATTGATAATCTTCATGGTTTCTATTTTCTGTAAAAAGTCATTTTTATCTCTTTCCCTGGCCCCTCTCATTCAATGACAAATGGGTAACCATAAAACTTATTGTCCAAACTGGAACACTTTTAGTAATGAACGTGAAAAGGAGAGGCATCATGGAAGATGGCAAAGTATGACGCTATATAGTCAGTCACTCCACTAAACAACTATTGAGCTGGTAAGAGCTGTTAGAATCAACTATTTCAGAATTCTGGAGTGTAACAGAACACTTGTAGCATACAGGGGAGTGCCTGACAAACAAAAAGACTGGTAAATTTTGGTGAATTTCAACATTACGCAAAGCAGCCACATTCCTCGAGCCCCAATAAAAATAATCATGAGGCAAGACATGATTCTGATGCAGGTTTTTGGCATCAGAGTGTACCACAGGAACCTCCTCCAAAAACCAGGATTTGATATTTTGATCTACCTGGAAGTTCATTAAGGAGAAAGCACAAAAGCTGGCCATTGGTTTAACCCTACAGGATTGAGCAGATTCAATGGCATTGCTGAAGGCAGTAAAAGAATCAGAATATCCTTTAAAAAATTTTTCTCTGATTAAGTCCAGGCATTTAAAAAAATTTCTATCAAGTCACTAGCTGGCCTGACCAGGCAGTGGCGCAGTGGATAGAGCATCAGACTGGGATGCAGAGGACCCAGGTTCGAGACCCCGAGGTCGCCAGCTTGAGCATGGGCTCATCTGGCTTGAACAACAAAAAAAAATGCTTGATGGCTTGGACCCACGGTCACTGGCTCAAGCAAGGGGTTGCTTGGTCTGCTGAAGGTCCGCGGTCAAGGCACATATGAGAAAGCAATCAATGAACAACTAAGGTATCAAAATGAAAAATTGATGATTGATGCTTCTCCACTCTCTTCGTTCCTGTCTGTCCCTATCTATCCCTCTCTCTGACTCTCTCTCTGTTCCTGTAAAAAAAGAAAAAAAAAAAAAAGGTCACTAGCTGACCACAGATATAAAACACAGAGACTCCAATGACTACACATAACAAAAAATATAGTCTTTGCAAAAAAGAATTTGGAAATGTCACTAAACAAATGAACAACTGCATCCTTTATCAAGTAACAACAGTGATCCTTGGTGTAGAGGAGAGAATCTTATTGCCAGAATTACAATATTCAAAATGTTCACATCTCAACAGAAAATGACAAAGCATGCAAAAAACAAAAAAGAGGAAAGTATGATTCATTCACAGGAAAAAAGTAGAAATTGACAGAAACCATCCAGAAGCTAGACATTGAACTTAACAAAGAATTTAAACATGCTGTCTTAAGTATGCTCAAAGAGTTGAAGAATACAATGGACATATAACTAAAGGGAATTAGAAAAACTATGTATGAAAAGTAAGAATTATCAACAAAGATAGAAATTAGTAAAAAGATTAAAGTAGAAATGATGAAGCTCAAATATACAATAAATAAAATTTTAAATTCACAAAAGGCATTCAACAGCAAATACGAGCAGGGGGAAAATCATCAAATTTGAAGATAGGGTAATTATAACTTCCCAATCTAAGGAGCTAAAACAAAACACAGACAAAAAATGAACAAGACCTAAGAGGTCTATAGGAAACCATCAAAGATACCAACATATATGTTGTAGGAGTATCAGAAGGAGAAGAAAGAGAAAAAGAGGCAGAAAAAATGTTTGAAGAAAAATTTTTCAAAAACTTTCCAAATTTGGTAAATTACACGGATGTACATATCCAAGAATCTCAGTAAATTACAAACGGAACAAACTCAAAGAAAACCATACCATAACACATGATTATCAAACTGGTGAAAGACAAAGATTCTTATAAGCATAAGGCAACAATTTGCCACCCATAAATCATAAAAAAAAACCCAGCTTATCTCTCATCAGTAACTATAGAGACCAAATGACAGTAGTATGTATGATATATTTAAAGAATTAAAAGAAAAACATAATTATGTATTCAGCAAAATGATCCTTTAAAAATAAAAATTATAATATTCCATTATAAATAAAAGCTAAAAATATTCATTACTAGATCTTCCTATATGAAATGCTAAAGGGTAAATGTTTTTAAAAGAGAAAAATGCTAAATGGAATTATTTAAGCTAAAATAAAGGAGCTCAAAACCTTACAAACTAGAAAGTAACTCAAAACCATAAAAAGAGCCTGACCTGTGGTGGCACAGTGGATAAAGCATCGACCTGGGAACACTGAAGTCGCCAGTTCAAAACCCTGCACTGGTCTGGTCAAGGCACATATGGGAGTTGATGCTTCCAGCTCCTCCCCGCTTTCTCTCTTTCTCTCTCTCTCTCTCTCACTCTGTGTCTCCTCTCTAAAATGAATAAAATAAAATAAAGAGAATATAAATCTCCCACCCACCCCCAAATCAGGACCATAGGGCTTTAGTGAAGTATTCTATCAAACATTTAAAGAATTTATAGCATTCCTTCTCAAACTCTTCCAAAAAAAGAAAGAAAGAGAAAACACTTTAAAACACATTTTATCATGTGACCATTAATCAAATCTCTAAGCAGGACAGACATGAGAAATCTACAGATATCTCTTATGAAAATGTGTACAAAATTCCTCAACAGAATGCTAGCAATCCAAATCCAACTGCACATTTAAAAAAATGTTTAAACCATGACCAGGTGGAGTTTAATTCAGGAATGCTAATGGTGGTTCAACATAAGAAAATCAGTCAATGCAATATACAACACATTAACAAAATAAAGGAAAGAACTTCATGATCATCTCAATACATGCAGAGAAGCATTTGACAAACTTCTATACCCTCTCATAATAAAAACACTCAAACTAGGACAGAAGGGAACTTTCTTAACATGATATAGGGCATTTATAAAAAACCCAGTTAGCATACTACTCAATAGTGAAAGAATAAAAGCTTTCCCTAAGATCACGAACAAGACAAGGATGTCCTTTCTGACCTCTGATACTCAACATTATATGAAGTTCTACCCAGAGCAATTAGTCAAGAAAAAGATAAAATGCACCCAAATTGATGATACTTTTTAGAAGTGGAGAGAAGAAAACTATTTGCATATGACATTATTCCATATATACAAAATTCTATAGAATCTAAAACAATCCACTAGAACTAAAAAATGAATTCAGTAAAGTTGCAGAGTAAAAGATCAAGACACAAAATTCATCTGTATTTATAGCACCAATAATCAATCTGAAAAGGAAATTAAGAAAAAAATTCCAGCCTGACCAGGCTGTGGTGCAGAGAATAGAGCATCAGACTGGGATACAGAGAACCCAGGTTCAAAACCTTAAGGTCACTGACTTGAGTGCAGACTCATCCAGCTTGAGCGTGGGCTCACCAGCTTAAGCCCAAGGCGGCCTGTTTGAGCATGGGATTATAGACATGACCTTATGGTTGCTGGCTTGAGCCCAAAGGTTGCTGGCTTGAAGCCCAAGGTTGCTGGCTTGAGTCCAAGGTTGCTGGCTTGAGCAATGGGTCACTTGCTCTGCTAGAGCCCCCAACTCCCCCCCCCCGGGTCAAGGCACATATGAGAAAGCAAGCAATAAACAGCTAAGGTGCTGCAACAAAGAATTGATGCTTCTCATCTCTCTCCCTTCCTATCTGTCTGTCTCTGTCTGTGCCTCTCTCTCTCTCTCTCTCTCTCTCTCTCTCTCTCATAAAAAAAAGAAAAGAAAAAATTCCATTCACAACAGCACTCAAAAGTATAAAAAATCAAGGAATAAATAATCAACAAGATGAAAGACATCTATTAAAAATAAAATGTGATTGATAGAAATTTAAAAGGACCTAAGAAACTTGAATCCCATGTTCATGAATTGGAAGACTTAATATTATTAAGATAACAATACTCTACAAAATGAACTACAATTCCTTAAATTTATATGGAATTGCAAGAGACCCACCTCCAAAAAGATCTCCAACTCCAATCAGCACAAAAGGCCTTCCAGAAAGGAGGAAGTAAGGGGTAGGGGGAGTGACTCAGGTTCCAGGGAGACCTGATCTACACCTCCCCATTCATACTGAGAACACACTCAACCCCAAGAGAGTAAGTGAGCAGAACACACCTTCAGATTCTCAGAGGTCACACCCACAGCATTCCTGGATATAGTTTCAACTAGGGCCAAAAAATAAGAACAAAAAAACAACAACAAGATATGCCCACTTCCTCCCTCCTAAACATAGAAGCCCCCTGCTAAGATCAGCAAACAGAAGCTCCCTGCTGAGTTCAGCAAACAAACAGCAGGAAAATCAATACTTTAAAGTGGCTTGACTGGTTAAGAAGAATTAAAATCTAAGCAAACAGCAGAGGCAGAGGTATAAAGGCCTGGAGGAGAGGCCAAATTAAATAAACCAACTTCAGACTTACCACTCTAACAAGCCTGTAAACCACATACAGAAACAATGGAAAGACAGAGGAACATAAACCATATGAATCAACAAGAAAAATATCCAGAAAAAGAATTGAATGAAAAGGAAGTAATCAAATTACTGGATGCAGAATTTAAAATAATGATAGTTAGGATGCTTAAGGATCTCAAAGCTACAATGGATGGACTTAATGAGCACCTAAATAAAGAAATTGCAACCATCAAAAATAACACCGAAATCATAAAAAAGAACCAGAAAGAAATGACAAACACAATATCTGGAATGAAGACTACACTAGAAGTAATTAAAAGCAGGCTGGAGGAAGCAGAGGATCAAATCAGTGAGTTAGAGGACAAGAGAGGTGAAAGCACAAAAAGAACAGCAAAAAGAAAAGAGGATCAAAAAGTCTGAGGAAACTCTAAGAGAGCTCTGTAATAACATGGAGAGAAACAACATCCACATAATAGGGGTTCCTGAAGGAGAAGAGAAAGAACAAGGAATAGAGAACCTGTCTGAAGGAATCATAGTTGATAATTTCACTAAATTGATGCAGAAAAAAGTCACACAGGTTTAAGAAGCACAGAGAACCCCATTAAAAAAGAACCCAAAAATACCTACACCAAGACACATCATATTCAAAATACCAAAGCAACGAGATAAAGAAAGAATACTAAAAGCTGCAAGAGGAAAGCAGTCAATCACCTGCAAAATAGCCCCATAAAGATAACATTCAACTTTTCAAAAGAAACACTTAAGGCCAGAAAGAAATGGCAAGATATATTCAAAGTAATGCAGAACAAGAGCCTACAACCAAGACTTCTTTATCCAGCAAGGCTATCATTTAAAATTGAAGAAGAGATTAAAAGCTTCCCAGACCAAAAAGAACTCAAGGCATTCATTACAACCAAACCAGTGCTGCTAGAAATGTTAAGGGCCTGTTGTAAACAGAACAAAGGCGGGAAAAATCTAGTAAAAAAGGAATGTAGATTTAAAGAATAAAATGGCAATAAACAACTACATATCAATAATAACCTAGAATGTAAGTGGATTTAATGCTACAATTAAAAGACACAGGGTAGCTGCATGGATGAGTAAACAGGACCTGTACGTACACTGTCTACAGGAGACTTAACTTAAAACAAAAGATACACATAGACTGAAAGTAAAAGAATGGAAAAAATATTTAATGCAAATGGAAATGAAAAAAAAGCTGGGGTAGCAGTACTTATATCTGACAAAATAGACTTTAAAACAAAGGCTAGATTATGGAATAAAAAAGGTCACTACATAATGATAAACGGAGCAATCCAATAGGAAGATATAACCATTATAAATATATATGTGCCTAATATAGGAGCAACAAAATATCTAAAATAGATTTTGATGGACAAAAGAGTGAGATCAACAGCAATACTATAATAGTAGGGGATTTTAATACCCCACTAACATCAATGGATAGGACCTCCAGAGAGAAAATTAACAAAGAAACAGCGGCCTTGAATGACACACTAGATCAACTGGATTTAATAGATATCTTCAGAACCTTTCACCCCAAAGTAGCAGAATATACATTCTTTTCAAGTACTCATGGTACATTCTCTAGGAGAGACCACATGTTAGAACACAAAACAAGTCTTAATAAATTTAAGAAGAATAAAATCGTATCAAGCATCTTCTCTGATCACAACGGCATAAAACTGGAAATCAACTACAATAGAAAAACTGAAAAACATTCAAACACTTGGTGACTAAATAGCATGCTATTAAATAATGACTGGGTCAGCAATGAGATCAAGGAAGAAATCAAAAACTTCCTTGAAACAAATGAAAATGAACATACAACAACTCAACATTTATGAGACACCACAAAAGCAGTCCTGAGAGGAAAGTTCGTAGCATTACAGGCATACACTAAGAAGCAAGAAAAAGCTCAAATAAACAACTAAACCCTGCACCTAAAAGAACTAGAAAAGGAACAGCAAATAAAGCCCAGAGGTAGTAGAAGGAAGGAAATAACAAAGATCAGAGTGGAAATAAATGACATTGAGGCTAAAAAAAAAATGTACTGAGAATCAATGAAACCAAGAGCTGGTTCTTTGAAAAGGTAAACAAAATTGATGAACCTTTAACCAGACTCACCAAGAAAAAAAAGAGAAAGGATTCAAATAAATAAAATTAGAAATGAGAGTGGAGAAGTAACAACTGACACAGCAGAAATTCAAAGGATTGTAAAAATACAATGAAGAACTGTATGCCAAAAAATTAGACAACCTAGGTCAAATGGACAAATTCCTTGAAACACATAATCTTTTAAAAATCAATCTGAAAGAATCAGAAAATCTTAACAGACTGATTATAACAAATGAGATCGAAACAGTTTTTAAAAAATTGTTTTAATAAAAGTTTTTTAAAAAACCCCCAACAAACAAAAGCCCTGGGCCAGATGACTTCACAAGCGAATTCTACCAAATATTCAAAGAAGAACTAACCCCTATCCTTCTCAAGCTATTTCAAAAAATTCAAGAGGAGAGAAGACTTCCAAGCTCCTTTTATGAGGCGAACATTATTCTGATTCCAAAATCAGGCAAAGACAACACAAAGAAAGAAAACTATAGGCCAATATCCTGTTTAGATTCTAAAATTAGTTTAGATTCTAAAATTCCAATATAAGCAAATTGGATCCAGCAATACATGAAAATAATCATATATCATGATCAATGGGATTTATTCTGGGGAGGCAAGGCTGGTACAACATTTGCAAATCAATCAATGTGATTCATCACATAAACAAAAAAAAAGACAAAAACCACATGATAATTTCAATAGATGCAGAAAAAACATTTGATGAAATCCAGCACCCATTTATGATCAAAACTATCAGCAAAGTGGGAACACAGGGAACATACCTCAACATGATAATGGCCATCTATAACAAACCCACAGCCAACATCATACTCAATGGACAAAAATTAGACAAGATCGAGCGCGTTCAGGGTGGTATGGCCGTAGACGCCTGCCAGTCAATGGACAAAAATTAAAAGCAATCTCCTTAAGATCAGGAACAAGGCAGTGGTACCTCATTTCACCACTCTTATGCAACATAGTTCTGGAAGTCCAAGCCACAGCAATCAGACAAGAAAAAGAAATAAAAGGCATCCAAATTGGAAAAGAAGTAAAATTATCATTTTTGGCTGATGATATTATACTGTACATAGAAAACCCTAAAGTTTCAGTCAAAAAACTACTGGACCTGATAAAATAAATTCAGCAAGGTGGCAGGATATAAGATTAATATTCAGAAATCAGTGGCATTTTTATACACCAACAATGAACTATCTGAGGGAGAAATTAAGAAAACAATCCCCTTTGCCCTGGCTGGATGGCTCACTTGGCTAGAGCATTGTCTGCAGTGCGGAGGTGGCTGGTTTGGTCCTTGGCCGGGGCACATACAGAAATAGATGGATACTTCTGTCTCCTCCTTACCCCTCTTTCTCTCTCTGGATTAAATAAAAGAATAAAAAATAGAAGAAAATAAAAGATTTTTTAAAAAAGGTAACAATCCCCTTCACTATTGCAACAAAAAAAATAAAGTGCCTGACCAGGCGATGACGCAGTGGATAGAGCATCGGACTGGGATGTGGAAGACCCAGGTTTGAGACCCCGAGCTCGCCAGCTTGAGCGCAGGCCTATCTGGCTTGAGCAAAAACTCGTCAGCTTGGACCCAAGGTTGCTGGCTCCAGCAAGGGGTTGCTCGGTCTGCTGAAGGCCCGCGGTCAAGGCACATGTGAGAAAGCAATCAATGAACAACTAAGTGTAGGATGGTTGGCAGTGGGGTGGTCAGGTGGGAAATCAGAGCCCCAGTCTTTGTCTGGGATTGCCCACATGGCCAGGTGCACAAAAACTACATTCCCATAAACCTTTGGGAAAAAAGTGACTGTCCATCAGCCAGTGAGATTTCACTACGTCATATTAGCTAGACGACCCCAAAAGGGTCCCTTTTAAAATCTGGTGCCATGCAGTCCCCAGGGCGAGATTCCTGGCATTAATCACCCGTGCCAGTGAGTCCCGACCGACTAACGCTCTGTACCAAATAAAGCCTCAATAATTAAGACTTAATAACTACACTGATTTTATTCTTTCTCAGCAGGGAAAATACCTTACATTTTTGGTGCCGAAAACACGGGAGGAGTTTGAAGTCCGCAACGGACCGCTCCTCTTTTCCCGTCCCCTCCGAGGAAGATAGAGGACCCAGGATATCTGACTGACCTTCCACCTCAGTGCACGGTGTGGTAAGCTCCCTGCCTCCAAACCCCCTCAGGTTCTTTCCGCCGAGGCTCCCTGTCCAAAAACAGTAGCTATGTCAGGGAAGCGTTTTCTGTCCGAGTAAATGTGTGCTTTGAAGACATTCAAGCATATATTTACTTTCTCTATCCATTCCATGGCTGGAGACTGAGTTTTGGGACACCAGTAACTCATCTCTTGACCATTACCCAAGAACTGAGAGGTGACCATGGGGGCAAAGGAATCCAAGCCTGACTCTAAAACACCCCTGGGGTGCCTTATCCGAAACTTCCCAAACATTGATCCCTCCCTAAAAAAGAAGAAACTAATTTTCTTCTGCAGTGTAGCCTGGGCACAATACCCACTGGATAACCGGACCAGGTGGCCTCAGGAAGGAACTTTCTATTTTAACATCCTTATTGGTTTACAGAACTATTGCCAAGAAGTTGGAAAATGGACAGAGATTCCTTTTATACAGGGGTTTCTTCAGTTGCGTTCTCGTCCTAATCTCTGCACCGGCTGCTCTATAATGCAGGTCCTTCTGGCCAGGGAAACCTCAGCCAAACTCTCCACTCCAGATCTTTCCTCCTTTGCCAACTCCCCTGAGGAACTTTGTTACCCTCCTGCACCACTCCCTCGGTCCCATCTCGTCTCTTCGCTAAATCCCGTTTCTCTTCTGCCTGCAAACACTGATCCCTCTCTCTCCTCCCCTGTTAGTGCTCACACCCGATCCCACTCCAGGCCACAAGAGGGAGCTGACCTCCTGTGCCCTCTCCGCGTGGTGGCCGGGACAGAAGGGGTCATTAGAGTCCATGTGCCTTTCTCCCTCTCTGATCTGTCTGCAAGTGAAAAGCGTTTGGGCTACTATTCTTCTAATCCTACCAACTATACCAAGGAATTTCAATATCTTACTCAGGCATATGACCTTACTTGGCATGATCTCTATATTATTATGTCTTCTACCCTCACCCCCGATGAATGAGACTGGATCCGGAGAGCAGCATGAGCTCATGTAGATAAGGTCCACACCTCTAATGCTCAAATGCCGGTGGGCCCAGAGACGGTCCCTGACACAGACCCCAACTGGGATTACCAGAAGAAACAACCAGGTAGGAGACGACGTGATCAGATGGTTGAATGTCTTATAGCTGGCATGCAGGATGCAGCACAAAAGGTAGTTAACTATGACAAGTTAAAGGAAATTACTCAAGGACCTGAGGAAAATCTGGTTCTCTTCTTAAATCGCCTCACTGATGCTATGGTCCTCCATACTCGTTTAGACCCTAATTCCAGTGCGGGGGCCACTGTATTAGCTACTCACTTTATTTCCCAATTGGCCCCGGACATTCAGAAGAAACTTAAGAAGGCAGGGGAGGGCCCGCAAACCCCTATCTGAAACCTGATAAACATGGCATTTAAGGTTTTTAATGGTCGAGAGGAACAAACCGAAGTTTTTCTCCAGGCCTGCATGCAACAGAAGGTAGCACTCAAAACCCAGGCTATTGTGGCAGCCCTAAGGCCAGAGCAACAGGGGCAAAGCACAGGAAGTGCTCAACCTAAGTCTGGGCCGCAAACAGGATCCCCACCAGGAGCTTGCTTTAAGTGTGGCGAGGCGGGTCATTGGTCTTGACAATGTCCCTGCCTAAGGCTACCTACTAAGCCTTGTCCTAAGTGCAAGCAGCCTGGTCACTGGCAGAGTGATTGCCCCCTCTGGACAGCAGGCACATCCTTGGCATCTCAGCGTGGAGGACAGGCTGCTCAGATGGGAAGCCAAGCTAGCCATGTAAACCCATCATTTGAATTCCTAGGCCTCATGAACAGCTGACACGGCCCGGACTGGGAGACCCCCCCCCCACTGTCTCTGAGCCATGGGTGAAGCTACAGGTAGCTAGTAAGTCCATTTCATTTCTGTGGACACGGGGGCTACCTTCTCTGTTTTGCCACCACACTCTAGACCTCTAATTCCCTCACAGGTCTCGGTTAGGGGGGTTGATGGGACCCCTTCTTTTCATACACTACTCCTGACATGCAGTTTGGATGGAAGTCCTTTTTATTTCACCTATTCTTAGTTATGCCATCGTGCCCTGTACCCCTTCTGGGTCAAGACATTCTAAACAGTATAGGAGCTACTATCCAGCTGACAGCATCTTCCCTCTTACTCCTACCATTCCTCACTACCAAGAGCTCCCCCATAATCAATACTACCCTCATTTCTAACCAGCACTCTTGCCTCAAGTTTGCTCCCATGCAGGATTGCTGGTAGTCAGAACCACTGGGCCCTACTCGTCTGCGGCTCACCAAGAGATTGGGCCCTGCAGATTCTCCTTCCGCATCCTGTTTCTCCAACCAGGAACCTGCCACCAGAGTGGACTGAATCAGGAAGCAGGGCTGTTCGAAGCGCATTTGCGAAGTTTCTCAACTCACGGCCAAACTGATGTTCCTCCTGACACCCCTCAGAGCCATCACCCTCCCCACAACACCCCTAATCAGCAGGAAGCAGACATAACGATAAACGATGCCCCATTTCTATGTAACCAAAAAGGCTGGGATGTAGGATGGTTAGCAATGGGGTGGTCAGGTGGGAAATCAGAGCCCCAGTCTTTGTCAGGGATTGCCCACATGGCCAGGCACGAAGAAACTACACTTCCCATAAACCTTTGGGAAAAAAGCGACTGTCCGTCAGCCAGTGAGATTTCACTATGTCATATTAGCTACACGACCCCGTAAGGGCCCCTTTTAAAATCTGGTGCCATGTGGTCCCCGGGGCAAGATTCCTGGCATTCATCACCCGTGCCAGTGAGTCCCGACCGAGTAATGCTCTGTACCAAATAAAGCCTCAATATTTTAGACTTAATAAATATGCTGATTTTATTCTTTCTTGGCGGGGAAAATACCTTACACTAAGGTGTCGCAATGGCAGTGAAAAACTAATGATTGATGCTTCTCACCTCTCTCCGTTCCTGTCTGTCTGTCCCTATCTATCCTCTCTCTGACTCTCCCTCTGTCCCTGTAAAAAATAAAAATAAATTAAAAAATAAAGTACCTAGGAGTAAATTTCACCAAGGAGGTTAAAGACTTGTACTCAGAAAATTGTAAAACATTGATAAAAGAAAACAAGGAAGATACAAACAAATGGAAGCATATACCATTTCATGGATAGAAAGAATAAACATTATTAAAATGTTTATATTACCCAAAGCAATTTATAGATTCAATGCAATTCCTATTAAAATACCAATGACATACTTCAAAGATATAGAATTCATATTCCAAAAATTTATATGGAAACAAAAAAGAACACGAATAGCCTCAGCAATCTTGAAAAAGAATAAAGTAGGTGGTATCACACTCCTAAAATCAAGTTATATTACAAGGCCATTGTACTCAAAACAGCTTGGTATTGGCATAAGAACAGGCACATAGATCAATGGAACAGAACAGAGAACCCAGAAATAAACCCAGACCTTTATGGACAACTGATATTTGACAAAGGAGGAAAGAACATACAATGGAGTAAAGACAACCTCTTTAACAAATGGTTTTGGGAAAATTGGACATCTACCTGCAAAAAAATGAAACTAGACCATCAACTTACACCATTCACAAAAAACAAACTCAAAATAGAAAAAAGACTTAAATGTAAGCCGTGAAACCATAAGCATCTTAGAAGAAAACATAGGCAGCAAGCTCTCAGACATCTATGGCAGCAATATATTTGCTGATTTATCTCCATGGACAAATGAAATAAAAGGCAAGATAAACAAATAGGACTATATCAAACTAAAAAGGTTTTGCACAGCTAAAGACAATAAGAACAGAATAAAAAGACAAACCACACAATGGAAGAACATATTCGACAACAGGTCTGATAAGGGGTTAATAACCAAAATTGATAAAGAACTTATAAAACTCAGCACAAGGAAGATGAACACTCTAATCAAAAAATGGGCAAAAGAAATCAATAGACACTTCTCCAAAGAGGACATACAGATGGCCAATACGCAAATAAAAAAATGTTCAGTGTCACTAATCATCAGAGAAATGCTAATTAAAACCACAATGAGATACCACCTCACACCTGTCAGAATGGCACTCATTAACAAAACAACACAGAATAAGTGCTGGCTAGGGTTTGGAGAAAAGGGAACCCTCCTGCACTGCTGGTGGAAATGCAGACTGGTGCAGCCACTGTGGAAGATAGTATGGAGAGTCCTCAAAAAATTAAAAATGGAACTGCCTTTTGACCCAGCCATCCCAGTTTTAGGAATATATTCAAAGAACACCACATCACTGATTCAAAAGAAGAAATGCACTCCCATGTTTATAGCAACATTGTTTACAATATCCAAGATCTTGAAATGGCCTAAGTGTCTGTCAATGTACCAGTGGATTAAAAAGCAGTGGTACATATACACAATGGAATACTATGGGCCATGAAAAAGAAGGAAATCTTACCTTTTGTGACAACATGGATGGACCTGAAAACTATTATGTTGAGTGAAATAAGCCAAGGAAAGAAAGAAAAATATCATATGACCTCACTCATTCGAGGAATCCAATGAACAATGAGAACTGAGGAACAGAATAGAGACAGAGTTGGGATCAAAGAAACAGAGGGAAAGCAGACAAAGGAAAAGGAGATGATAGGATGGGATAATCCTGGAGGGAAGGAGGGAAGGCATTCCGGAGAGGGGAGCAAGGGGGATATTGAGGGAAACTCAGGGAAGGGGGGATGCATTTGGGGGGACACTAGAATCTATGTAAACACTATAAATTAAAATCAATTTTAAAAAATTAACTTAAGGCCCTTGCCAGTTGGCTCAGTGGTAGAGTGTTGGCTCAGTGTGTGGAAATCCCAGGTTTAATTCTGGGACAGAGCACACAGGAGAAGTGCCCATCTGCTTCTCCAGCCCTCCCCCTCTCACTTCTCCTGTTTCTCTCTCTCCCTCTCCTCCCTTCTTGCAGCCAAGGCTCGATTAGAGCGCAATGGCTCCGAGCGCTGAAGATGACTCCATGGCCTCCACCACAGGCGCTAAAAAATGGCTCCAGTTGCAATGGAGCAAGGGCCCCTGGTAGGCAGAGCATCGCCCCCAAGTGGGCTTGACAGTGGATCCCGGTCAGGTTGCATGTGGGAGTCTGTCTCTGCCTTCCCTCCTCTCACTAAAATAAAAAAAATGAATAAAAATAAAGAATTAACTTAAAATAAATTAATGACCTAAATATAGGAGATAAAATGATAAAACTATCAGGGTAAAATACTGGGGTAATCTTAACCTCAGATTTGGCAATGAATTCTTAGATTTGACACCTATAGCATAAGCAATAAAAGTCAAAATAGACAAACTGGACTTTATAACTTAAAATCTTTTGTACATTAGAACATTATCAAGAATGTGAAGGAACAAACTATAGAATAAAAATTTTGTTAAGTCCTATATCTGATAAATGATTAATATTCAAAATATAGAAAGAACCCTGACTACTCAAGAAATAGAAAAACAACCCAAATAAAAAATTGGGCAAAGCACTTAGTAGACATTTCTCCAAAGATTATATATAGCCAAACAAGCACATTAAAATATCAACATCATTGGTCACTAAGAAAATGCACAATTAGCCCTGGCCGGGTAGCTCAGTTGGTTAGAGCATCATCCTGAAGTAGAGATGTTGCCATTTTGATCCCCAGTCAGGGCACATACAGAAACAGATGTTTCTATCTCTCTCCTGCTCTTTCCCTTCCTCTCTCTAAAATCAATATAATTTTTTTAAGAAAGAAAATGCACAATTGGAAAACACTGCACACATACTAGGAAAGCATTATGCACCCTCATGTTCACTGCAGTGTAATTTACAATAGCCAAGATCTGGAAAAAGCCCAAGTACCCGTCAGTGGATGAGTGGATAAAAAAGTTATGGGACATTTACACAATGGAATACTACATGGCCATGCAAAAGAAGGAAATCTTGCTTTTTGCAACTGCATGGATGGACCTGGAGATTATTATGCTAAGTGAAATAAGCAGAGAAAGACAGATACCATACGATCTCACATAAATGTGGAATCTAATGAAGAAAATAAACTGCTGAACTAAACAGGAACATAAGCATGGACACAAAGGGGAAGGGATTGTGGGGACTGGATGAAAGAAGGTGAAGGGATTAGCCACAAAACATATACACATAGCCTGACCTGTGGTGGCGCAGTGGGTAAAGCGTCGACCTGGGAACACTGAGGTCGCCAGTTCAAAACCCTGTACTGGTCTGGTCAAGGCACATATGGGAGTTGATGCTTCCAGCTCCTCCCCCCTTTCTCTCTTTCTCTCTCTCTCTCTCTCACTCTGTGTCTCCTCTCTAAAATAAATAAAATAAAAATAAATTTAAAAAAAAAACATATACACAGAACACATAGGTATAGACAACAGGTGGCAATAGCCAGAGGGAGAGGCGGGCTAAAGTAGGGGAGGAAGGAAAGGAGAGGAATGGGAATGGAAGGAAACTTGGCTTGGGGCAGAGGGCACACAGTGCAATGTGTAGATGGTGTTATATTAAGTTATACTGTGTACTTGAAATCTGTATCATTTGGTGAACCATGTCATTCCAACAAGTTAAACATAAGTTAATTAATTAAAAAAAATATATGTGTTGCCTGACCTGTGGTGGCACAGTGGATAAAGCGTTGACCTGGGAACACTGAGGTTGCCAGTTCAAAACCCTGCACTGGTCTGGTCAAGGCACATATGGGAGTTGATGCTTCCAGCTCCTTTCCCCTTTCTCTCTTTCTCTCTCTCTTTCTCACTCTGTGTCTCCTCTCTAAAATGAATAAAATAAAAATAAAATAAATTTTAAAAAAATAAGTGTTGGTAAGGATATAGAGAAATAGGAATGCTTGTACATTACTGTTTGGTATACAAAATGGTACAGCTGCTGTGGAAAACAAACAATTTGGCTATTATCCAAAAATTTAAACACAGAATTACAATATGACTCAGAAATGTTGCTCCTAGGTATATACCTAGGAGAAATAAAAACATATGTCCACCCAAAAACTTGTACATGAATGTTTATAGTAGCAGTATTTATAACAGCCAAAAAATAGAAACAGCCCAAGTGTTGATTAGTGGATACATAGCTAAACAAATCGGGGTATGTATGTGTTGTGTGTGTGCATATACAAAATGCAAATAGAGTGAGAAAGTCTCCAAAATTTTAATATGTGAGCCTTAAAAGTGCAGTTTTTATAATGAAATATAAATAAAACCCAGGCCTGCTCAACACCATGTAATGAAAGTAAGTCAAGGCTCCTAAGAAAATACCTACCTTTTTATTCTATTTGGAAATAATAATTCATTCAAAAGGGGGACGGCAAGATGGCGAAGGAGTAGGTGGACATACCAACTTCCAACTCCCAGACCAAAGTGGATTTAACTTAATTTTAAGAACCATCATCTGGATAAACCAACTTTGAACTAAACTAAGTGGACTCTTCAACCAAGGAACACTGAAGAAGCCACATTGAGACTGGTAGGAAAAGAGAAAATGTGGAAAGGGCTGCCCAGCTCCCCGGAGCGAACTGCAGCCTGGAGAGACTCACATGGCAGGAAGAGAGTTTAGCGGAGAGGGAGGGACCTGGGTCCCAGGAACAAAGGACCAGCCTGCAGCCCCAGAGCCTAGAAGAGGCATTTGGACAGTATTGAGCTGTGAAACAAGTGAGAATACTGTTCGTGAGAAAGACAGTTTTCTCAGACCCAGGATTCTTCTTAAAGGGACAGTGCAGAAAACCTCTCTCACAACCACTCTCCAGGGTTACGGGGAGAGGGGACAGAAGAGAGTACCAGAGCAGGGGAAAACAGGGTGGACTGCAAGGCACAGGGAGAAACACTCTGAGTGACAGCCACCCTAAACCCTGGGCTGAGTCACTTCCCTAATCAAAAACGAATATTTCCCCTGGAACTAGCAATACCAGCAAAGAGAGACAGGACACCAGCCAAACAAGCTCTCCCACAGCACTTAGAGCAGAGCTCCTTAGACGGAGGGAGTTTCCAGGACTACAGTATGGAGTCTTAGGGTCTGAACTGCAGTGTCCCTGCCCACACTGCTGAGGGCTTCCTGGAGGGACGGTGGCGGCGGTAAGCTGAAACGCGGTTCTGTAGGAAGGAGCGCAGGACCAGTCAGCATGAGTTCAGTCTAGCCCAGCAGGAGCAGAGGGGATGCGTGAAAGCAGTCCGGCAGCTGCGGGCCCACCTGCAGCCACAGCTGGGGGTAAAAACGGGAGGACAGGAACAGGCAGATATCTGCTGCCGAGCAGGGCCCCATGGGCGCGCAGCATCACCTGGCCTCCGAGGTTTGTAACCGTGTGCGAGCTGGTCCTGACCGCAGGGGTGGCACTAAAGCCTGAGAAAGGCAGAGGCTCACAGTGGAGCACACACCAGCAGCCCTGACCAGCCCGGGAAATCACCGTTTGTGACCCTGACCGCGGGGGCAGGGCTAAAGCCAGGGACAGGCGGAGGCAGACAGCTGAGTGCACACCAGCAGCCCTACCAGACACGAAAAACTGCGCAACAGGCTCTGACCACGGGGGCTGGGTGAAAGCCAGGAAAAGGTGGGGTCCAAAGCTGAGAAAATGTGCTTACCCCTACCCTTGGTGCTGAGGCTTGTGGCTTGAGTGTGGTGTGCAACCCCACCTGTAGGGGCAAGGCAAAGGCCCAGAGAGGCTGAGGCTTATAGAGCCAGGCACTAGAACACAGCTCCTCTAGCAGAGGAGAGGCAGAAATGACAACAACAGCCGCAATGGCCAGCACTGGCAACGCCCATACCCAACCGCCCTAGGCAGCGGCAGAGGGGGTGGCAGACCTGCAGACAGACCACATGTAGGGAACAAAGAGGCAACACCCATTGGACTCCAGTGGCCACACCCTTTTAATACACAGACAAAATAGGCAGGCAAAGAAATGCAACCCAAATCAATCAAGAGAATTCCCCAGAGAAGAACCGGAATGAACCAGATATAACTAATATACCAGATGCACTGTTTAAAATAATGATAGTTAGAATGTTCAAAGAGATTAGAGCAACAATGGATAGTCATTACGAACACCTAAATAAAGAGATAGCAAGTATAAAAAAGAAAATTGAAATAATAAAAAAAAATCAGACAGAAATGACAAATATAGTATCAGAACTAAAGACCACAATGGAAGGAATTTAAAGCAGGATGAATAAAGCTGAGGATTGAATCAGCAAGTTAGAGGACAAAATAAACAAAGACACAGAAGCAGAGCAGAAAAAGAAAAGAGACTCAAAAAATGTGAGGAAACTCTAAGAGAACTCTGTGACAACATGAAGAGAAATAACATCTGCATCATAGAGGTTCCCAAAGATGAAGAGAAAAAACAAGGGATAGAAACTTTGTTCAATCCAATAGTAGCTGAAAACTTCCCTAAATTAAGCCTGGAAAACATTTTACATGTTCAGGAAGCACAGTTAAATCTATTAAAGAGAAACCCAAAGAAATCTACACCAAGACACATCATAGTTAAAATACCAAAGCTAATGGATAAAGAGAAAAGTTTAAAAGCTGCTGGGGAAAAAAAGGCTGTCACCTGCAAAGGAGGCCCCATAAGGATGACATCGAACTTCTCAACAGAAACACTTGAGGCAAGAAGAAAATGGCAAAATATATTCAAAATAATGCAGAACAAGAACCAACAACCAAGAATACTCCATCCAGCAAGGCAAAAGTTTAAAATTGAAGGAGAAATAAAGAGCTTCTCAGAAAAAAAAAGCCTCAAGGAATTCATAAAAACCAAGCCAATCCTGCAAGAGATGCTAAGGGGCCTGTTGTGAACAGTTCAAAGGACAAAAAGAATATAACAAAAGAAGAATACAGCTTTAAAGAATAAAATGGCAATAAACAACTACATATCAATAATAACCTTAAATGTAAATGAATTAAATGATCCGATCAAAAGACATAGAGTAGCTGCGTGGATAAAGAAACAGGACCCATACATATGCTGTCTACATGAGACACACCTTAAAACAACAGATGCACATAGACTGAAGGTAAAAGGATGGAAAAAAATATTTCATGCAAATGGAAATGAAAAAAAAAACAGGGTAGCAATACTTATATCTGACAAAATGGACTTTAAAACAAAAGCTGTAGTAAGAGAAAAAGAAGGACACTACATAATGATAAAGGGAACAGTTCAACAGGAAGATATAACAATTATAAGTATCTACACACCAAACATAGGAGCCCCGACATACATAAAGCAGACTTTGATGGATATAAAGGGCGAGATTAACAGCAATACTATAATAGTAAGGGATTTCAATACCCTACTAACATCACTGGATAGATCCTCAAGAAAAAAATAATAATAAAGACACAGCAGACTAGATCAACTCGATTTACTAGATATCTTCATAACTTTTCACCTTAAAGCAGAAGAATATACATTCTTTTCAAGCGCTCATGGTACATTATCTAGGATAGACCACATGTTAGGACACAAAAATGGTCTCAACAAATTTAAGAAGATTGAAATCATATCAAGCATTTTCCCAGTCTACAATGGCATGAAACTAGAAGTTAACCACAAAAGAAAAACTGAAAAATACTCAAACACTTGGAAACTAAATAGCATTTTATTAAATAATGAATGGATTAACAATAAGATCAAAGAAGAAATAAAAAAGTTTCTAGAAACCAATGATAATGAACATATATCAACTCATCAAAATTTATGGGACACAGCAAAGCAGGACTGAGAGGGAAGTTCATAGCACTACAGGCATACCATGAGAAGCTAGAAAAAGCTCAAAAAAGCAACCTGATCTTTCATCTAAAAGAACTAGAAAAACAACAACAAATGAAGTCCAGGAGTAGTAGAAGGAAGGAAATAATAAAGAACAGAGTGGAAATAAATAACATAGAGGCTAAGGAAACAATACAGAGGATCAATGAAACCAGGAGCTGGTTCTTTGAAAAGGTAAACAAGATCGATGAACCTTTAACTAGACTCACTAAGAAAAAAACAGAGAGAACTCAAAGAAAATTAGAAATGAGAGTGGAGAAATAACAACCGACACAACAGAAATACAAAGTATTGTAAGAAAATACTATGAGAAACTCTATGCCAAAAAATTAGACAACCTAGGAGAAATGGACAAATTTCTTGAACCATATAATCTTCCAAAAATCAATCTAGAAGAATAAGAACACCTAAACAGACAAATTACAACAGATGAGATTGAAACAGTTATCAAAAAACTCCCAACAAGGAAAAGTCCTGGGCCTGATGGCTTTACAAGTGAATTCTACCAAAAATACAAAGAAGAACTAACTCCTATCTTCCTCAAGCTATTTTTAAAAATTCAAGACGAAGGAAGACTTCCAAACTCCTTTTAAGAGGCGAGCATAATTCTGATCCTGAAACCAGGTAAAGACAACACAAAGAAAGAAAATTATAGAGCAATATCTCTGATGAATTTAGATGCTAAAATTCTCAACAAAATATTAGCCAACCGGATCCAGCAATATATGAAAAAAAATCATACACCATGATCAAGTAGGATTTATTCTGGAGAGGCAACGCTGCTTCAATATTCACATATCAATCAATGTGATTGATCATATAAACAAAAGGAAGAACAAAAATCACATGATAATTTCAATAGATGCAGAAAAAGCATTTGATTAAAGCCAGCACGCATTCATGAACAAAAATCTCAGTAAAGTGGGAATACAGGAAACATTCCTTAACATGATAAAGGCCATTTATGACAAACCCACAGCAAACATCATACTAAATGGGCAAAAATTAAAATCAATCTCCTTAACATCACATCATACTAAATGGGCAAAAATTAAAAGCAATCCCCTTAAGATCAGGAACCAGGCAGGGGTGCCCCCTTTCACCACTCTTATTCAACATAGTTCTGGAAGTCCTAGCTACAGCAATCAGACAAGAAGAAGAAATAAAAGGCATCCAAATTGGAAAAGAAGAAGTGAAACTGTCATTATTCACAGATGATATGATATTGTATATAGAAAACCCTAAAGTTTCAGTCTAAAAACTACTGGACCTGATAAATGCATTCAGCAAGGTGGCAGGATATAAAATTAATACTCAGAAATCAGAGGCATTTTTATATACCAACAATGAACTGTCAGCAAAAGAAATTAAGGAAACGATCCCCTTCACTATTGCAGCCAAAAAAATAAAGTACGTACGAGTAAATTTAACCAAGGAGGTTAAGGATTTGTACTCAGAAAATTATAAAACATTGATAAAAGAAATCAAGGAAGATACAAACAAGTGGAAGCATATACCGTGCCCATGGTTAGGAAGAACAATCATCATTAAAATGTTTATATTACCTAAAGCAATTTATAAATTCATTGCAATACCAATTAAAATACCAATGACTTACTTCAAAGATGTAGAACACATATTCCAAAAATTATATGGAACCAAAAAAGAACACAAATAGCCTCAGCAATCTTAAAAAGAAAAAATAAAGCAGGAGGTATCACTCTTCCGGATGTCAAGGTATACTACAAGGCCATTGTACTCAAGCAGCCTGGTATTGGCATAAGAACAGGCACATAGATCAATGGAACAGAACAGAGAACCCAGAAATAAACCCACACCTTTATAGACAACTGATATTTGACAAAGGAGGAAAGAACATACAATGGAGTAAAGACAGCCTCTTTAACAAATGGTTTTGGGAAAACTGGACATCTACTTGCAAAAAAATGAAACTAGACCATCAACTTACACCATTCACAAAAACAAACTCAAAATGGAAAAAAGACTTAAATGTAAGCCGTGAAACCATAAGCATCTTAGAAGAAAACATAGGCAGCAAGCTCTCAGACATCTGTAGCAGCAATATATTTGCCGATTTATCTCCATGGGCAAATGAAATAAAAGGCAAGATAAACAAATGGGACTATATCAAACTAAAAAGTTTTTGCACAGCTAAAGACAATAAGAACAGAATAAAAAGACAAACCACACAATGGGAGAACATATTTGACAGCACGTCTGATAAGGGGTTAATAACCAAAATTTATAAAGAACTTATAAAACTCAACAACAGGAAGACAAACAATCCAATCAAAAAATGGGCAAAAGAAATGAATAGAAATTTCTCCAAAGAGGACCTACAGATGACCAATAGGCATATGAAAATATGCTCAACATCACTAATCATTAGAGAAATGCATATTAAAACCACAATGAGATATCACCTCACACTAGTCAGAATGGCGCTCATCAGCAAAACAACACAGAATAAGTCCTGGCGAGGATGTGGAGAAAAGGGAACCCTCCTGCACTGCTGGTGGGAATGCAGACTGGTGCAACCAACCACTGTGGAAAACATATGGAGATTCCTCAAAAAATTAATAATTGAACTGCCTTTTGACCCACCTATCCCACTTTTAGGAATATACCCTAAGAACACCATAGTACTGTTTGAAAAGAAGAAATGCGCCCCCATGTTCGTGGCAGCATTGTTCACAATAGCAAAGATCTGGAAACAGCCCAAGTGTTCGTCAGAGGACGAGTGGATTAAAAAGCTATGGTACATATATACTATGGAATACTACTCAGCCATAAGAAATGATGACATCGGATCATTTACAACAAAATGGATGGACCTTGATAACATCATACAGTGTGAAATAAGTAGAACAGCATGATTTCATACATAGGTGGGACATAAAAGCGAGACTATGAAACATGGACAAGAGTGTGGTGGTTACGGGGTAGGGGGAAGGAGGAGACGGTGGGAGAGGGGGGAGGGCAGGGGCACAAAGAAAACCAGATAGAAGATGACAGAGGACAATTTGACTTTGGGTGATGGGTATGCAACATAATTGAATGATAAGATAACCTGGAGATGTTTTATTTGAACATATGTACCCTGATTTATTAATGTCACCCCATTAAAATTAATAAAAAAAAAGGTTGTCAATCTTCAATAAACAATTACATGGACTACTACTATAAGATATTTTGTGATAAGGTATATTTGTATGTACAAATAGGGTATTATTGGACATTTAACTTTTAAGAGAAGGTAAATTTATTTCAAAACAGTATTTACTCAACTAGTTATAAGTTAAATTTGGAAATGTTCTTCTCAAGTAAACTTTCTGGATGTTTTTGCAACTTTCAAACCAGAAAAAGAATGTTTTTTGGATATTATAAAACTAAACACAGTATATAGTTCTAAAAACAGTTGTAATATAGATGGTATTATTCCGTGGTGGGATTCATCCAGTTTGCGCCGGTTCAGTAGAACCAATACCTAATTTTTGTTAGTTCGGCGAACCAGTTGTTAAAATGGCACTTGTATTCAGGGTTCTCTCTAAGGTGGGCAGCTGGGCAGCCACCCAATGTGGAAATCACAGATTGATATTCCTTACTCGTAATTACCATTCATCTGTGCAACCACGTATTCTAAGCACCCGAAGTAAAGTTCATTCTGTCCATATGTGAAATAAATTGCAAGTAAAGGTGCCAATCAAGAAGCAGTATCAAAATATCTTAAATAACAGTTTTATTGTTTTTTGTCTGGTATTATTTAATATTTTTATTAATATTTTAAAACTTATAACAATCTAGTTTTGTGTATACCTCTTTTATTGTTCTTATTTAAGTATTAAATGCATGAAATAATAAACCACCTTTTGGAATATTGGTTTTTTATACTTAAAATGGTCATTAGGACAGAGAACTGGTTGTTAAATTACTTGAATCCCACCACTGGTATCATTGATAAACATTGTGAATATAATCTGACCAGAAATAAGAAACTCAATATCCCCTTGCTGAAAGATTAGAAGAAAAAAATATTTCTCCAGGATTAATTATCCATTTTTCAACTATTATTATTAGGTATCCCTGAAAGTTAATAAAATCAAAGTGAAACAAACAAAAAAGAAACTCAATTCCTTTTATTCATGCATAGACAGTAATATGAAATAAACACAAAACCTACATTTCGTCTTTGTGTAAATAATTAGCAAAACATTCTGTTTATGTCTTGCTTTAATTAAGCAGGCTTATCTATGAAGAAAAAAAAACTTGTTTTGTTCATGCTGTCTAAGCCCATCCTATATATTCTAGAGTCCAGGTAAATTTATTTTTTGCAAGAAGTCTATTTAAGAAATCAGAATTGAGCAGAAAGAGATTTGACTTTGGTGGTGAACACATAATATAATATACAGATAATATATAATTGTACACACAAAATCTATATATTGACCAATGTCACCCCAATGAATTCAATAAAAAAATTTTGGAAAGTTATCACAACCAAAAAACATCAGAATTGGGGACATGGCATGGATCGACCCTTACAGAAGGAATGCCCCTCTTTGTCAGAGCTGCTTTTATTCATATACTTTGATTATTTCCTTCTCTCTACCATGTCGCCCTACCTTGAGTATTCTGAAATAGGTATCTTCTTTTGATACATGCATTATCTGTTAAGCACGTAAATATGTTTTCTACATTTGTTCATAAATTAAAAACAAAAAAATACAATGTGTTTTTTAGTTTTTCTGACTTTGCCTTATAAAATAATTGCTCCCAGGCATTATTAATTTACATACTAGTATTATAACTTTTGTGATATTTTTTTCTCCTTCTTCTTGTTAATTGAATATTCATCTTTGGTATCGCAAAGCACCATATCTTTTTTCCTAATTCTGATCCTTTTATAGGATTCAAGATCCCTGGGTAGAGGATAAAGAGACAGTCATTTCCTTGACCACAAAAGAAAGATATTCGCAGGTATATAGTTACCTTTCTAAGTGTTTGCTTTAGTTAGTTTCTTCTTTACTGAAAAACAGATATCTACATTAAATGGTACAGATTTTCAATAAGGCAGCTTGCATACTATGTGAGTGGAAAAAAAAAAACAGTGACTGAAATACTCTGCCAAAATGAGTGGACTTCTGAAATGTAGCCCTTTCTTAAATTTTTGTAATACATTCAGCGGAGTAGTTTTTAAATAAGATATAATTCTTTCATATGTGTCAGCGATTAGTAATAACTTTACCTAGTCATTCCCATAGAATGTGGTAGATACCAAATAACTCTTAAGCCCAGCTTTCTGGATGAGTTTCTATTCATGAAAGTGTAGGATGTTGGTGAAGAATGATGAGGTAGGAAATTGCTTGGATAGCAATGGAGATATTATGTTGTGTTTGTTTAAGTTGTTGTGTGAAAGTCAAACCTCCCCACCTCCTTCATCATCAGAGCTGTGATTAAAACTCTGGTGGCCCGAAACTAAATATAAGGTTGTGTTTTCTTCATCCACCTGTCAATCTTTCAACTAGTTGGTACAGGGTCTGAGAAAAGACATACTCCTATTTTAAACATGTGAATGAAAGATCCTGCCTTGGCAAATTTAATTAGATGAAAAATTAAGCTTACTCTCTTAGTTCCACATCACTGTGGAACAGTGACAACTAGAGGACCTTAGATGGTAATCTTGCTGAACACTGTTTTTACTTATTGATGTGTGTTTTATTGTCTCCACCTATCAACTCCTATTTAAATGTATACACTATATTCAAGTACATTTAATGTAATGTATATTTATAAATCTAAGTTGATATAACTCTGAAAGATATGACATCATTAATGTGTAAAGAAAATGATGGCAAATATCATAGCATGAAATATCAGAAAAATTCCACATTAACATTCTCGTTAACATGACTGCATTCCTTGTGTTTTCACTAAACATGTCAGTAAATATCTGCACTGCATAATTTAAATCAAGGGTCAATTAGAAAACAGTTCACTGTTAAGTTTGCTGACCAATGCACAGGTTTCAATAGCATGTATGACATTTTTGCACTTAAATTTTCTAAGTGTCTTTTTTAAAATAACTAAAGTATGCTTTAAAATTTCTTTAAAAATAACTCTTATAGCAATAAAGAAAACCCAAATGGAAATATCTTTTGGGGTACACTAAAAATTAACTTCGCTTGGAGCCACAAAGTAGTTTAAAGAAATTTTAATACTCTTTCTTGCATTGTTTTTCTTTCTGGTTAAAACATTATACATAATATGAGTTAAAAGTTAACAAAAATAAGTAGAAATAAAATTACTATTATTTTTATCACTTGAGAAACTCAAAATGGTTAAGTCAGTTTTTCTCATACTTTTTCAAAATCCTCATCACTGCTCAAAGTCCCAAATAAATGTATCCCCAGAGGAGAATTTCTCCAAAAGTTACAGATCTCTTTAAGTAATCTGAAGATTTAACTATGTCTTATACATTTCCAAGCTGTTTATTAATTATTAATATTGACTTCATATTTAACTTGTAAACATTCACAGCAAACCATCTTCCTAAAATATATGAAACACAAAAGCTCTTTATTCAACTGTCCAAATGATATGGAGATGTTTTCTCTAAATCTATGTACTCTGGTTGACCAATGTCACGTTGTTAACTTTAATTGTCTAAAAATAATAATAATAATGCTCGTTTAGGTGCATGTCAATAGCAGATACAGTTTTAAAACCTGCACTACACAAAGAGGAGTGCAGAAGAGAGTAACAAGGAAGATATAAGTTAGAGGACAGCACTAGTGAAACAAAAATATAAACTCAAACAGGAATGAAAGTCATCGTATAAAGACTCTTCAAAGACTTTCAAAAAATACCCTAAGCCAAGAACCTACACTAGTGTCCACAAATTACTATACTTAGGTAGTTTTTTTTCTATTTTACTAAAATGACTTTATATTGACTATAATGTGTTTCTAAAAGCCTTGTGACTTTATATATGCCCTTTTGAAAGAAGCACAAAGATTAATTGACCTAGGTTCCCTACATAAGTTTTTCTTTGATTGAGAGAAAGATGAAAAAAGGAAAATGAGCAAAACAGAGAGGAGATAAAGAGACTATATAGAAAAGCACCTTAAAATAACTATTACAGAAGATCAATACTCCTTTCACTTATAAGAATGAGGAAAAGGTTGATAGAAAATGTCATAATTTTAGTTATAAGATGTATTTTATAAAATTGCTGCATATGTGCGAACGTATATGTGTGTTCCTTCAACCAGTTAATTATAGAAAAAGGATGACAAACTTGGGTGACAGAAATAAATGCTGTTGATCTACTTCTGGCATCATGACAACGTGAACTGTTCCTGCTCCAAACACAAAGAAATGGTGGATAAAATACAAACAAAAAATTAATACATAGTTTAGAAATACCCAGCTCCAGAAAAAAAGAGAACTCAAGCCAAGAGTTATAAGAATATAACCTTGCAGCATGAGAATTTAGGAAACTCTACAGAATAGAAACAGAACCTAACATCTAGTAGCTGAGGTGTTGATGTCTATGTGTAGGACAGAGTATAAGGTTTGGGGCCCACACAAGTAGAAGAAATAACTGAGATACTAGGGCAAAAGGCTCAGATAACCAAAAGATTGTTTATTCCATAAAAAGAACTATTAAAAATAAAAACAAAATTTCTGCTCACACACAGCTCAGGAGAGCTACAAGAAAGTTGGTGTTCTTATAAAAGCTATATGTAGGAAAATAATTGCTCATGAAAGAATAAAGCCTAAAGATAGGTTTGGGGTCCAAATTTACATTAGATGCAGGATATGGTAATCCCATACCAGATAAAAAGCAGATCCTAATACATAATTTTTATATACTATTACAGTATGATCTTCAGAAAATATTATGAAATGAAAAAGGCTGGGTGACTAACAATATGAATAGTATGCATGTGTTTCAGAAAGATAATACAAATACATAAACACACATATTTGGTTCCATATTTTAAAAAAAACAATGGAGAGATAAATCAAAAGCTAATTAAATTACTGCCTGTGAGAAGGAAAGTAGAGGGTAGAAGGGAGAATAAAAGCTAGACTTCTCAAAATTTATCTTTTCTAGATACAATTTTGAAATAATGTAAATATCTAACATAATTATAAAACAAAATTGAATCAAGAATTTAAAAAGCAATTCCTAAAAAGTAAAAGTATAATATAACAAATAAATTTATCAAGTTGATGGCTTATAAACAAAGAGAGTAATTATTTCAAATGCTTCAAAATGGAGTAATTTGATTGTAAATCCTTAGTGGGATATACAACTAGGACCAAAAGAACTGCAAAGGAATTTTAAACAATTTCAGTTATCATATTACTAGTAATGATATTGGTGTACTTATATTGATATTAATATACAGAAAGCAAATAATTGTATTAAGGTTATCAGGAACCAGTATTTTCAACATAAGAGGCAAAAAAAAATGCAATCAGAAAACCAAAAGAAATTAAATAAAACCCCATAATCCCAAATTTGAATTTAAAATAAAATTTTAAATTCAAATTTGGATAAACTCAAGAAGTATTTCTTCTTTAAAAATGAAAAAGTTCATATTTCCTAGCAGATCATATTTCCACTGGGGGGAGACATAGAAACAATGATCAATCCAAAGCATTGAGCACCTCAAATCCATATTGTGGTCTCTAAACATCATTTTTGCATTCAAAAGAACTGGGGTTACATAGGAGAACAGCTGGTTCCAGATACAACACAGGAAACATACAAGATGAGCCTGAAATATCTTGCTGCACCAGGAAACAAGTAATCAAAGGCTAAATGTGTTGTGTCAAAATGCTCAGTAACTAACTTGAGATGGCAAAAGATGGGACAATTTTAGAGAAAAAGATTTCAATTTCAATGTATTAAAATAATTAAATATTTAATTAATTTAAGTTTATTTTAATTTATTAATTTAAATTTAAAATCCACATTTTCATGACAATAAAACATGAAAGATCATAATCATTTATGTAGAGTATGCTAGGGACCCAACGTATTATCCTGAATACTGAAAGTAAAAGGAATTCTGAAGTAAAAGAAAAGAATCATGCATTTCCCCTTATCTTTATTAACTGTGCCTCGGAGTAAATGAATAGCTGATGAAGGCAAGTTCTTATTTATAGAAATAATCCAGCTACTAAATAAAAAATAAATTTAGATTTTACAAATCTGAATGGCTTGATGAATCTGGGCAATGATCATCAAGTTATAAAATCATTAGGTAAATAGCAGGCAGGGAACTTTATAATACCCAAGTCAGACTGATAATACCTGAAACTACTAATCAAACTTAACATCACACCCACAAAATAAATGAGCAATCAGATGTCATATGTCTCCTGATAAAATGCAATAGAAAGTATTCAACACAATCCATGAAAGATTCTTGCAACCCAAAAAAATAAAGCTCAGAAAAACCTAAATCTTTAGATCTAATTGCTAGTTCACAGGAAAGAGGAGACAGAGTAACATATTACCACCTTGCATACAATCAGCAAAGCCCTAAATGCAGACAACAGTTACATAGCTCTTTTTACTGCTATCATTTGAAAAGTCCATTTGCAAGGCTAGACCATAGCTAGTGTCTGGCAACTTGGATCTCAGTAGGGTTTCCACCATTCCAGAAACTGGGAAGTGCTCAATGTGCCTAAACTGTTTGCAAAATAGAGTTTGTGCTAAACACCTGCTTTTCTTCTGAGTCTAGAATTTGGGTCCATGCCAGGCAGAGGATGCCTATGTAACAATCCTCCAATAAAATCCTTGGGCCGTGAGTCTATAGTGAGCATCCTTTTAAACATTTCACATGTGTCGTCACAACTTATTTCTGAGGAAATTAAACATATCCTGTGTGACTCCACTAGAAGAAAACTCTTAGAGGCTTGTGCCTGGTTTCTTCCAGACTTCACTCCTTTCACCTTGTCTCTTTTCTGATATCACTTTGTATCCTTTTGTTATAATAAATCAGAGCCATGAGTACAACTATATGATACATTCTGAGTTCTCCTAGTGAATCACTGAAACTGGAGCTGGTCTTCAGAAATGCAAACTTTTAAGATTAATAAACTAATTTCTTCAACAAATAAATTCACAAGAAAAAAGAAGGAAAACCCTATAAATAAATTTAATAAAATTTTAATTTTAATATTTTGTTTCAGTTCCTGTGATAAAAGATGGCAAACACTGAAAAAATTTAATCTCCAATTCAAAAACCATAACTTAAAAGAAATTCAAATAAACTGAGAATAATTGTTGTACAAGTCTGTGACATTTATACTCTTGGAGTCATTCAAATTTAAAGCTGCACTAATACTTTTGGAACATTTCGTATAAGTAACCTATATTTGACTCAAGAAGAGTATCAAAAACTGAATATATTCATGAACATCAAAAAAGTTAAATCAGCAGTCAAATATCTATTCACAAGAAAGCACCAGGCCAAGGTTGTTCACAGACAAGTATTACCAAATCTTAAAGAAACAGATAATCCTTACTTTATAAAAGATATTACAGAGAATTAAAAATTTAAGAAAGTTATTCAGCTCACTTTATAACCAGTCTCATTTGCTAACAAATACAAAAAAAAATTCTACACAAAATATTAGAAAATTTAAACAATTTGTTTTTTGTTTTTAAGTGAGAGGAGGGGAGACAGTGAGATAGACTCCCACATCAGGATCCACTGGGCAACCCCCTTCTGGGGCCGATGTTCAAATCAGCTGAGCTATCCTCAGCGCCTGAGGCCAACACTCGAACCAGTTGAGCCACTGGCTGCAAGAAGGGAAGAGAGAGAAAAGTGGGAGAAGGTGGGGGGGGAAGAAGCAGATGGTTGCTTCTCATGTGTGCCCTAACCAGGGATCAAACCCGGGATGTTGAAACACCGGGCTGACACTGAGCCAATCAGCCAGGGCCAGAAAATTTAAACAATTTAATCAAACAGGGTGTGTGTCTATCTACATAATCTACATGTCTGTATATACATAATACATGTATCTATATAACTACCCCATGAACAGTAAGGTTTATCCCAGGAACTCAATGATCAACTAACATTTAAAAATCTATTAGCCTAATTTGCCACATATTACAAGAGAAAAATCATACGATCCATTAAAAAGATAACAGAAAAAATTCAATATCCATACATTATCTTTTAAGAATCTCTTAACAAGTTAAGAGTACAAAACATTTTTCTTAACCTAATATTTAATGGTAAGACATTAAGAGAATTTACTTCAAAGAAAGGAACAAGAATATTTATTACTTACTGCTTCTATTCAATCCTGTACAGAAAATTCTAACTAATTTAAAAAGTATTAAGTCTAAGAATTGAAAAAATAGTCATTATCTGCAGGTAATATGATTATATAGAAGATCCAAAAGAATCTACAAATTGTCAAAACTAGACAGTTCAACAAGGTTATTGAATATAAGATCAATGTTCAAAAAACTAATAGAATTCCTAAACAGAAGAAATAACTAAGTAGAAATATAATAAAAGATCTCATTCACAATAAAAACAAACATAATATACCTAAAATATATCTAACAAAATATGAGAAATCCTCTATAAACAAAATTTTAAAACTTTATTGTCAGGTGTAAATGAAAACACAAATAGTAAGATAAACCATGTTGGTGGATGGAAAGACTAAGTTTCATAAAAATGTCTATTCTCTTTAAATTACTCTCAAATTCAATTTCAGTAAAAGTCCTATGAGGGTTGTTAATAAATTTAATAATATAACCCTATAATTCACATGTGAGATAACAAACTGAAAATATAATGATTTTTAAGAAGAGAAGAAGGTGAGATGACTTACCCTAACAGCCATCACCATCAGATCATAAAGCTTTGATCATTTAAATGTCTTGATACTGGCACAGAGATAAACAAATCAACTGTGCAGGCTAGAAAACCCAGAAACTGATCCATCTATATACGCCAATTCGGTCCATGAAAAGTTGGCAATACAAATCAGTGAGAAAAAATTATTCAGAAACCGATGCTGAGAAAATTAGTTTTACTTATGAAGGCAAATTAGCTCACTGCCTCACAAAATAAATCCCAGGTAGATTTATAAAACCTAAATCTAGACGGCAAAATTATAAAACTTTTAGAAGAAAATGAACCATATGGCATTCACACTAGGAAATGCTTGCTTAAACAAGACCTAAAAAAGTACAAGCATTAAAGGGAAAGTCTAAAAATTTTACACAATAAATTTTAAAACTTCTATACCTCAACATACCATAAACAAAACAAATATACAAGCCATAAAATTGGACAAATTTATAAAGCATCACCAAAAATAAATTGTTATAAATAACTCCTAAATCAAAAGCAAAAAATAATTTTTTAAAAAGGGAATGTGAATAGACAATTCACAGGAAAGGAAATCGAATTGGCCAATAAACATATGAAAGGCTGTAATATTAGGGAAATGAAAATAAAAACAAGATAGCAGTTGACACTCTAGTCTAATATTAAGTATCAGCGAGTATATGAGGCAAAGTAAATCTTACACACTGTCAGTTGAAGTTTAAATTGGTATAGCTATATTAGGAAATTATTTGGTCATATCATGTAAAGTTGAAATGATTACAACCAATAAATGCATACCCTAAAGAAACTTTCACACATAAATGTAAAGAAACAAGCTTTAAAGTGTTAGTTACAGCATTATTTTAACATTTAAAAAAGTTGAAAATAGCCTAAATGTCCACATATCAGTGTGTCATTGTAGTTAAAGCTCAAATATAATATAGAGTGAAAAAACAAGCTCCGGAGTATGAATAGCATTATACCATTTGTATGAAGTTTAAGAACATGCACTGCCTGACCAGGCGATGGCGCAGTGGATAGAGTGTCGGACTGGGATGCAGAAGACCCAGGTTCGAGACCCCGAGCTTGCCAGCTTGAGCATGGGCCCATTTGGCTTGAGCAAAAAGCTCGTCAGCTTGGACCCAAGGTCGATGGCTCCGGCAAGGGGTGGCTCGGTTTGCTGAAGGCCCACCGTCAAGGCACATGTGAGAAAGCAATCAATGAACAACTATGGTGTTGCAATGGCAACGAAAAACTCATGATTGATGCTTCTCACCCCTCTCCGTTCCTGTCTGTCTATCCCTATGTATCCCTCTCTCTGCCTCTCTCTCTGTCCCTGTAAAAAAAGAAAAAAAGAACATGCACTGACATGTGGTGGCGCAGTGGATAAAGCATCAACCTGGAACACTGAGGTTGCCAGTTCAAAACCCTGGGCTTGCCTGGTCAAGGCACATATGGGAGTTGATGCTTCCTGTTCCTCCTTCCCTTCTCTCTCTCTCTCTCTCTCTCTCTCTCTCTCTCTCTCTCTCTCTCTCTCTCTCCTTCTCTCTCTCCCCTCTATAAAATGAATAAAAGTAAAATCTTTTAAAAATAAAAGAACATGCCAACAGTGGTGTATATCAGAACTTTTTGCTATGATGAAAATGCTATGTTTCTGTACTGTCCATGATAGTAGTCTAAACCACATGTGGGTAGTTAACACTTGTTATGTAGCCAGTGCTCTTAAGTAACTGAATGTATTTTATTTTATTTCATTTTAATTAATTTAAATGTCAATAGCCAGATTTGGCTAATGACCACCATACTGGCAGAGCAGGTATATCCTATAATTTATGGGCATATACATACACAGAAATATAAAAACTTGTAGAAAGAAAACACACCAACTTTTGGATAGTGGGTATCTCTGAAGAAGTGAAGTGGGATGGAATGGGAAGTGAAGGTCTTTGTGACCTTTTATTTCTTTAAGACAACAAAAACTTGACCCTGGTGGTACAGTGGATAGAGTACCCATGATTGAGCAGGTGACCCCAGAGCAACCAGGTTGCTGGCTCGAGCCTGGGGTCACCTGCTCAATCATGGGGTTGCTGATGCCAAGGTCACCAGGTTGATCCTGGGATTGCCAATTGGAGCACTGGTCAGGGCACATATGAGAAGCAATCAATGGCACAACTAAGTGGAACAACAAGTTGATGCTTCTCTTTTTTTTCTCTCACTTTCTCAAAAAATAAAATAAAATAAATAAAATAAAAATATAAACATGTCAAAACACAAACATTTGTTAAAACATATTAATCTCTTTTTTTCAGTATGTTTGGAATGTTTTCCAGTTTAATTTTTTAATATTTCTGATTTAAAATGTCTTTAGTGGTTTTTTAAAATATTGATTAAATAAAATTTTAAAATAACTTTTAAAGTAAACAGTATTTAAATGTTAATTGTACCAGTAGAGCTAAATCCAGAAGATCAACTCTCATATGTATAGTCTCAATGCATATATATAACAGTAAGAAAAACAAACAAGATAGCAAAACCTGAGATACAATATGCTTGTATTGCTAACTTACATTATATTTTTATAATTTATTTTCAAAAGCCCAGCACAGATATTTCAATGTTTTATTTTACTTAGATTCTACATATAACAAATGGGCCATGTATTTATCTTATCAATAAATTATAATTATTAAAAATATTAAATAAAGTACTAAAAATAGTACTGGACTAAGAATCAGTGCAGTTTACATTAACTTTCCAGTACCAGTTTATATTAACCTAAATTTCTTCATTTGTATAGGATAAACTAGAGTCTCTGAATTCACTGTCCTTTTTTTGAGATTGAAACTTTTGACCAAGTTTCATTTCTTCTTTCAAATACACACTAGTAAGTTATTTAGAATAATCATTCCTCTGTATAAAAGTGCCAAATATCTATACACATGAAATTCAAATTCCCTCCTTGCTATCTAACTCCTACCTCCCATTGTCCATAAAACAAAAAAAGAGAGAAGAGGGTAAATACATGATCAGCTAGTCAGTGATTTATGGCTCTCAAAGAACCTTATTTTTCAAAACAGGGAACTTTCCTACTAGGTAGGTGATTTTCTTGTGGATATTTCAAGATCCTCAACAGAAAATGTGATTTTCTTTTTTTTTTTCTTTTTTTTTTTTTTATTGGTCAGCTTAACAATACTGACCTTTTAATTTATTTTTTTTTAATGAAAACATCTCCAGGTTATCTTAACATTCAATTGTGTTGCATACCCATCACCAAAAGTCAAATTGTCCTCTGTTACCTTCTATCTGGTTTTCCCTGTGTCCCTCCCCTCCTCCCTATCCCACCCTCTCCTCCCTCCCCACACCCCGTAACCACCACTCTCTTGTCCATGTCTCATATTCTCACTTTTATGTCCCACCTATGTATGAAATCATGCTGTTCTCAGTTTTTCTTTTTTTCTGATTTACTTATTTCACTCCGTATAATGTTATCAAGGACCATCCATTTTGTTATAAATGATCCGATGTCATCATTTCTTATGGCTGAGTAGTATTGCATAGTATATATGTACCATGGCTTTATAATCCACTCGTCTTCTGACGGACACTTGGGCTGGTTCCAGATCTTCGCTATTGTGAACAATGCTGCCACGAACATGGGGGCACATTTCTTCTTTCCGAACAGTGCTATGGTGTTCTTAGGCTATATTCCTATAAGAGGGATAGCTGGGTCAAAAGGCAGTTCGATTTTTAATTTTTTGAGGAATATCCAAACTGTTTTCCATAGTGGCTACACCAGTCTGCATTCCCACCAGCAGTGCAGAAGGGTGCCCTTTTCTCCACAACTTCGTCAGCACTTATTCTGTGTTGTTTTGCTGATGAGTGCCATTCTGACTGGTGTGAGGTGATATCTCATTGTGGTTTTAATTTGCATTTCTCTAATAATTAGTGATGTTGAGCATTTTTTCATATGCCTATTGGCCATCTGTATGTCCTCTTTGGAGAAATTTCTATTCATTTCTTTTGACAATTTTTTGATTGGATTGTTTGTCTTCCTGTTGTTGAGTTTTATAAGTTCTTTATAAATTTTAGTTATTAACCCCTTATCAGATGTGCTGTCGAATATGTTCTCCCATTGTGTGGTTTGTCTTTTTATTCTGTTCTTATTGTCTTTGGCTGTGCAAAAACTTTTTAGTTTGATATAGTCCCATTTGTTTATCTTGCCTTTTATTTCATTTGCCCATGGAGATAAATCGGCAAATATATTGCTGCTACAGATGTCAGAGAGCTTGCTGCCTATGTTTTCTTCTAAGATGCTTATGGTTTCACGACTTACATTTAAGTCTTTTATCCATTTTGAGTTTGTTTTTATGAATGGTGTAAGTTGATGGTCTAGTTTCATTTTTTTGCAGGTAGATGTCCAATTTTCCAAACACCATTTGTTAAAGAGGCTGTCTTTACTCCATTGTATGTTCTTTCCTCCTTTGTCAAATATCAGTTGTCCATAAAGCTGTGGGTTTATTTCTGGGTCCTCTGTTCTGTTCCATTGATCAATGTGCCTGTTCTTGTGCCAGTACCAGGCTGTCTTGAGTATAATGGCCTTATAGTAAACCTTGATATCTGGAAGAGTGATACCTCCTGCTTTATTTTTTCTTTTTAAAATTGCTGAGGCTATTTGTGTTCTTTTTTGATTCCATATAAATTTTTGGAATATGTGTTCTATATCTTTGAAGTGTGTCATTGGTATTTTAATTGGTATTGCATTGAATTTATAAATTGCTTTGGGTAATATAGACATTTTAATGATGTTTATTCTTCCTAGCCATGAGCACGGTATATGCTTCCACTTGTTTGTATCTTCCTTGATTTCTTTTATCAATGTTTTATAATTTTCCGAGTACAAGTGCTTAACCTCCTTGGTTAAATTTACTCCTAGGTACCTTATTTTTTTGGCTGCAATAGTGAAGGGGATTGTTTCCTTAATTTCTTTTGCTGACAGTTCATTGTTGGTATATAGAAATGCCTCTGATTTCTGAGTATTAATTTTATATCCTGCCACCTTGCTGAATTCATTTATAAGGTCCAGTAGTTTTTTGACTGAGACTTTAGGGTGTTCAATATACAATATCATATCATCTGCAAATAGTGACAGTTTTACTTCTTCTTTTCCAATTTGGGTGCCTTTTATTTCTTCTTCTTGTCTGATTGCTGTAGCCAGGACTTCCAGGACTATGTTGAATAAGAGTGGTGAAAGGGGGCATCCCTGCCTGGTTCCTGATCTTAAGGGGATTGCTTTTAATTTTTGTCCATTTAGTATGATGTTTGCTGTCGGTTTATCGTAGATGGCCTTTATCATGTTAAGGAATGATCCCTGTATTCCCACTTTACTGAGAGTTTTGAGCATGAATGTGTGCTGGATTTTATCAAATGCCTTTTCTGCATCTATTGAAATTATCATGTGGTTTTTGTCCTTCCTTTTGTTTATGTGATGAATCACATTGATTGATTTGCGAATATTGAACCAGCCTTGCCTCTCCAAAATAAATCCCACTTGATCATGGTGTATGATTTTTTTCATATATTGATGGATCCGGTTGGCTAATATTTTGTTGAGAATTTTAGCGTCTAAATTCATCAGGGATATAGGCCTATAATTTTCTTTCTTTGTGTTGTCTTTGCCCGGTTTTGGGATCAGAATTATGCTCGCCCCATAAAAGGAGTTTGGAAGTCTTCCTTCCTCTTGAATTTTTTGAAATAACTTGAGGAGGATAGGAGTTAGTTCTTCTTTGAATTTTTGATAGAATTCACTTGTGAAGCCATCAGGCCCAGGACTTTTCTTTTTTGGGAGTTTTTTGATAACTGTTTCAATCCCATTTGTTGTAATTGGTCTGTTTAGGTGTTCTGATTCTTCCAGATTGAGTTTTGGAAGGTTATATGATTCAAGAAATTTGTCCATTTCACCATGGTTGTCTAATTTTTTGGCATATAGTTCTTCATAGTATTTTCTTACAATGCTTTGTATTTCTGTTGTGTCAGTTGTTATTTCTCCACTGTCCTTTCTAATTTTATTTATTTGAGTCCTCTCTCTTTTTTTCTTGGTGAGTCTAGTTAAAGGTTCATCAATCTTGTTTACCTTTTCAAAGAACCAGCTCCTGATTTCATTGATCCTCTGTTTTGTTTCCTTCGCCTCTATGTCATTTATTTCTGCTCTGATCTTTATTATTTCCTTTATTCTACTTGTCTTGGGTTTTATTTGCAGTTGTTTTTCTAGTTCTTTTAGATGCAGGGTCAGGTTGCTTATTTAAGCTTTTTTTAGCTTCTTATGATATGCCTCTAGTGCAATAAACTTCCCTCTCAGAACTGCTTTTGCTGTGTCCCATAAATTTTGAGTTGATGTATGCTCATTATCATTTGTTTCTAGAAACTTTTTAATTTCTTCTTTGATCTCATTGTTAATCCATTCATTATTTAATATCTTGCTATTTAGTTTCCAAGTGTTTGAGTATTTTTCAATTTTTCTTTTGTGGTTAATTTCTAGTTTCATGGCATTTTGGTCAGAGAAAATGCTTGATATGATTTCAATCTTCTTAAATTTATTGAGACCATTTTTGTGTCCTAACATGTGGTCTATCCTAGAAAACGTACCAAGAGCACTTGAGAAGAATGTATATTCTACTGCTTTAGGATGAAAAGTTCTGAAAATATCTATTAAATCAAGTTGATCTAGTGTCTCCTTTAAGTCTGCTGTTTCTTTATTAATTTTCTTTCTTGAGGATCTATCCAGTGTTGTTAGAGGGGTATTGAAATCCCCTACTATGATAGTATTGCTGTTAATCTCGCCCTTTATATCCATCAAAGTCTGCTTTATGTATGTCGGGGCTCCTATATTTGGTGCATAGATATTTATAATAGTTATATCTTCCTGTTGAAATGTTCCCTTTATCATTATGTAGTGTCCTTCTTTATCTCTTACTACAGCCTTTGTTTTAAAGTCCATTTTGTCAGATATAAGTACTGCTACCCTGGCTTTCTTTTCATTTCCATTTGCATGAAATATTTTTTTCCATCCTTTTATTTTCAGTCTATGTGCATCTTTTCTTTTAAGGTGTGTCTCTTGTAGACAGCATATGTATGGGTCCTGTTTCTTTATCCATGCAGCTACCCTATTTCTTTTGATTGGATCATTTAATCCATTTACATTTAAGGTTATTATTGATATGTAGTTGTTTATTGCCATTTTATTCTTTAAAGTTGTATTCTTCTTTTGCTATATTCTTTTCTCCCTTTAAACTGTTCACAACAGGCCCCTTAGTATCTCTTGCAGAACTGGTTTGGTTTTTATGAATTCCTTTAGGCTTTCTTTTTCTGGGAAGCTCTTTATTTCTCCTTCAATTTTAAATGTTAGCCTTGCTGGATAAAATAGTCTTGGTTGTATGTTTTTGTTCTGCATTACTTTGATTATTTCTTGCCATTCCCTTCTGGTCTCAAGTATTTTTGTTGAGAAGTCCGATGTCATCCTTATGGGGGCTCCTTTATAGGTGATAGCCTTTTTTTCCCTAGCAGCTTTTAAAATTTTTTCTTTATCCATTTGCTTTGGTATTTTAACTATGATGTGTCTTGGTGTAGATCTTTTTGGGTTTCTCTTTAATGGAGTTCTGTGTGCTTCTTGAACATGTGGAGTGTTTCCCAGCCTTAATTTAGGGAAGTTTTCTGCTATGATTTGATTGAACAAAGTTTCCATTTCCTGCATTCTCTCCTCTTCTTCAGGTACCCCTATGATGCGAATGTTGTTTCTCTTCAGGTTGTCACAGAGCTCCCTTAGAGTTTCCTCACATTTTTTCAGTCTCTTTTCCTTTTTCTTCTCTGCTCCTGTGCCTTTGTTTATTGTGTCCTCTAACTCTCTTATTCGATCTTCAGCGTGATTCATCCTGCTTTTAATTCCTTCCATTGTGGTCTTCAGTTCTGATACTGTATTTGTCATTTCTGTCTGATTCTTTTTTATTATTTCAATTTCATTTTTTATACTTGTTATCTCTTTATTTAGGTGTTCATAATGACTATCCATTGTTGCTCTAATTTCTTTGAACATCCTAACTATCATAATTCTAAATTCTGCATTTGGTAATTTGGTTATATCTGGTTCATTCAGGTCCTTCTCTGGGGATTTCTCTTGATTCATTTGGTTTGCATTCCTCTGCCTGCCCATTTTTTCTGTGTATAAGCAAGTTGTGGCCACTGGAGTCCAGTATGTGTTGCCTTTGTGTTCCTTAGGTGTGGTCTGTGTGCAGGCCCCTCGCCCCCTCTGCCGCTGCCTAGGGTGGTTGGGTATGGGCATTGCCAGAGCCGGCCCTCTGTGGCTTTTGCTGTGATTTCCGCCTCTCCTCCGGGGGAGGGGCTGTTACTCAAGCCACAAGCCTCAGGACCAAGGATAGAGGTGAGCACCTTTACTCAGCTGCGGACTAGCCTATTTCTGGACTTCCGCCCAGAACCAGCAGTAGGAGCCTGCTCGCTACAGTTTCGTGGGTTGGGCGGGGCTTTTGACGTGCTCTCAGCCGTAAGCCTTTGCCCGTCCAGAGATTTAGCCCCGCCCTCGAGGCCAGGGCCCTTCTGCGCAGGGTCGGAAACCAAGGTTTATTGGGGCAGGCGTGTTTGCTGGCTTCTGCTCAGCTGTGGACTTCCGCTCATCCTGGACTCTACCCTGCCCCCGCGTTCGGAGCCCGCTCGTGCACGTCGGATGGCAAATCGCGGTTTCTCTGGCCAGGCTGGGATATTAGCGTGGGCTCAGCTGTGAGCTTCCACTTGTCTCAGGGTCTACCCCATCCCGGTGCTCAGAGCCCGCTCGCGCGCACAGAATGGCAAACCTCGGTTTCTCTGGCCAGGCGGGGCTGGTAGCGTGAGATCAGCTGCAAGCCCCCCGCCCGTCCCTGGTCCTAGCCCGGTCCCCGCTGTCAGGGCCAGCTTGCACAGGGTCGCAGAGCAGATTTCTGCTCGTTCCTGGCCTCCCGCTTTGTCCCCACAGGTCGGACTACAGGCGGCCCGCAGCTTCCGGACTGCTTTCGCGCGTCCCCTCCGACCCTGCTGGGCTAGATGGAGCTCACACCGGCTTGGCCTCCGCCCACGCTGACAGAACGGCGTTTCAGCATCCTGCCGCCCACCATACCCTTCAGCAACCCTCAGCAGAGTAGGATGGGACCTAATACTCCACACTCTAGGCCTGGGAGCTCCCTCACTTGTTTCACAGCTCAAAACTGTCCAAACGCCTCTTCTAGGCTCTGGGACTGCAGGCTGGGGCTTGGTTCCTGGGACCCAGGTCCCTCCCTCTCCGCCAAACTCTCCTCCCACCACGCGGGTCTCTCCGGGTTGCCCTTTGCTCCGGGGAGCTGGGCAGCCCTCTTCACGTTTTCGCTATTCCTACCAGTCTCAATGTGGCTTCTTCTGTGTTCCTTGGTTGAAGAGTCCACTTAGTTTTGTTCAAAGTTGGTTTATCCAGGTGATGGTTCTTAAAATTGAGTTATAATCCACTTTGGTTCTGGGAGTTGGAAGTTGGTACGTCCGCCTACTCCGTCGCCATCTTGCTCCTCCCATGTAGTCAAGAAAATGTGATTTTCTATATTAATTGTATCTTTGTTCACATAAAGGTTTTTACCTTACAAAAATTTACAACTTATTCATACACAGCTCCAATGCATATTTGTGTTTAATTTTATAAAAATACTGAAGATCATTCTGAAAGAAAGGCAAATACAACTACTCACATTTATAACATTAACCAGAAATATCAATTCATACAATGTTCTATCCATGTCATCATGTATCCAAAGAAAGTGGAGAATTGGATCTCTCTATGCTATTCATTCACACAACTTTTAGTTACATCACTAAATATGGGACAGAAATGTCGAGATCAGAGGAGAAAATTGTGACTGTTTACGATTTGTTCTGACTGACCTGTATGACTGTTTAAATGATGAGGCTATGGAGAAATTATTTCGGATTTTGTTACCAATGTCAGGAAATGATGGCAATTATCTCTTCTTAACTGATTTTGTGGCAAAATTATTGAGACATTTCTGACTTCTATCACCTTTAAAAATATGTATAGAACTTAACAAATATATTCTGTAATTAACTTTCCGACCTTGATGTCAGGGGAGGGCGATTTCTTACTGAATGTTAAGTACTTTTTTTAACATATGCAAAAATTTAAACTTGGAAAGTGCAAGCAGTAAGAATTAGGGAACAGAATGCCCCCAGCTTAAACGGGTAAAAAGCATTTTAGGGTTCATTAATCCTAATTACAACAGTTGACCCTCAAAGAGACTACCATAAACCAGGAGCTAATACATAAGAATACAGTGTATTTCGGTATATAATTTTCTTTCGTGTTTTATTACATATTCAAAGCCAGGATAATGCTGCTGGATATTAAATTCAGAAATACTCAAAGGAACACTTTTTTTTTAAGTCCAAAGGGTTGAGAGAAGAGAGAAAAAATATATTTGCAGCTTTTATTTCTAGTAACACCCAGTACTAAATATTCTACATCAGGCCTGACCTGTGGTGGTGCAGTGGATAAAGCGTCGACCTGGGAACACTGAGGTCGCCAGTTCAAAACCCTGCACTGGTCTGGTCAAGGCACATATGGGAGTTGACACTTCCAACTCCTCCCCACTTTCTCTCTTTCTCTCTCTCTCACTCTGTGTCTCCTCTCTAAAATGAATAAATAAAAAAAGAAATTTTAAAAAAATAAATAAATAAATATTCTACACCAAATACTAATCTTTTAATAAATTAACTCTTTGATTGCAGTGGTTACCAGAGGGAGAAGAATGTGGGAGAAAGGGAGGAGTATAAAGAGGGACAAATAGAAGGTGACGGAGGATAATTTAACTTTGGGTGATGGATATACAACATAACTAACTGTTCAAATGATTTGGAGATGTTTACCTGAAATCTATGTACTCTTGTTGATCAATGTCACCCTGTTAAATTTAATTTTCTAAATAAAAAAATATTAATTCTTTGACAAATCTAAATTGAAAATAGCCAAACAAGAGGCCGGGAAAATGAACATAAGTGGCACTATCTTCATGATTAAATACACAATCAAGAAGTATACAGTTTTCTTCTCTCAGCTTCCAACCTGCCAAGGAATTTTAGCTCCAGTACCCATTAAAAAGTGAAATTCATTCAGAGAGCTTTCAGAGTGATGAAGTAAAAGATGCTAGCATAAAATGTGGCCAGTTTCCCTGCAAATTAAGGAAAGGATGATAGTGTATAAGCTTTGAAATTATTTGTAAATATGTACCATTCAGTAATCAATAAGAATTTAAATATTATTAAAATATCTCTCCTATTTCATTTAAGCATAGAAATATTTTAGTTGGGGTAATTCTTGCTAACACAATGAATTAAATATTTAGAGAAGTATATCTAACATTAGGAATCAAAACTGCTAAATAAGTAATTTTAAAAATTTAAAACTTAGATTATTAGACTTAGATTATAAAAATGAAGAGAAATGAAGTTACCTTATAAAACTGAAAATTTTTAACTTTTTAAAAATTTCTTATAAGTTCTGCAATTCAAACAACAGTTATAAATAGTTCATATAACAAAGCAAAATTGACAAATTTAAAGTGAAAATAATGGATTCCTTTATAAAACTAAATTTCAAAAATGAAAAAAAAATCAAAGAAAAAATAACAAAATTTCATAATGCTTCTATTAATATTTTAGGAAAAGAATTTGATTTTGGCTAGCTTTATAGCTTCTAAAGTTGTATTTTCCTACTTCTAAAGGCAAGGTAACACTGTGTATAATAAGAGTGACCTGTGTAAAGAGATAATTTGGCATACAGATTTATTCTATCAAGTCCAAGTACAGTGTGTTCATAAAGTCATGGTGCACTTTCGCATGGTGACCAGTCAAAAGTTCACCATGACTTTATGGACACACTGTATATAAAATAAAACCATAAAGTTTTTCTCTAATTGTCAAATTTTTATGTTTAACATTACTTTTATAATCTATTTTATATAATTCTTCATTTAAGTTCACCTAGCCAACAGAAAATTATGCCCCTCCATAATCTTGTCAAAATGCCTATCACTAGAACTTTATAACATATAAGATACAAGTGATAATATTATTATTGGTTACTAAGGGTAGTTTCTTACTATTTTTTATCATTACAATACGTATCTATTACTTTTTCTATTTCTCTCAAATTTGTATGTTCTCCTGAGACCATATGCCTCTCCTTAGTATTTATGACTGTTTTAAGTTCAATTCTGAAATCATTTCATTGATGCTCATCTCCTCCACTAAATGATGAGTGATTATAACTTACTCCTATTTTATCCTCAGCATCTAACATAATGTCTGCCTTAGGGTTAATGATCATTAAATGATCATTCATCAACTTAATCAATGGGTGACATTAACAAAAATATGATTTCTTTCACTTTTAAAACATCTCTCTGCCATATATAAATATATGTATATAAATTGGGCCTCAATAAGTGATTGAAGAGAAATAATGCCAGAAGATCCTCCTGAAAGTACAGCCATACACCTAGATTTTATCTCTTTCATGTGTCAGTTTTGTCTAATTTATAGTTAAATTTAAGGTAATAAATTGAAGCAATATCTACTTTCAGTGAAGATTTTGAGAATCTATTGAAAAGGACATAACATAAACAGAAGCCAATACTCATGCGAACCACAAACTGACACCAAATTTTCACAATTAACATGGTCAAATATTGAAGCCAGGACGACAAACTTGTATCTGACACAAATAACAGCAAAATAATTAATGAACAAACAAAGTTTTCTATTTGAAAGGAACCACAGTATTTTGGTACACTCAGACACAATGTATATATGCATTACAAGTAAATACACTGCACACAAACACACACACACTCCGAGTATTTTCATGTGTGGTATAGAGGTAAACGACAAACTCAAAAAGTAAGATTACAAGATCCTAGAGCTGAAAGAAATTTTAAATATAAGGATATACATAACCTGAAATCTCTGTCCTATATTAAACTTCTCTCTAACATACTCTGCTGACAACAAAGTTAGTTGACCTCTCTGCAACATTTACCCTCTTTAATAAAGATTATAGTTTGTATCTCTCAGATAAATATTAGTAAACAGAAATAGTAATAAATAACTTACATTCATACTTTTTTCTTTATATCCCTTCTCATTCAAAAGCAAATATTTTAGATGGTATATCTAACCACCCTTTACAATTTAAAAAATATATTCAAATATTTCCATTTACACATAGCAACCCGGTGAGTTAAGAGAAGTTAAGTGAATTGTCAAAGATACAAATCTAGTAAGGAGAAAACATATGGCTATAACCCAGATGTTCTGACTCTTCATCTTTTTATGGCACCACATAAAATAATATACAGTTAGAGATACTTGAAGTGCACAGCAGGAATACTAAGTATTAAACTAGCAGTAAACACTGTGAGGTTCAGAAACTAGAAGAGAATAATCTGAGTCCTTCACATCATCAAGGAAAGAATCTCATTATTTTATTCAGAATTGTTACATTTTCACTGATAAATTCAATAATTCTCGAAAGTATCAATAGACTGGCATTTATCTACCAAACTAGAAGAAGAAACCCAGTAGCAGATTGACTCAATTGCACAGTCAAAATAGTTGTACTGTGTTTATATATAACTATAATGGGAATACTTTCCTAAATCTCTCACTGATAGAATGCTATCTTTACTCTGTCTTATTTTTCCCTCCTTAAAACTCTAGATGTTTTTTTAAAAAAAAAAACTCCTAGAATACAGGTTCTAAATCAGAGTTTAGTAATTGCTTTATACCTTCTTGCTAACTCTTTTGTGTTATGCAGCTACTAATGTATGTTTGTGTTGACAATGTAGAATAGAGCCTTGGGAATACAAAATCTGATTTCAGAAAAAAACAGCTTAGTTCAACGAAGAGAACAATTCTTTCCAACTGATAAGATTTTTATTGAAAGAAAACCACTAAGTAAAAAAAACAAAACATTGGTGAAACCTTCTATTAGTTCTCCACAATCTCAAAACTTTTTTCATTTACTTGATTATATACTTCCATTTCACATTTTTTCTTATAAAGACTAAATTTTTTGTTAGTTTATTTGTTTATTGTAGGTTTCAGAGTGTAATCCTATTATTTCAACATACATTGAATTAGATATTTAAAACAAAAAAATCAATTGCAGAAAATCCTCAAAAATCTCATCAGAAAGGGAAACAAATAAAACTAATAAAGAGGGTACTTTTAGAATAGATTTTAAGTATTATAGGGCAATAATAATTAGGTAACATTTTTATACACTCATGTCATAAAACTTAAATGTCATAACTAATCATCTTTATTTTCTTCTTTTAAGAAGAGATAAAGAAAATAAATAGATGGTCATAAAAACTTTTATCCAAGATTCTGAGAAAGACCAGGTTAAAACATAAAGAATGTTGTGTTATATTGAGTTATACACTTGAAACCATGTCATACCAATAAATTTAAAATAAATTTTAAAAAAAAGATGAATGAAACTGTGTGGGTGACCTACTACTACATAACTTTTTGTGTTTACAAACCTGAATAAGTTTCAACTGGTGGGGGAGGGGGGAGAAACATTCAGTCAAAGGATTTCTATAATATATTATAGGCATAAAATGACCTTTAAATCTTGGGCTCATAAGAGCAATAGTTTTGTAAAATTGTATTTATGTTAAATATTAGTAATGTGATACGGACCTACTATTAAACAGACCTACTGTGTCTAGAACTGGGGCTGTGCAGAAACAGTAGAAAGACCACTAAACTGTGCTTTTCCGATATGTTATTGCTGGTAAATTGCTTGATTTACAGTTAGTAATATATTAGAATATTATTATCCTGGTGTTATATTTGTATGGAACCTTATACTTCAAAACATTTTTACATAGATGATTTCATTCAATCCTCCCAATAACCCTCAAGGAGGATAAGCTCCCCATTTTACACATATAAAACAGAGGCTCAAGAAACATGGATTTTCCAAAAAGCACATAATTTCAGAAATAGGATATGAACCCAAATATTTTCATCCCAAGACAATACATTTGTCTTCACTTGTACTTCAGCTTCTTTATCTTTAAAATGGAAACCAGTACATATATATGATGCAAATTTTCATTTATTTCTCAAATATTTAGTATCAGTTACATGACATCCCCATTAAAGAAGATGAAAGTATATATAAGTATATATTAAAACTTCCAAAGAAAGAACCCCTAAAAACAATGCTATTTAGAGCCTCCTGTCTGTGGCTATTGCCCAGTAATTCTTTTTTTTCTTTTTTTTTTTTTTTAATTTTTCTGAAGTGAGAAACAGGGAGGCAGAGAGACAGACTCCCACATATGCCCAAACAAGATCCACCTGAAAAGCCCACTAGGGGGCGATGCTCTGCCCATCTGGGGTATTACTCTGTTGCAATCTGAGTCATTCTATTGCCTGAGGCAGGGGCCACGGAGCCATCCTCAGTGCCCAGGCCATCTTTGCTCCAATTGAGCCTTGGCTGTGTGAAAGGAAGAGACAGACAGAGAGAAAGGAGAGGGGGAAGGGTGGAGAAGCAGATGAGTGCTTCTCTTGTGTGCTCGGGCTGAGTATCAAACCTGGGATTTCCACACTCCGAGCCAATGCTCTACCACTGAGCCAACCAGCCAGGGCCTGCCCAGTAATTCTTAACGTCTGACATAAAGAATATCCAACTTGATTATGTGTGTGATTTTTTTTAATAGAAAAGAACTCTACAACAACTGCTGATACATATTTTTTAACATAACACTATAGCTGAAAAATTACACTAATGTTAATAAGTCTAACCTAAGAGAAGAATTTCTAGAATATTATTCATCTGTGATGACTAAGTATAAATTGACATTTCTCTTAGCCAAAGCTTTTTAAAATCCTATTTCTAGAAACAAAAATTGGGCATTACTGTATCTAAAGTCTCAATGTTAAGAATCACAGAGATTCAAAGACAAATTCAAATTCACTCTTATATAATATATAATATATACATATCATAATAAACTTCATGTAAATCAAGTATTCAAAAAAATGTGGGCTACCTATTAAAAAACAGAACTAGCTGTGTATATGTTATTATAATAATTGCCACATTCTCAGAAACTAAAAATTGTTTAAAATACTTCAGCTTTTAGCTGTTTATTTTTGCACTTTTTAAGGTTGGAGATCAATTTGTTTAGGCTGGTCTCCACTTTTTTGACAATGACCACTTCCATACTGTGTTATTTCTTTAAAAAATGATAGAACAACCCGAAAAAAGTTGTCCACAGTCTCATTTTCACATATTTACCACGCACAATTATCCAACACATAGTCATCGAAATTTCAGTAAGACCAAACAAAAGCAATTATTATATTAATATCTTCCTTTTTCATTCTACAAGAAGAAATATACAAGTTCTATCAAATGAAGAATTTCTTGATCTAAATTAGGAAATATTTAATTTAGGGCCAGAATATCATCCTATGAACTTCAAGAAAATTTTCAAGAGTAACACAGTACATTCTTAAGTGGATTTGTACATAATGAGATGGAGACGCCAATGAATCAAAATAATTTCTCATCATCCATCAGAAACAAAAGAAGTTGTTTAAATGAGCAAAACATAGATAATAATCATATATAAAATACCAGAATAATATAATACTCTTATTCTGTGGCAAAATAAAGCTTCGACATATCCTTAGCTCCAAAAATAACCCTGTAATTTTATATTTTCTATAGCCAAAATAAGTATATATATTATAAAATCAAGCATTTGGAAAAACACTTCATCAATAAATAGAAAAAATGATAATACAGTTGACCCTTGAACATGGGTTTGAACTGCACAGATTCACTTATACACATTATTTTAATATTTTTTATTTATTCATTTTAGAGAGGAGAGAGAGAGAAAGAAGGAGGGAGGAGCAGGAAGCATCAACTCCCATATGTGCCCTGACCAGGCATGCCCAGGGTTTCAAACCGGTGACCTTAGCATTCCAGGTCGATACTTTATCCACTGCATCACCACAAGTCAGTTATACACATTATTTTTAAAAATGATGGTTTTGGTTTTTTTTAAATTTGATATTTTATAAATTAAATTTTTATTTTTTAATTACAGTTGACATATAATATTATTAGCTTTAGGTGCATACTCTAGTGATTAGATGTTTTATAACTTACTAAGTGATTGCTCCCATTAATCTAGTACCCATTTAATACCATACATAGTTATTAGAATATTAGTGACTACAGCATATTCTTCAGTACGCTTTACTTTACATCCCCACAACTGTCCTGTAATTACCAATTTTTACTTCTCAATCCCTTCACCTTTTTCACTCACCCTCAACACTCCCTCCCCACCTGAAAACTGTCAATATATTCTCTGTATATGTGAGTCTGTTTCTGTTCTGTTCTTCATTTATTTTTTTTATATTCAGTGGCTGATATATATTATTGTCATTTTATTATTCATATTTTTTATCTCTTCTCCTTTTCCTTCTCCTTTTTCTCCTTTTCCTCCTTCTCCTTTTCCTTTTTCTTCTTTCAGAAAACCTTTTGACATTTCATGAAATGCTGGTTTGGTGATGAACTTCTTTAGCTTTTTCTTGTCTGGGAAACCACTTTATATGATCCTCTCATTCTAAATTATATCATTGCTGGGTAGAGTAATCTTGGTTGTAGGTTCTTGCTTTTCATCACCTTGAATGTTTCTTGCCCATCCCTTCTGGCCTGCAAAGTACCTATGGAGAAATCAACCGATAGTTTTATGGGAGCTCCCTAGTAGGTAACTAACGGCATTTCTCTTGCTGCTTTAATATTCTCACTTTGTCTTTAACCTTTAGTATTTTCATTATGATATGCATTGGTGTGGGCCTCTTTAGGTTCATCTTGTTTGGGACTTTCTGCACTTCCTGAACTTGTATGTCTATTTCCTTCACCAGACGACAGAAGTTTTCTGTCATTCTTTTTCAAATAGGTTTTCAATTTCTTGTTCTCTCTCTCTCTCTTCTCATTCTGGCACCTCCATGAAGCAAATGTTGGCAAGACTAAAATTGTCCCAGAGGCTCCTTATACTATCCTCATTCTTTTCGTATTCTTAATTATTTATTTATGCTGTTCTCACTGGGTGTTTTTTTGCTTTCTTATATTCCAAATTGCTGATTTGGCTTCATCTACTCTACTGTTGATTTCCTATGAGTTACTCTTTATTTCAGTTACTGTATTCTTCATATTTGACTGGTTTCTTTTTTATGGTTTCCATGTTCTTTTTTATGCTGTTGAAGTTTCCACCAATTTCATCTACTCTTCCCTTAAGTTCACTGAATATTCTTATAACTAATGTTTTGAACTCTGCATCTAGTAGATTGCTTATCTCCATTTTGTTTAGTTCTTTTTCTAGAATTTTGTTCTGTTCTTTCATTTGGGACATGTTTTTTATTTCTTCTCATTTTGGCAGCCTCCCTGTGTTTGTTTCTTTTTTTTTTTTTTTTTTTTTTTTAATTTTTGACAGAGACAGAGAGAGGGACAGACAGGAAGGAAGAGAGAGACATGAGAAGCATCAAGTCTTCATTGTGGCATCTTAGTTGTTCATTGATGCTTTCTCATATGTGCCTTGACTGAGGAGGGGTGAGGGGCTCCAACAGAGCGAGTGACCCCTTGCTCAAGCCAGTGACCTTGGGCTCAAGCCAGCAACCTTGAGCTTCAAGCCAGCAACCTTAGGGTCAAGCCGGTGACCATGGGGTCATGTCTCTGATCCCAAGCCCAAGCCTGCAACCCCACACTCAAGCCAGATGAGCTGCACTCAAGCCAGCAACCTTGGGTTTTGAACCTGAGTCCACAGCATCTCAGTCTGATGCTCTATCCACTGCACCACCACCTGGTCAGTTTGTGTTTGTTCTATGCATTAGGTAGAGCCTCTATGTCTCCTGGGCTTCACAGAGTTGTGTTATGTTGTAGGTGTTCTGACAGTGGCACAGCCTGCCCGATCACCCAAGATAAACATTCCAGGTTGCTCCTGCATGTGAATTCCAGGTACATCCTCCTGTTGTAGTTGAGACTTGATTGTTTCTTGGCACATCAATAAGAGGGCTTTACTCTCCCTACCAGGCTAATCAGCTACAAGGATTGGCTATGAATACCATGGAGGATCAGCTGTGCAGGGGTCCATCCCATGGAGCAGGACTTATTTCAGCGAGGCTCTGGTGGCCAGTGAGTCTTCCCTAGAGTGTGTCCCTGTCGTGGAGATTGGATAGTGCCTTTACATGGTCTGAATCTGTTCACCATGTAAACTGGCTCCAGGGCCTTCTAGGAAGAACAGGCCAAAGTTAGCACTGCCTCTGTTCTGCCTGGGGCCACCCAGCATTACTTATAAAGCTATCTGCTGCTATTAGTGCTGAGCTTGAAGGTGCCTAGGAGAGGCCAAGCTGCTAACCAAGGCCGACTATGGCTAGTGCTGGGCCTGGGATCACTTAGCAAGAGGTACAAAGCATACTGAGGCCAGGTGCAGCTTGTTTGAGAGATTTTAGGAAAGTCTGAAGCATAAGCCAGGATAATCCATTTGTATGAAAATTTCACTGAAAGCATCTTGGGTGAGCCTGCAAGTTGGGTGGGGCAGAGTCTCAGGTGATCACCTAGAGGGACAAACAGTGTGAGCCAGGTTGATGAAGACTCAAATATGGCACCCCGACCCCACGGGCTCTGTGGAAAGAGGGCTCAGCAAAGGAACAATGGCCTGTGCCACCACTTTTATCTGGAAGAAAGCTACCCCTCCAGTTCTTGTCCTGATGCCAGACAATTCAGTTTCTCCCTATGTGTTCCTGGTCCCTTTCAAGCTGCTGCCCCAGTGCAGGAGCTCAGAGGGAGTAAGTCTGAGTAAGTCCATGTGGGAGCCCTTTAAAAGGAACTTCCTTCATCTCACTCAGCCACAATCTCTGGTTTTTACAGTCAAAAATTAATAGGGTCTTGTCTTTCTGGCACTGGAACCGTAGGCTGGGGGGCCTGGTGTGGTGCTAGGACCCTTTGCTCCTCAGAGGGTACCTCCACAGCCAAGATATGCCCCCTGATTTTTATCTGCCACACATGGGTGTGGGACTAGCCTGCCCAAGTCTCTGCCCTTCCTACCAGTCTTGATGAGGCTTCTTTTTTTATATCCTTAGTTGTAGAACTTCCATTCAGCTAGATTGCAGGCAGTTCTGAATAATGGTGGTTCTATAGTTTAGTTGTCATTTTGATGTGCTTGTGGGAGGATACAAATATTGCATTTACCTACACCACCATCTAACCAGAGTCTACATATTTTTTTCAATAAATATACATTTGTACCTCCATATTCGTAGCCTTTACATCTATGGATTCAACCAACCATTATATTTTCCACCTGCAGTTGGGAATCGGCAGATATAGAGGCCTGACCGTATGCACTGTTCAATACCATTTTATGCAAAGGACTTGAGCATCCTCAGATTTTGGTATCTGCAGGTGTCCTAGACCCAATCCCCCAAGGATACTGAGTGACAACTATAGTTTCCCTTTTAGGGAGTCAAAAGTTACATCTAGATTTTCTACTGTGCAAGAGCCTGTGCCTCTAACCCCTGCATTGTGCAAGGGTCAGCTGTACTTATAAATGTTTTATATTTTGTATCTCCTAAATACCCACTGAGAGGAACAATTCAATAATATGAATCTGTAATGTTCTATACTTCATTTATTTATAAATTCAAAAAGTAAAGATATAGCTAATTCAATCTCTTAAATTATATAACCATTAGTAAATAAGGAACAGTATAAATAACAATTGATATTTTTGGCTTAGTATAATTCAAAATAGAATATAAGTAATGAAAAAATTATATATATACGTATATATGTATTTGTATACATATTCAGTAATTTCTCATAATGCAATTGACAATTGATAAAAATGCTTTCACTACTGGAAAATTTAAAAGAAATATAATTTTCTGAGCAGTCCTATCTTAAAGGTATGGTGCTCACTAAAGTTACTGGTAACTATACTGATGCTAAAAGGGGTCAAATTCCAACACATAAATACTAGAAGAAAGATAAAGGCATCAAGAAGCTTTATGACCTATTACTGACTTAGTAACACTTATAAAAATAGTAAAAAATTTGGCAATTTCTTAATTGACAGAGATTATACCCAAAATATTAAATATCCTCTTTTTTCCTTAATAGTTTATTTACTTCCAAATACCTACATTTCTCTACCATACATCTATTTTCTTGGGGAGTCAAGCCCAAAGTGATAATAGATGAATTATGATCACACAATGTCTCAGTTTCAATAAAATCAATTAATTCATAGGTCAAGCCAAAAGTGATAATAAATGAATTATGATCACACAATGTCTCAGTTTCAATAAAATCAATTAATTCATAGGATGAAGATATTTATAGATCCATGTGTCCTAGCTCCTAATTTAGAAGTGATATACATGATACTAAAACTCTAACCTCAGTTTTACTCATGCATATCTCTTAATATAAAATATAAAAAATAAATTGCTATATTGCAGAAAAAGGGGAAAAGTTATCTTCTTTAACTATTTGGTACATATCTTTACAACTTTCACATTTAGCAAGGGCTGTAGGTACCTTGTATAAGCTTTATAAATTAGTAAATTCTTTAACATAAATTGATCCATTGTATCCTTACATTAGCCCTATATCCATTTTACAAATTAAAAACTATGGCTCAAAGAAGTAAAATGATTTACTCAAAAATAATCACAGCCTGACCAGGCAGTGGCGCAATGGATAGAGCATTGGACTGGGATGTTGAGGACCCAGGTTTGAGACCCCGAAGACGCCAGCTTGAGCATGGGCTCATCTAGTTTGAGCAAAGCTCACCAGCTTGGACAAAAGGTCACTGGCTTGAGCAAGGGGTTATTTGGTCTGCTGTAGCCCCACAGTCAAGGCACATATGAGAAAGCAATCAATGAACAACTAAAGTGTCGCAACAAAAAACTGATGATTGATGCTTCTCGTCTTTCTCCGTTCCTGTCTGTCTGTCCCTATTTATCCCTCTCTCTGACTCTCTCTCTCTGTGTGTCTCTGTAAAATAAATAAATAAATAAATCACAGAGGTAATTAAATGACAGACTACAATTCAGATTCCAATATCTGTACCTTTTTTTAAGGGTTATCAAATATAGTCACCATGTTTTATATTATCTTACACATTATATGCCTTATAGCTGAAATTTTTTGCCACTTTACCAACCTCTCCATATACTCCCGACCTCCCAGCCCCTGGCAACCGTTCTCCCACTCTGTTTCTAAGAGTTTGAAGTGTGTATTTTTTTTCACAGATAAATAATACCATGCAGCACTTTTCTTTCTCTGTGTGGCTTATTTCACTTAGCATAGTGCCACAAAGTTCATGTTGTAACCAATGGCAGCATTTCCTGCTTTCTCGTGGCTGAATAATATTTCATAGTTTTATAGCTAGATATAGATATATACAGATATATATTGATATAGAAATAGATAAATATAGATGATATAGATATGGATAGATATACAGATATCTCATATCTTCTTTATCCATTCATCCATTGATGGACACTTAAAAAAATAAAAGCTGATAACACTTAGCTGTACTACAGAGGAAGTGACCTAGCGAGACAGGAAGGAGGCTAGGATACCAGTTTCATATCATATATCAATATGTAAATTTCAAAACCCTTACTTTAAATTTATTTTATTTTACTTATTCATTTTAGAGAGGAGAGAGAGAGAGAGAGAGGAGGAGGAGCAGGAAGCATCAACTCCCATATGTGACTTGACTAGACAAGTGCAGGGTTTTGAACCAGCAACCTCAGTGTTCCAGATCTATACTTTATCCATTGCGCCACCACAGGTCAGGCTACTTTAAAAATTTATATCAAAACTTGCTTTTGAGTTTCAGTCCAAAATGGAAAAATAGGAGGCTCTTGAACTCATCTCCTCCCACAGGCACAAGAATCCACAGCAATTCTTTCTAAAAGAAATCCAGAAACTTGCTGAGTGACACATATCAAGCAAACCAACAAACAAAAAATACCACATCAAAATATATCAGAACAGGCTTGGCACACCTCAACTACTGGGAGCCATTAAGAAAAAGAAGGCAGGCTGTGCAATCACGAAGGTTTGAGAGAAAATCAAGAGCTCAGTCCAAGCTGAACAATAAGATTCATTTCCTACACAAAACCACTGAATCAAGACTGGGAGAGGTGACTGTTTCATCTAATGCACAAAATCCAACAAAGAGAGGCAAGGAAACTGAAGAAACAGGAATATGCTCCAAACAAAAGAACAAAAACCACAGAAAAGATGTTAATAAAACAGAGGTAAATAAATTACCTTATAGGGTTAAAAATGATGGTTATAAAAAGTCATGATGGTCAAGAGAACAATGCATGAACAAAGAGAGAATTTCAAAAATAATATAGAAAAATGTAAGAAAGTAACAAACAGAAATCACAGTTGAAAAATATAGTAACTAAACTGAAAATTTCAATAGAGGATTCAACAGCACACTAAATGAAGTGAAAGAAAGAATCAGTGAACTAAATACAGGGCAGTATAATTCATCCAATCAGAGGAATGAAAGAAAAAAGAATGAAAAAAGAGTGAAGCAAGCCTAAGGGATTTATGGGACACCATCAAGCAGAGCAAATAAACAACCTAACTTTGCACCAAAAGGAACTAAAAAAACAAAACAACAAATTAAGTTCAAAATTACTAGAAGAAGGCAACAATAAAGATCAAAGCAAAAAGATATGTAGTAATAATGAAATGTAATGTGGTATCCAGAATAGGCTCCTGGAACAGAAAAAGGACATCATGTAAAAACTAAAATCTGAATAAAGTATAAACTTTAGTTGATAATGTGTTATTATTGGCTTATTCATAATGACAATATAGAATGCTAATATAGATTTGGAAGAAGCCCAAGTGTCCATCAGTAGATAAGTGGGTAAACAAGCTGTGGTGTTTTTACACAATGGAATACTACTTGGCCATAAGAAAAAAGGAAGTCGTACCTTTCGCAACCGCATAGATGGAACTTGAAAGTATTATGCTAACTGAAATAAGCCATTCAGAGAAAGACAAATACCATATGATTTCATTTATAGGTGGAATCTAATGAACAAAATAAACTAATAAACAACATAGAAGACGGCAAGATGGCGATGGAGTAGGTGGATGTACCAACTTCCAACTCCCAGAACCAAAGTGGATTATGACTTTATTTTAAGAACCATCATCTGGATAAACCAACTTTGAACTAAACTAAGTGGACTCTTCAACCTAGGAACACTGAAGAAGCCACATTGAGACTGGTAAGAAAAGCGAAAATGCAAAGAGGGCTGCCCAGCTCCTTTTAGCAAACGGCAGCCTAGAGAGACCCACGTGGCAGGAGGAGAGTTTGGTGGAGAGGCAGGGACCTGGGTCCCAGGAACAAAGGCCCAACCTGCAGTCCCAGAGCCTAGAAGAGGAGTTTGGACAGTATTGAGCTGTGAAACAAGTGAGGGTACTGTTTGTGAGAAAAAGAAAGTTTTCTCAGACCCAAGATTCTCCTTAAAGGGACAGTGCAGAAAATCTCTCTCACAACCACTCACCCAGGGAACGGGGAAAGAGGAGAGGACCAGAGCAGTGGAAAGAGAGTGTGGACTGGAAGGCACAGGGAGAAACACTCTGAGGGACAGCCACTCTAACCCCTGGGCTGAGTCACTTCCCTAATCAAAAACAAATATTTCCCCTGGAACTAGCAATACCAGCAAAGGGAGACAGAACACCAGCCAAACAAGCTCTCCCGCAGCACTTAGAGCAGAACTACTTAGACGGAGGAAGCTTCCAGGACTACACTATGGAGTGATAGGGTCTGAGCTGCAGTGCACCCACCCACAATGCTGAGGGCTTGCTGGAGGGACGGTGGCGGCGGGACACTGAAACACGGTTCTGTTGGTAGAAACGGAGGCCCAGCTGATGTGAGCTCGATCTAGCCCAGCAGGGGTGGAGGGGATGCACGAAAGCGGTCCAGAAACTGTGGGCCCCCCTGCAGCCCCACCTGCGGGGAAAAAGCAGGAGGGCAGGAACGGGCAGAGATCTGCTCTGCAACCCTAGACCCTGTGCAATGCCAGCCCTGACAGCAGTGGCGGAGGTAGGACCAGGGACAGGCGAAGGCTCACGGCTGAGTGAACGCTAGCAGCCCCGCCTGGCAGATAAACCGCGTTTGCAATCCTGCGCAGGCAGGCCCTGGACTGAGAGGCCGGGCTAAAGCTCCAGATGGGCGGAGGCTCACAGCTGAGTGCACGTCAGCAGCCCCGTCTAACCCGAGAAACTGGCAAGCAGGCTTTGACCGCGGGGACAGGGTGGAAGCCCAGGAACAGGCTGGGTCCGCAGCTAAGCAAAGGTGCTCACCTCTATCCTTAGTGCTAAGGCTGTGGCTTGAATGCAGTGCGCAACCCAATCTGTGGGGAAAAGGCGAAGGTCCTGGCAGGCTAGGCTTGTAGAGCCTGGCACCAGAACACAGCCCCTCCCGTGGAGAAGAGGCGGAAATCACAGCAACAGCTGCAGTGGGCCGACGCCGGCAACGCCCATACCCAACCACCCTAGGCAGCTGCAGAGGAGGTGGCAGGCCTGCAGACAGACCACACCTAGAGAACACAAAGGCAAAACACATTGGACTCCAGTGGCCAAAACCTTCTTACACACAAACAAAATGGGCAGACAGAGGAATGCAACCCAAATGAATTAAGGGAAATCCCCAGAGAAGGACCTGAATGAACAAAATATAACCATATTACCAGATGAAGAATTTAAAATAAACATAGTTAGGATGTTCAAAGAAATTAGAGTAACAATGGAGAGTCATTACGAACACCTAAATAAAGAGATAACAAGTATAAAAAAAGAAATTGAAGTAATAAAAAAGAATCAGACAGAAATGACAAATACAGTATCAGAACTGAAGACCACAATAGAAGGAATTAAAAGCAGGATGGATGACACTGAAAATCGAATCAGTGAGTTAGAGGACACAATAAACCGAGGCACAGAAGCAGAGCAGAAAAAAAAAAAAAGGGACTCAAAAAATGTGAGGAATCTCTAAGGGAGCTCTGGGACAACATGAAGAGAAACAACATTCGCATCACAGGGGTTCCTGAAGAATAGAAGAGAGAACAAGAAATAGAAACTTTGTTCAATGAAATCATAGCTGAAAACTTCCCCAAATTAAGGCTGGAGAAAATTTCACACGTTCAAGAAGCACACAGATCTCCATTAAAGAGAAACCCAAAAAAATCTACACCAAGACACATCATACTTAAAATACCAAAGCTAAGGCATAAAGAGAAAATTTTAAAAGCTGCTGGAGAAAAAAAGGCTATTACCTACAAAGAAGCCCCCATATGGATGACATCCGACTTCTCAACAGAAACACTTGAGGCCAGAAGGGAATGGCAAGATATAATCAAAGTAATGCAGAACAAGAACCTACAACCAAGACTACTCTATCCAGCAAGGCTAATGTTTAAAATTGAAGGAGAAATAAAGAGCTTCCCAGAAAAAAAAGTCTCAAGGAATTCATTAAAACCAAACCAATTCTGCAGAAGATACTAAGGGGCCTGTTGCAAACAGTTCAAAGGGAGGAAAGAATATAGCAAAAGAAGGATACAGCTTTAATGAATAAAATGGCAATAATCAACTACATATCAATAATAACCTTAAATGTAAATGGATTAAATGATCCAATCAAAAGACATAGGGTAGCTGCATGGATAAAGAACAGGACCCATACATATGCTGTCTACATGAGACACACCTTAAAACAAAAGTTGCACATAGACTGAAGGTAAAAGGATGGAAAATAATATTTCATGCAAATGAAAATAAAAAAAAAAGCCAGGTAGCAATACTTATATCTGACAAAATGAACTTTAAAACAAAGGCTGTAGTAAAAGATAAAGAAGGACACTACATAATGATAAAGAGAACATTTCAACAGGAAGATATAACTATTATAAATATCTACGTACCAAATATAGGAGCCCCGACATACATAAAGCAGACTTTGATGGATATAAAGAGTGAGATTAACAGCAATACTATAATAGTAGGGGATTTCAATACCCCACTAACATCACTGGATAGATCCTCAAGAAAGAAAATTAATAAAGAAACTGCAGACTTAAAGAATACACTAGAAAAACAACAGCAAATAAAGCCCAGGACCAGTAGAAGGAAGAAAATAATAAAGATCTAAATGGAAATAAATGACATAGAGGCTAAGGAAACAATACAGAGGAACAATGAAACCAGAAGCTGGTTCTTTGAAAAGGTAAACAATATTGATGAACCTTTAACTAGACTCACCAAGAAATAAAGAGAGAGGACTCAAATAAATAAAATTAGAAATGAGAGTGGAGAAATAACAACTGACACAACAGAAATACAAAGTATTGTAAGAAAATACTACGAAGAACTCTATGCCAAAAAATTAGACAATCTAGGTGAAATGGACAAATTTCTTAAATCATATAATCTTCCAAAAATCAATCTGGAAGAATCAGAACACCTAAACAGACCAATTACAACAAATGAGTTCTAAAGAGTTATCAAAAACCTCCCAAAAAAAGAAGTCCTGGGCCTGATGGCTTCACAAGTGAATTCTACCAAAAATACAAAGAAGAACTAACTCATATCCTCCTCAAGCTACCTCAAAAAATTCAAGAGGAAGGAAGACTTCCAAACTCCTTTTATGGGGCAAGCATAATACTGATCCCAAAACCGGGCAAAGACAACACAAAGAAAGAAAATTATAGTCCAATATCCCTGATGAATATAGACGCTAAAATTCTCAACAAAATATTAGCCGACAGGATCCATCAATATATGAAAAAAATCATAAACCATGATCAAGTGGGATTTATTCTGCAGTGCAAGGCTGCTTCAATATTCGCAAATCAATCAATGTGATTCATCACATAAACAAAAGGAAGGACAAAAATCACATGATAATTTCAATAGATGCAGAAAAGGCATTTGATAAAATCCAGCACCCATTCATGCTCAAAAATCTCAGTAAAGTGGGAATACATGGAACATTCCTTAACAAGATAAAGACTATCTACAACAAACCCACAGCAAACATCATACTAAATGGACAAAAATTAAAAGCAGTCTCCTTAAGATCAGGAACCAGGCAGGGGTGCCCCCTTTCACCACTCTTATTCAACATACTCCTGGAAGTCCTAGCTACAGCAATCAGACAAGAAGAAGAAATAAAAGGCATCCAAATTGGAAAAGAAGAAGTAAAACTGCCATTATTTGCAGATGATATGATATTGTATATAGAAAACCCTAAAATCTCAGTCAAAAAACTACTGAACCTGATAAATGAATTCAGCAAGGTGGCACGATATAAAATTAATACAAGGAAATCAGAGGCATTCATATATACCAACAATGAACTGTTAGCAAAAGAAATTAAGGAAACAATCCCCTTCACTTTTGCAACCAAAAAAATAAAGTACCTAGGAGTAAATTTAACCAAGGAGGTTAAGAACTTGTACTTGGAAAATTATAAAACATTAATAAAAGAAATCAAGGAAGATGCAAACAAGTGGAAGCATATACCATGCTCATGGCTAGGAAGAATAAACATCATTAAAATGTCCATATTACCCAAAGCAATTATATAAATTCAATGCAATACCAATTAAAATTCCAATGACATACTTCAAAGATATAGAACACATATTCCAAAAATTTATATGGAACCAAAAAGGAACACGAATAGCCTCAGCAATCTTGAAAAGAAAACATAAAGCAGAAGGTATCACTCTTCCAGATATCAAGGTTTACTACAAGGCCATTGTACTCAAGACAGCCTGGTACTGGCATAAGAACAGGCACATAGATCAATGGAACAGAACAGAGAACCCAGAAATAAACCCACAGCTTTATGGACAACTGATATTTGACAAAGGAGGAAAGAACATACAATGGAGTAAAGACAGACTCTTTAACAAATGGTGTTTGGAAAATTGGACATCTACCTGCAAAAAAATGAAAATACACCATCAACTTACACCATTCACAAAAACAAACTCAAAATGGATAAAAGACTTAAATGTAAGTCGTGAAACCATAAGCATCTTAGAAGAAAACATAGGCAGCAAGCTCTCCGACATCTGTAGCAGCAATATATTTGCCGATTTATCTCCATGGGCAAATGAAATAAAAGGCAAGATAAACAAATGGGACTATATCAAACTTAAAAGTTTTTGCACAGCTAAAGACAGTAAGAACAGAATAAAAAGACAAACCACACAATGGGAGAACATATTCGACAGCACGTCTGATAAGGGGTTAATAACCAAAATTTATAAAGAACTTATAAAACTCAACACCAAGAAGACAAACAATCCAATCAAAAAATGGGCAAAAGAAATGAATAGAAATTTCTCCAAAGATGTTTTCTTTGAACATATGTACCCTGATTTATTAATGTCACCCCATTAAAATTAACAGATGGCCTATAGGCATATGAAAAAATGCTCAACATCACTAATCATTAGAGAAATGCAAATTAAAACCACAATGAGCCTGACCTGTGGTGGCGCAGTGGATAAAGCGTGGATCTGGGAACACTGAGGTCTCCAGTTCTAAACCCTGCACTGGTCTGGTCAAGGCACATATGGGAGTTGATGCTTCTAGCTCCTCCCCACTTTCTCTCTCTCTCTCTCTCTCTCATGTCTCCTCTCTAAAATGAATAAATTAAAAAATATTTTTTTAAAAAAACCAGAATGATATATCACCTCACACCAGTCAGAATGGCACTTATCAGCAAAACAAAACAGAATAAGTGCTGGCGAGGATGTGGAGATAGGGAACCCTCCTGCACTGCTGGTGGAAATGCAGACTGGTGCAACCACTGTGGAAAACAGTATGGAGATTCCTCAAAAAATTAAAAATCGAACTGCCTTTTGACCCAGCTATCCCACTGCTAAGAATATACCCTAAGAACACCATAGCACTGTTCGAAAAGAAGAAATGCGCCCCCATGTTCGTGGCAGCATTGTTCACAATAGCGAAGATCTGGAAACAGCCCAAGTGTCCGTGAGAGGACGAGTGGATTAAAAAGCTATGGTACATATATACTATGGAATACTACTCAGCTATAAGAAATGATGACATCAGATCATTAACAACAAAATGGATGGACCTTGATAACATTATACAGAGTGAAATAAGTAAAACAGAAAAAAAATGAGAACAGCATGATTTCATACATAGATGGGACATAAAAGTGAGACTATGAGACATGGACAAGAGTGTGGTGGTTACAGGGTGGGGGGAGGGCAGAAACGGTGGGCGAGGGGGAGGGGAGAGGCACAAAGAAAACCAGATAGAAGGTGACAGAGGACAATTTGACTTTGGGTGATGGGTATGCAACATAATTGAATGATAAAATAACCTGGAGATGTTTTCTTTGAACATATGTACCCTGATTTATTAATGTCACCACATTAAAATTAACAAAAAATAAATAAATAAAGCCAGCCTCAGAATTCTATAAATATCTTAACACTGCCCTTCCCAAACTGAGATACTTACCAAGAAGATTTTGTCAAGGTAATTCTTGATTTGACTTTGTCTTATCAACTGATGATTTCACAGAACCAGAATTCAATAAAGATATTGGCTTGTTTCTCAAATTTGAATTTCATAAATAAAGCTGCTGTGAAGAATAAAAAAAAATAGAAACATTCATAGATACATAAAACAGACCGACAGTTCTGCTTGATGGTGTCCCATAAATCCCTTATGCTTTCTTCATTCTTTTTTTATTCTTTTTTCTTTCAGTCCTCTGATTGGATGAATTATATTATTCATCCTGTATTTAGTTCACTGATTCTTTCTTTCACTTCCTTTAGTGTGCTGTTGAACCCTCTATTGATTTTTTTCGGTCAGAGGGAGGAGTGTTGAGGAGCTCGGTGAAAAAGGTGAAGAGATTAAACAAACAAAAAAACTCAAAGACAGAAATAGCAGTATGATGATTACCAGAGGGAAAGATGGTTGGGGACTGATAGAGGAGAATAAAAGAAGGATAAAAGGTGACAGAAGAAGACTTGACTTTGAATGGTGAACACACAATACAATATACAGATGATGTATTACCAAATTTTACACCTGAAATCTATATTAATTTTGTCACCCCGATAATTAATTAATGTCACCCCAATAAACTCAATAAATATTAAAGATAAATAAATAAATAACATTAAAATTTTTTAAATTAATGAAATAAAGGCTAAAAAGACAAAAGATCAGTGAAACCAAGAAGTGGGGTTTTTTGTTTGTTTGTTTTTTACAGGGACAGAGAGAGAGTCAGAGAGAGGGACAGATAGGGACAGACAGACAGGAACAGAGAGAGGTGAGAAGCATCAATCATTAGTTTTTCATTGCCCTTGTGACACCTTAGTTGTTCATTGATTGCTTTCTCACATGTGCCTTGACCATGGGCCAAAGCAGACTGAGCAACCCCTTGCTGGAGCCAGCGACCTTGGGTCCAAGCTGGCGAGGTTTTGCTCAAGCCAGATGGGCCCGCGCTCAAGCTGGTGAGCTTGGGGTCACGAACCTGGGTCTTCCGCATCCCAGTCCGACGCTCTATCCACTGCGCCACCGCCTGGTCAGGCAAGAACTGGTTTTTAAAAAAATAAACACAATAGACAAACCTTTAGCTAGAATTACCAAGAAAAAAGAGAAAACCCAAATAAAATTAAAAATTAAGGAGACATTACAACTGATACTATGTAATACAAATGATCATAAAAGATTACTTTGAAAAATTATATGCTGACAAGTTTAACAATCTAGAAGAAATGGACAAATTCTTGGAAACATACAATCTACCAAAATTGAATCATGAGGAAGTAGGAAATCTGTACAGACCAATACTCTTCAGGAGATAGAATCATTAATCAAAAACTTCCCAACAAAATAGTCTAAGACCAGAAGGCATCATTGATGAAGTTTATTAACTTTTAAAAAAGAATTAATAGCAATCCTCCTCAAAATTATCCAAAAAATAAAAATAGAGGAAGAAGAAATACTTCTGAACTCATTGTATAAAGCCATCAAGGACACTGCAAAAAAAGAAAGTTATTGGCCAATATCCCAGATGAACATAGATACAACAAAGTATTAGCAAACTGAATTCAACAATACATTAAAAGAATCATACACCTTTTACACCAAGTGGGATTTGTTCCAGAGATGCAAAGACAGCTCAACATCCACAAATGAATCAATGTTACACACATTAAAAAAATGAAGGATAAAAATCATATGATCATCTCAATAGATGCAGAAAAAGCATCTGAAAAATTCAAAATCCATTCATGATATAAATTCTCATAAACTAGGTATAGAAGGTAACACCTCAACATAATAAAGGTCATATATGCAAGCCACATGTAACACCATACTCAATGGTAAAAAAAAAATGAAAAGCTTTTCTCTAAGGTCAAGAATAAGAAAATAATGCCCACTGTCATTACTATTATTCAACACAGTACTAGACAGTACTGTGTCCTAGAGTAATTAGACAAGAACAAGAAATAAAAGGCATTCAAACTAGAAAAGAAGTAAAATTTCCTCTATTTTCAAATGACATATAATATATAGAAAACTCTAAAGACTGCACCAAAAACTATTACAACTAATTAACAAATTCACTAAATTTGCAGGATACAAAATCAATATGGAAAAAGGAGCTGCATTTTTGTACACTAACAACAAACTATCAGAAAGTAAAATAAAAGACAATCCCATTAAAAAGTACTTTTTAAAAATCCTAGAAATAAATTTAACCAAAAAGGTGAAAGATCTATACACTGAAAACTATGAGACATTGATAAAAGAAATTGAGGAATACAAATAAATGGAAAGATATTCTGGGTTCATGGATTAGAAGAATTACTATTGATAAAATGTACCTACTAACCAAAGCAATCTACAGATTCAATGAAGTTCCTATCAAAATGCCAGTGGCATTTTTTACAGAAATAGAAAAACTTTGTATGGAACCACAAAAGTCCCTAATGCAATCCGGAAAAAAGAGTAAAGCTGAAAGTATCATACTCCCTGATTTCAAACTATATTACAAAGCTATAATAATCAAAACAGTATGGTAATGACACAAAAACAGAGATATATATCAATGGAACAGAATAGACAACCTAGACATGTACCAGGAATGTGACTTTCTGGTTCTTCCAGTGATCAGCTGGCCCTCTACTTTAGGCCTTAAAGAAGTCCCACTTGCCTGACCTGTGGTGGTGCAGTGGAAAAAGCATCTACCTGGAATGCTGAGGTCGCTGGTTCAAAGCCCTGGGCTTGCCTGGTCAAGGCACATATGGGAGTTGATGCTTCCTGCTCCTCCCGTTTCTCTCTTTTTCTCCTCTCTAAAATGAATAAAGTCTTAAAAATAAATAAATAAATGTTTAAAAAGAAAAAAAAAAGCCCCACTTGCTGGTCACATCAACCTAGCTTTTCCCTGTCTTTCAAGGCAGCAGCAGCAGGACTAAGATAATATCTTTAATAGTAGTAAGAGTGGCAAAAAGAAATGGACAAAGAGATACAATGCTTATGGACCTTGGAATATAGATTTATGGATCTTTCATACCTCAAGGTTCTGATTTACTTTCTCCCTAACATTGTAATTCATTGAAAAAAAGAAAAACAACAGAAATACTAAATTTGATAGTGAGTCAAAGAATTCTTCAGGCCTAGAAACAAGTTTTGACCAGATACAATATAGTTTGAATCTGGGAGAAACTTTAAAGTCAAGTTCTAGCCTACATTTTATATACAAGAAAACAGACTGAAGAGGCTCAGTGACTTGTTCAAGGCTAATTTTCTTAAGTTTAATACTTAAAAAGGATTAAACACTTTTCAAGTTTTTCTTTAACAAGTTCTACCTGGGAAAAGAAAGTGAAGATCTGCCCACACATTTTAAATACATTATTTTAAAAGTTGTCATTTTCTAATTTGTGCAATGCAACCTGGTTAGAAGTCAATAAATAAAATGAACTTGTCATTCTGATTAATAAAAAGACAAACAGAAGAGAAACTTGTTTATCAATACATATAATACCTTATATTTGCAGCAGTGGTCCTGAAAACAAGAAATTCAAGGAAAGGAAATGAATGGTGAATGACTTTCCGAACTTCAGGGAAATATTTTTCTTTTAGAGTTTTCTGAAGAAAAGCAGATAAAGACAAGACTACTTGTAAATTAAGACATTCTCAGAAAATTCTGTTTGGAAGACAGATGGATTTGTTTTATTGTTCTATAAGAAAAAAAGAAATCTGACTTTATAAAACACATTTGGAAATCCCACTCCTTCCAAGCCTATCCTCATTAGTACCATAAAGCCAGGAAAGGCCAAGGTATCACTGGCTAAGATCCAGGCTGCATACTTAGTTTCCACTAGGACTTACACTAAATTCCTTATGAAGTGTTCTATTTCTCCACTTATCTGTGCGATTTTCTATAGTTGCTACTATCCCCGAAACAGTTAAATAGGCTTGCACTCTGTGTTTGGAAATGATTCTTTTGCCATCTTTTCACTGTTCTTTTCCTCAACTTTTCTAATCTAAAGATTTAATGTCCACAACTTTATTAACAAAGTATTTCAAATCCAAGGATGCAAATATACCAAAGTTGACCACAATAGAAGTTCTACCTCTGTAGTAGCATTCAAATGACAAAACAAATTAGTAACACAGACCAATATGATAGCCATGGAACTAAAAAAGGCTCTTCAAGCCAACTTTTAATGCCAAAGAAGGTAAATCTAACATTTGCTTTTTTTTTTTTTAATTCCTGGAATGAATTCCTACCTTGAGCAAGAATAATAACAGCAATAAATCTAAAGGGAGACAAGAAATTTTTAGGAAACCTGCCTAATTATATCCTTTTTCTTCATAATAACAAGTCTTAACACTCAATAGATAATATATACTTGTGGAAGAGCTCATTAGTTAAAATATCTCACTAGGCTGTTTAAAAACTGCCTCTGCTTCTGGTGATACAAGCGGAACAGATATATACTGCATCTTTTAAAAGCCTCTAGTTGCCCTGAGTTTTTCTGTCAATAGTTTTAATTTTCTTTGTTATTTTGATATACTTAGTCTTTTTCCAAAATGTACTTTGCAATCAATTTTGCAAGTATTTTTCATAATAAATTCAATGTGGACCTCTGTCCCTAAAAGAAAAAGTCATTCTAAATGTATTATATGTAAAATATAAATTTTTTTGGTTGCCTCATTTATATAAGTATATAACTAAGTAGTTCGTATAAAATTCCTTGCACTTTTATAAATTTCAAACAGCAGGACACAAGACAGAAAGAGAGAGTGAGAGAAAGAGAAAGAGAGAGAAAGGACTTTGTAATAGAATCCTGCCTGAGCCAACTCTCAGTAGTCTTTTGGCTAAAGGTCTGCGTCTGAACTATTTCCAAGACCTCAGTCTGAAAGGCAGCCAAGGCTCCAGAAAAGAACAGGCCCAAAATGGCTTGTTACCTTTCACCTCTGACCTTTTACCCAGTTACCTCATACTTCGTGAACTTAAAATCTTGTGAGAGAATGCTTAGCCATTCTGTTTACAAACAGCCTATTTATTCCACAGGAACAGCTTGGCAGGACATATCCAGGTCACCTGACCTAAGTTGTCACAGAAACCATGAGCCTCACACTGTTCTTGTACTTAAGCCAAAACTGCAACATTTTGACTGGTTGAAATCAGTGTTGGATTGTGTTGCAATCATCAATCATTTAATTCACTTTTATGTTGTACACTTCACCATAGTATTAACACACAAAATGTGAAAGCAATCATACTTGAGCTATAAGTGGGATAAGTCATGCCTTCCATGGAAGAGAAAAAAGACACAAATTTATAAACTAAATATTAAAATTAAATTCAACTATTACACTACTCTAGATGTTGCTGAAAATTTACCAGTTCACAATAAAAATTACAAATCTTTTAGTTACTCGTGTGTTTTCAAAACTCCAGTCTTTGTTTTAGACAGATGTTTTACCTTACATCAACCATTTACCTGAAAGAAATACTTGATTAAATTTATTATTTCCAGCATGTTTGAACTGATCCTTCAAGGCCTTTGCTTTGATCATTTCAGTGATTCCTTTAAAATAAATTACATAATTAATTAATTCTCAAATTATTAGTGAGTATAAAGTAGCCAGATTTCTTTTTTAAATGTAAAAATTAATTTTAAGAATGAATTAATTAGTGAGTAATCACATTTCAAAGGATTCATTATTATTCTATGAATTTATTATTTTCTGAATTTCCTTATTTTACTTAAAATATAATTACACTTTCCAAAATACTATATGCACACAACTTACCAGGAATATCTATTATTTGAAATAAGTACAATGTCAATGAATTTTCTTAGTTGAAGAAAACTATCATAATATTCACATATCTATTCACAATTAAAGAAAAATTAATTGCATTGATACTTCACAAAAGAGTAAAGTTGATTTGATAATTTATCACTTGATAAATAGTAACTATGGTTTTTAATTTAGAAAAAGAGCTTCCTTTTTTTAATCTAAGGATAATCATGAGCACTGTTGAAAGTACTTTACATGGATTATCTAATTTAATCTTCACCACAACCCTATGAGAATGATACTATTATTCTTATTTTATAGAACAGTAAAGTGATGCTAAGAGAGGTTAGGTCACACCTCTAGCAAGAGGAAGATTTGGAATTTGAACTTAAGCAATGTGAATTAACTTTACTGCCTCTCAAACCAAAGATGGCTCTCAGAAATAAAACATACTAAAAATACAAGTAAAATATATTATTATTTGGAATATAATACTTGTATTCCACTTCATACTTTATTTATAAAGCAAGCTCACAAATATTTCATTTAAGTCTCACAATAATCCTATGAAGTAATATCATCATATCTATTCTACAAATAAAGAAGCTAAATGTAAGAAAGATTAAATAATTTTTCCAAGGTCACATGGCTAATAAATTAATAGAGTAAATATACCAATCCAGGTCTTTTAATAACATTTTTTATGTTTTTTTTTCAACTAAATTAATTGGGGAACCTGACCAGGTGGTGGCACAGTGGATAGAGCCTCGGACTGGGACACAGAGGACCCACATTCAAAATCCCGAGGTCACTGGCTTGAATGTGGGATCTTAGACATGACCCCATGGTCACTGGTTTGAGCCCAAGGTCACTGGCTTGAGCAAGGGGTCACTCGCTCTGCTGTAGCCCCAATCAAGGAACATATGCGAAAGCAGTCAATGAACAACTAAGGTGCCACAACCAAGAACTGATGCTTCTCATCCCTTCCTGTCTGTTTGTCCCTATCTGTCCCCCCCTCTCTTTGTCTCTCTCTCTCTCTCTCTGTCACACACACACACACACACAAATTTATTGGGGAGACATTTGTTGATAAAATTATATAGGTTTCAAGTATACAATTCTATAATAAATCATCTATATATTGCATTGTGTGCCCATCATCCTAAATCAAGTCTTCTTGTTACCATATATTTGATACCCTTTACTACTACGCCACCCTTCTTCCTTTGGGTAACCACCATCTGTTGTCTGTTTCTATAAGTATTTTGTTGGTTTTTTTGTTTGTTCATTTTTGCTATAAGTTTTATACCCCACATATGAGTGAAATGACATGGTTTTAAGAGGTCATCCTTAGACAGAATGAAAGATCCATTAGAAAGAAATTGAAGAAATAAGGCTTTGCTCATTTATGATAGAGAATCTCTCTTTGGCTATGTCTGTGGCATAGCTATAGCCATACCAAAAGATAAAAGTAAAAAAAATAAGTGAAGAAAAATATGAGAGAAAGAAGAAAAAGAAAATAATAAGCAATGTGAAAATATATTAAAGAAATTTTAAAACACGTAGTCTTTAAAAAGAATAAGAAATAATTTTAAAAGGAAAATTAAAAATAGAAGTCCTTAGAGAGTTCCTCTATGATAAAGAGGAAAAATTTAAACATACAACATGACATCCATAAAACTTTAAGCTGATATAAAGAACAAAATAAATCTTCAAGAAACAAGGCATAAAAAGAGACAAAAAAAGAAAATATAAAGCAACGTATTTACAGGCAGGTCAGTGTCACAGGCTCCTAAGGCCTATAAAGATTAATCCATGATAAGAATTTTTTGGCAAGCCATGTGCAATCAAAAAAGCAGATCACTGAGCTTCTAAAATATGCCTCATGATCATAAATGTGCTCTGGGCTACCAATTAATATAATAAATTTCTACATAAGTTTATTTTTCATGTTTTAAAAACATCTCTGGTATTATTTCAGAAAAGTATATATTATAGTTGTCATTGATTTTACGTTATATGAAATGTATTTCTTTTGGGAACTGGGTTAAATATAAAATGAAAAGGAAAACAAGAGTCATCAGTACTGTGTCCTCTCTGACCTAGGCAGAACATGTCTGCTGAGAGTGTCTATCATCTGCTTAAAGAGAAACGGTAAGACCTTTCAGAGTAGTGCTGAGGCCTGCTCTCCTTAAAGATGTGTGTGGCTAGATCCCATTTCTTTTTCTTTGTACAATATTTCAAGGCCTGTAGCCCACTCTGCAGTTTTTTAACCTTAAAATGAAAATATTGTTTGCAAAGCCCATCATTCTTTCTGGCTCTACTGCTTGACCAAGCAGGCTCAAGAGGGTGTCCTCATGGAATCCTCTCTGATTGCCAGGTATCCATTTACTTTTCTGATATTCCAGCACTAAAAAATGTTTTGAAGCCTTTAGGGTTTCTTCTATAAAGCAAATAGCTAGAAATCATTTTATTATGATATATGACACTTAATTCAAACGTGACCTTTTATGGTTTTAGTAGAATTGTGCTAAAATCTAAAACAAGAACATATCTTAGAAATGTGTATGCAAAAATAAAGAATTTTTCCTTTCAAAAAAATTTAAAACACACACATGCACACAAAAGGACATTTTGTCCACTGGATAAATACAATAAAATTGTTATGATACAATTGGAATTGAGAGAATCTAGGTTGGGGGGGAAGCATGGGAACAGCATTAAAGAAGACAGTTGATCTCTTCCACTTTACATGAGTGCTTATGATGACATATAGCTGGTTTGATAAAAGAAAATGGGTTTTCACTTTAACAGTTTAGAAATAAACACTTCAAAAAACTTTCCGACATTAGCACTCATTTCATTTGTCCTGCCTCGGGCCTCCCCAAATCTCCATAGGTGTTCACCAATGCCCACCTTCCATCTACAGGCCTGTTTTTACCCTCGTAACTGAGTTCATTTTGACTGAGGTGAGAAATACCTAAACTGCTGCAATGCAAAGTGAGGACTTGTTATTTAGTCATTCACCACAGTGAGCTGGTATTGGACACTACAAAAAGTGAAAATGCAAATTTGAAAAAGAATCAAATGGAATCTCCAGAAATGAAAAATATGATTGAAATTTAAAACTTAATATCTGCAAATCATATATCTGATAAAGGGTAATATTCAAAATATTCAATAACTAATACAACTCAATAGCAAGAAAACAACCTAATTTAAAAGTGGGCAAAGGATCTAAATAGACATCTTCAAGAGTTATATGAAAAGGTACTAAAAATCAATAATCATTAAAAAAATGCAAATCAAAACCATAAGGAAATATCATATCACACCTGTCAGGATGGCTCTTACCAAAAATACAGAAAATAAAAAGTGAGAATATAGAGAAAAGGGAAACCCTGTATACTGCTGGTTAATACATAAATTGATGCAGTTATTACAGAGAGAATTACTGAGGTTCTAAAGAAATTGAAAACAGAACTACCATATGATCCAGCAATCCTACTTCTGTGTACATATCCCCCAAAAAAGCATTATTTCATAAAGATATCTGCCTCCCATGTTCATTGCAGCATTATTCAAAATAGCCAACATAGACAAAGAACTTAAGTGTCCATCACACTTGAATCTATGTAAACACAATAAATTTAAATCAATAAATAAAAAGAACTTTAGTGCCCATCAATAGATGAATGGATAAAAAAATGGTATATAAATACAATGGAATATTGTTCATCCATAAAAAGGAAGGGAATCTTGTTATTTGTAACAATATGTATGAACCTTGAGGAAATTATGCTAAGTCAAATAATTCAGACAGAGAAAGACAAATACTGTATAATCTCACTTATATGTGGCATCTAAAGAAGTCAAACTAATAGACCCAGAGAGTAATACAATGGTTGCTAGGGGTGAGGTTAGGGAAAATGGGGAGATGTTGGTCATGAGTGCAAAATTTTAGTTAATAATACTGTATATTTAAAATTTACTAAGACAGTAGCTCTTAGGTGTTATCACCAGAAAAAAATGGTAACTGTTAGGTGATAGATGCATTAATTAACATGGTTGTGGTAATCATTTTACAATATGTATATATATTAAATCATCATGTTGTACAACTTAAAAATATTTTAAAAATAATGATTTGCCATTGAGAAGTTATTGTACTGCATACTATATTTCAAAAGGTTTTTTTTAATTTATTGTGTTGACATTGTTTCAAATGTTCCACTCAATATAACACCCTCTGTGGTAGAGCATTGGCCCAGCATGGGAATGTCCCTGGTTTGATTCCTAGTCAGAACACACAGGAAAGTGACTATCTGCTTCTCCACCCCTCTTCCTCCCCCTTCTCTCTCTTTCTCTCTCTTTTTCTCTCTTTCTCCTGCTCCCACAGCCATGGTTTAATGGTTCAAGCAAGTTGGTTCAGGTGCTGAGAATGGCTCTGTGGAGTCTCCTCTGCCTTGGGTACTAAATATAGCTCAGATGCCAAGCAACAGCCCAAGATGGGCAGAGCATCTACCCATAGGGGTCTTGCGGGTGGATCCTGGTCAGGCACATGTGAGAGTCTGTCTCTCTGCCTCCCCTCCTCTCAGTTAATAAAAGAAAATCTTTCTACACACAGCATCCTGCCCCCCACATCCCATATAAATTCTCTTTCAACCCCTATTTATCCCTTTGGCCCATTTCCCCTCTCTCCACCCCCCTTTTCCTCTGGCTATTGCAATACTGTTGTCTCTATATATGTGTTATGCATGTATGATTTTGGCTAATTCCTTCACCTCCTTTGATCCCATCAGCACTTTTCCCTTCCCTCTGACAGCTGTCCCTCTGTTTCCTGTGAACTTGACTCTATTTTGTTCCTCAGTTTATCGTATTCATTAGATTCCACATATAAATGAGATCATATGGTATTTGGCTTTCTCTGCCTGGCTTATTTCAAAGCTATTGTGTATACAGCAAGAATCTGACATTAGTGTAACAAATATTTATAACTGAAATAATGACCACAAAGCTCATTATAGTCATGTGCTATAGGCTAAATGTTTGTGTCCCCCAAAAGTTCATATGTTGAAGTGCTAATTCCAATTTGATGGTATTTAGAAGTAGAGCCTTTGGGATGTAATTAGATCTCAGTGGTGGAGCCCTTCTGAATGGGATTAGAGCCCTTATAAGAGACATGAAAGAGATGATTTCTTTCTCTACCATGTGAAGATACAGCAAGATGATGGCTAGCTCCAATCCAGGAAGAAAGGCTTCACCAGACACTCAATCTACCAGCACCTAGATCTTGAACTTCCAGACTTTAGAACTATGAAAAATAAATGTTTGTTGTTTAAGCTACCCAGTTTGTGGTAGTTTGCTATAAGCAGTCTGAACTGACTCAGACATCTTACTAGGCAACAACTACTTATAAAACCCAAGAAAGAAAGATACAAGTATATAAAATTGTGCTATGCTTTCTTACAGAGATATATATAAAAGATTATGTGTCAAGCAATGTAACTGAGGAAATGTTTGCCAAATCCTTTAGGAAAATGATAAATTTCTACATAACCAGAGTCAGTATGAGCAATTCGTACATTACATAACACTATTACAATTAGTTGCCCTGGCCAGATAGCTCCATTGATTAGAACATTGTCCCGAAGCACAGGTTGCTAGTTCGATTCCAGGTCTATCTGCATACAGGAACAGATAGATGTTTCTATCTTACTTTCTCTCCCTCCCTCCTTCCTCTCTCCCTAAAATCAATCAATAAATTTTTTTAAAGGCATTATTAGTATTTTTTCTCTCTTAGTGGTACATAAATGCTGCATCTTACAATTGATGGTATTTCAGATTAAATGCAAAATATTATTTGAAGAGATGAACAAAATTTCCAGAACTACTGAAAGAAAGCAATTCACACATTCCAAAACCCAAAAAATTCCCAGGCAGTATAAATAAAAGGAAATATACACTTAAACACATCATCATGAAACTGTTTAACACCAAATGGAAGGAGAAAGACCTAAAAACAATCGGAGAGGAGGGGAGGTAAGGGGAGAAATATTACCTTCAAAAGATCAGACACCAGGTTCATGGAGTGGGAAGTTCACTATTGTTAAATGGCAATTCTTCTCAGATTGATTAATATTTAATACAATCCCGACCAGAATTTCAACAGTCTTTTGGCGTAAATAGACAAGATCATCCTAAAACTTATATAGAATTGCAAAAGACCTAAGATGCCAAAACAATGTTGAAAAGGAGACAAAGCTGACAACTTATACTTCCCAATTTCAAACTTAATATAAAGCATGTCAATAGTTATCAACACCATGTGGTACAGGCACAAGTGTAGATATATAAATCACTAGAACAGAATTGAGAGTACAGAAATAAATTTTCATATTTATAGTCAACTGACTTTCAACAAACGTGCAAAGGAAATTCATCAAGAAAAATAATAGCCTTTTTAATGAGTGCTACTAGGAAAACTGGATATCCATATATTCATATGCGAAAAGATGAAGTTAGACCTTTATCTCACACTATACGTAAAAAGTAACACAAAAAAATTCCAAACATAAATGTTAGAGATAAAAAATTAAACTTTAAAAACAACACAGGTGATTATATTCAAAATCTTGGGTTAGGCAAAAATTTCTTAGATATAGCATCAAAACATGGATCATTTAAAAATTTGGATAAATTAGGCCTCAAAAAAATTCTAATCTTTTGTAGTTCAAAGGACTGATGTTGTCTCATAATGACTGTCCTAATGCTAAATTGTTCAAGTAAAGTGTTTATGGAAGCAATCAGGTTGTATGTCACAAAAATAGAAACAAGCTAGCAATCTATTTTATTTAATCAATATAAGCAAATGACCAAAGTAATTCAATATATTTCTGTGGCCATAAAAAATTTTTTCGTCTCCTCCATTCTACCCTGTCTTTTATTTCCAAGTCTTATGGCCAGGTCAGAGCAACAAAAGCTCATTTTCATCAGATATCGCTTACTTCAATATACCCAAATTACAATAATACGTCTAGATCCCAAATGTACAGCTATGTCACAGTTAAAAAGTACCGAGTCAGGCTGGAAAATGCAGCATTTTATGGCCCCAGTTTAGTTTATGGTCACCTCACAAAATCTACCAAAGTTACAAAAGATATAAAGTGCTTTCTATAATTAATAAATTTATCTTTTGTCTCTCCATTTCTAATAGCTTAATTCTAATTCTTCCAGGATAATGTATATTGTTAAAAACATTTCTGGAGGATTAATATTTTAGTCAAAATTTTTACAGGAGTATAATAAGAGATTTTACATATAAATAATTGCCTAATAAGAAATGAAATTTTAATCCCAGAAAAGATATTTAATAGAAATTTTAACTACTTGGAACTTAATTAATGTTGTTAGGGGAAAAATTAATTTCAAGGTAGCTAAAGCATAAATTCAAGAACTTTAGACAATTTTTAAGGGAATAAAACTAAAATAAAAATTAACATAACTGTGTTTATAATATTAGGTATAACTAATTATACATTACTGTTCTATATTTTCATATAAGTTAATATAGTAGAAGAATATTATTCAGAAAAAAAATTTGTAAAACATTTTTAAAAACAATGAAATAGCAACAAAAAATTTTTAATTATAATATAAATAAATCCTATTCATTAAAAAAAAAACAAAGTTAGAAAGCACTGGAACTCTGACATACTAATTACCCTGCTTTTACATAGGGGTAAAGTATAACAGCACAATTTTGTGTTTCTTGTTATGCAAAGCTTCCATAACCTTTGATGATTTTGCCTTCATTACAAACACAGAATTACTTTATCATATGCAATTCTATTATTAGTAAGGGGATTTCATAATAATGCTGTTAAACAACTGTAGGCCTACATTCTCATGCCTGAGAATTTTCAATGAAAGAACCTCATTTTTACTAAGGTAATAATTAAGTTTTGTTTAAGATTCTCAAATTTTGAAAATATCACATTGAAGAGCACCTACTTTATTTTCAATTGCTTGGGTAAATGATATTAAAGAAAATAAGAATTTTCTGCCACTCAACTACCAGTGTAGTTTATGCATAAAAAGTTCTTATTAAGTCAAAAGAGAACAGTAAATTTCAAAGGAGAACTGGCCCCCTGGATTCAGTTTTACCAATAGAAAGATTCAACATTCCAGTCACTGTGGGCCCTATTCCCTACTCAAAAAGAGACCTTCTACTAAAAACCATTAAAATGTTCTACATTTTAAAGTTTGCAGCATCATGGCCTCATTACAAATTAGGTATTTAGAGAAAAACTGCATTTCCTTTAAAAAAATGTTAATTATGTACAATTCTTCTGTCATACATTTTTAAATACTAAGGATAGAAATTTAACTGTTTTTGCAACTTAAACTCGGGCAACTGCTCAAGAAGGCTCTAGAACTAATGTAAGTATGAGTTTTAGGCCTGATGGTAACTCATCCTAAAGATTTTTTTTATCTAAAAAATAACATCATCATTATGAATTCTACATTGGAATAAAAAGGCATTGTTAAAATGTTAGCAACTACCTTTCATTTTCTGGAAAGGCAATTTAGTTTTCCTGAAATAAAGAGTTGATTATATCTCCTATTACTACTACAAGAATTTGATACATCATAAACTATAAGAGTTACAGCATGTGCCAACTATCAACAAGGAAAAATGAACCTGATTCATAATTCATTTTGAGATTGTCTAGTTAGTCAATCAAGTGATTTGTAATCATGAAGGCTGCCAAAAATTGCATGAATAATGAGCCACAGTAAAATCCCTGGGTTTTTTTTTTTTAGTATTCTTATTTCATTATGTGACTTTTATTGCTATTTTTAATTGCTGTTTCTCAGCAGCACAAATTAAATCACATATTTACTTAGAATTATTTTACTTTTAAATGGGCTAAAGCAGATACAAGTTGAATGACCAGTGCATTTAATGTCTTCCTACACAATTAGAAGTCTTGGTATATATATATATATATAATTTTATTGAACAAAGAAAATTTTATTCCTTCCAAGCTCTGAACAGAATAAAATTGCCTCGTTTTATCTAAATTATTTAGTAAATGTGCTATTTCAGTATAGCTCATTCTAATTCAGTATATTTTATTACACTGTTTTACATAGTTTAAAACAAAGTCATTTAACAGAATCTAGTTAATATTAGGAGTCTTAAGCTAGCTTTTAATATCTTCATTGCACAGCATTTCCTCAGTTAAAGTTATAAGATTTCTGGCCTGTGGTGGTACAATGGTTAAAACTTTGACCTAGAATGCTGAAGTCACCAGTTCAAAATCCAGGTTTGCCCCATCAAGGCACATATGACAAGCAATCAATGAAGAACTAAAGTGGAGCAACTATGACTTTATATTTTTTGCTCTACCCTCAACCCTGTCTCTCCTGTTTATGTAAAATAAATAAAAATCATTTTTAAAAAATTATAATATAAAAGGGCTTGCCAAGTGGACGCCGATCCTAGTCGGGGTGCATGTGGAATCTGTATGCCTCCCTGCCTCTAACTTAAAAAAAAAAAAAAAAGAAAAATAACAGAGATATTCCAGATAGGACGCCAAGATGGCGATGGAGTAGGCAGACGTACCAACTTCCAACTCCCAGAACCAAAGTGGATTATAACTTCATTTTAAGAACCATCATCTGGATAAACCAACTTTGAACTAAACTAAGTGGACTCTTCAACCAACGAACACTGAAGAAGCCACATTGAGACTGGTAGGAAAAGCGAAAATGCAAAGAGGGCTGCCCAGCTCCTCGGAGCGAACGGCAGCCCAGAGAGACCCGCCATGGCAGGAGGAGAGTTTCGCAGAGAGGGAGCGACCTGGGTCCCATGAACAAAGGCCCAGCCTGCAGTCCCAGACCCTAGAAGAGGCGTTTGGACAGTATTGAGCTGTGAAACAAGTGAGAATACTTTTTTCTCACACTGTTTGTGAGAAAGAGACAGTTTTCTCAGACCCAAGATTCTTCTTAAAGGGACAGTGCTGAAAACCTCTCTTACAACCAATCACCCGAGGATCCAGGGAACAGGGACAGAGGAGAGGACCAGAGCAGTGGAAAGAGAGTGTGGACTGGAAGGCACAGAAAGAAACACTCTGAGGGACAGCCACCCTAACCCCTGGGCTAAGTCACTTCTCTAATCAAAAATGAATATTTCCCCTGGAACTAGCAATACCAGCAAAGGGAGACAGAACACCAGCCAAACAAGCTCTCCCACAGCACTCAGAGCAGAGCTGCTTAGACGAGGGAGCTTCCAGGATTACAGTATGGAGCGTTAGGGTCTGAGCTGCAGTGCACCCACCAACACTGCTGAGGGCTTGCTGGAGGGACGGTGGCAGCGGTACGCTGAAACAGAGTTCTGTCGGTGGGGGTGAAGGCCCAACTGGTGTGAGCTCGGTCTAGCCCAACAGGGGTAGAGGGGAAACGCAAAAGCTGTCCGGCAGCAGCGGGCCCGCCTGCAACCCCACTTGCGAGGGAAAAGCAGGAGGCCAGGAACAGGCAGAGATCTGCTCTGCGACCCTGGACCTTGCGCAAGCTGGCCCTGAAGGCAGGGACAGGGCTAGGACCAGGAACAGGCGAAGGCTCACAGCTGAGCGCAGGCCAGCAGCCCTGCCCACCCAAAAAACCACGGTTTGCCATCTGTGTGCATGAGTTGGCTCTGAATAAGGGGGCGGGGCTAGAGCCCCAGATGAGCGGAGACTTGCAGCTAAATGCACACCAGCAACCCCGCCCAGCCCATAAACCGCGGTTGCAATCCTGTGTAGGCAGGCCCTGGCCTCCGGAGGCGGAGGCTCACAGCTGAGTGCACGTCAGCAGCCCCATCCAACCTGAGAAACTGTGGCGAGCAGGCTCTGACCATGGGGGCTGGGCCGAAGCCCGGAAACAGGCTGGGTCCGCAGCTGAGCAAAGGTACTCACCTCTACCCTTGGTGCTGAAGCTTGTGGATTGAGTGCAGTGTGCAACCCAACCTGTGGGGGGCGAGGTGAGGGCTCAGGCAGGATGAGGCTTGTAGAGCCGGGCACCAGAACACAGCACCTCCCATGGAGGAGAGGCAGAAATCACAGCAACAGCTGCAGTGGGCCGGCACTTGTAACGCCCATACCAAACCGCCCCAGGTAGCAGCACAGGGGATGGTAAGCCTGCAGACAGATCACACCTAGAGTACACAAAGGCAATACCCATTGGACTCCAGTGGCCACAACCTTGTTATACACAGACAAAATGGGCAGGAAGAGGAATGCAACCCAAATGAATCGAGAGAAATCCCCAGAGAAGGACCTGAATGAACCAGATATAACCAAATTAAGAAATACAAAATGTAAAATAATCGTAGTTAGGATGTTCAAAGAAATTAGAGCAACAATGGATAGTCATTACGAACACCTATATAAAAGGATAACAAATATAAAAAAGGAAATTGAAATAATAAAAAAGAATCAGACAGCAATGACAAATACAGTTTCAGAACTGAAGACCACAATGGAAGGAATTAAAAGCAGGATGGCTGACGCTGAGGATTGAATCAGTGAGTTAGAGGACACAATAAACCCAGGCACAGAAGCACAGCAAAAAAAAAAAAAGAGACGCAAAAAATTTGAGGAATCTCTAAGGGAGCTCTGGGACAACATGAAGAGAAACAACATTCGCATCACAGGGGTTCCTGAAGAATAGAAGAGAGAACAAGAAATAGAAACTTTGTTCAATGAAATCATAGCTGAAAACTTCCCTAAATTAAGGCTGGGAAACACTCCACACGTTCAAGAAGCACACAGAACTCCATTAAAGAGAAACCCAAAGAAATCTACACCAAGACACATCATAGTTAAAATACCAAAGCTAAGGCATAAAGAGAAAATTTTAAAAGCTGCTAGAGAAAAAAAGGCTATTACCTACAAAGGAGCCCCAATAAGGATGACATCTGACTTCTCAACAGAAACACTTGAGGCCAGAAGAAAATGGCAAGATATATTCAAAGTAATGCAGAACAAGAACCTACAACCAAGACTACTCTATCCAGCAAGGCTAACGTTTAAAATTGAAAGAAAAATAAAGAGCTTCCAGACAATAAAAGCCTCAAGGAATTCATTAAAACCAAACCAATTCTGCAAGAGATACTAAGGAGCCTGTTGTGAACAGTTCAAAGGGAGGAAAGAATATAGCAAAAGAAGGATACAGCTTTAATGAATAAAATGGCAATAATCAACTACATATCAATAATAACCTTAAATGTAAAAGGATTAAATGATCCAATCAAAAGACATAGGATAGCTGCGTGGATAAAGAAACAGGACCCATACATATGCTGTCTACATGAGACACACCTTAAAACAAAAGATGCACATAGACTGAAGGTAAAAGGATGGAAAAAAATATTTCATGCAAATGGAAATGAAAAAAAAGCCAGCGTAGCAATACTTATATCTGACAAAATGGACTTTAAAACAAAGGCTGTAGTAAGAGATAAAGAAGGACACTACATAATGATAAAAGGAACAATTCAACAGGAAGATGTAACTATTATAAATATCTACTCACCAAATACAGGGGCCCCGAAATACATAAAGCAGACTTTAATGGATATAAAGGGCAAGATTAACAGCAATACTATAATAGTAGGGGATTTCAATACCCTACTAACATCACTGAATAGATCCTCAAGAAAGATAATTAATAAAGAAACTGCAGACTTAAAGGATACACTAGATCAACTCGATTTAATAGATACCTTCAGAACTTTTCACCCTAAAGCAGTAGAATATACATTCTTCTCAAGTGCTCATGGTACATTTTCTAGGATAGACCACATGTTAGGACACAAAAGTGGTCTCAACAAATTTAAGAAGATTGAAATCATATTAAGGATTTTCTCTGATCACAATGCCATGAAACTAGAAATTAACCACAAAAGAAAAACTGAAAATACTCAAACACTTGGAAACTAAATAGCATGTTATTAAATAATGAATGGATTAACAATGAGATCAAAGAAGAAATAAAAAAGTTTCTAGAAACCAATGAAAATGAGCATACATCAACTCAAAATTTATGGGACACAGCAAAAGCAGTACTGAGAGGGAAGTTCATTGCACTACAGGCATACCATAAGAAGCTAAAACAAGCTCAAATAAGCAACCTGACCTTGCATCTAAAAGAACTAGAGCCTGACCTGTGGTGGCGCAATGGATAAAGCGTCGACCTGGGAACACTGAGGTCGCCAGTTCAAAACCCTGCACTGGTCTGGTCAAGGCACATATGGGAGTTGATGCTTCCAGCTCCTCCCCCCTTTCTCTCTTTCTCTCTCTCTCTTTGTCTCTCTCTCTCTCTCTCTCACTCTATGTCTCCTCTCTAAAATGAATAAAATAAAATAAAAAAGAAATTTAAAAAAAGTGGACTCAGTCAACAACATATTTAAAAGAACTAGAAAAACAACAGCAAATAAAGCACAGGACCAGTAGAAGGAAGGAAATAATTAAGATCTAAGCGGAAATAAATGACATAGAGGCTAAGGAAACAATACAGAGAATCAATGAAACCAAGAGCTGGTTCTTTGAAAAGGTAAACAAGATAGATGAACCTTTAACTAGACTCACCAAGAAATAAAGAGAGAGGACTCAAATAAATAAAATTAGAAAAGAGAGTGGAGAAATAACAACTGACACAACAGAAATACAAAGTATTGTAAGAAAATACTACGAAGAACTCTATGCCAAAAAATTAGACAACTTAGGTTAAATGGACAAATTTCTTGAATCATATAATCTTCCAAAAATCAATCTGGAAGAATCAGAACACCTAAACAGACCAATTACAACAAATGGGATCTAAACAGTTACAAAAACTCCCAAAAAAAGAAAAGTCCTGGGCCTGATGGCTTCACAAGTTAATTCTATCAAAAATTCAAAGAACTAACTCCTATCCTCCTCAAGCTATTTCAAAACATTAAAGAGGAAGGAAGACTTCCAAACTCCTTTTATGAGGCGAGCATAATTCGGATCCCAAAACCAGGCAAAGACAACACAAAGAAAGAAAATTATAGGCCAATATCCCTGATAAATTTAGACGCTACAATACTCAACAAAATATTAGCCAACCGTATCCAGCAATATATGAATAAAATCATAAACCATGATCAAGTGGGATTTATTCTGGAGAGGCAACGCTGCTTTAATATTAGCAAATCAATCAATGTGATTCATCACATAAACAAAAGGAAGTTCAAAAATCATATGATAACTTCAATAGATGCAGAAAAGGCATTTGATAAAATCCAGCACCCATTCATGCTCAAAAATCTCAGTAAAGTGGGAATACATGGAACATTCCTTAACATGATAAAGGCCATCTATGACAAACCCACAGCAAACATCATACTAAATGGACAAAAATTAAAAGCAATACTCTTAAGATCAGGAACCAGGCAGGGGTGCCCCCTTTCACCACTCTTATTCAACATAGTTCTGGAAGTCCTAGCTACAGCAATCTGATAAGAAGAGATAAAAGGCATCCAAATTGGAAAAGAAGAAGTAAAACTGTCATTATTCGCAGATGATATGATATTGTATATAGAAAACCCTAAAGTCTCAGTCAAAAAACTACTGAACCTGATAAATGAATTCAGCAAGGTGGCACGATATAAAATTAATACAAGAAAATCAGAGGCATTCATATATACCAACAATGAACTGTCAGCTAAAGAAATTAAGGAAACAATCCCCTTCACTATTGCAACCAAAAAAATAAAGTACCTAGGAGTAAATTTAACCAAGGAGGTTAAGGACTTGTACTCGGAAAGTTATAAAACATTGATAAAAGAAATCAAGGAAGATACAAACAAGTGGAAGCATATACCGTGCTCATGGTTAGAAAGAATAAACATCATTAAAATTTCTGTATTACCCAAAGCTATTTATAAATTCAATGTAATACCAATTAAAATTCCAATGACATACTTCAAAGATATAAAACACAGATTCCAAAAATTTATATGGAACCAAGAAAGAACACGAAAAACCTCAGCATTCTTAAAAAGAAAAAATAAAGCAGGAGGTATCAGTCTTCTGGATATCAAGGTTTACTACAAGACCATTGTACTCAAGACAGCCTGGTACTGGCATAAGAACAGGCACGTAGATCAATGGAACAGAACAGAGAACCCAGAAATAAACTCACACCTTTATGGACAATTGATATTTGACAAAGGAGGAAAGAACATACAATGGAGTAAAGACAGCCTCTTTAACAAATAGTGTTGGGAAAATTGGACATCTACCTGCAAAAAAATGAAAATACACCATCAACTTACACCATTCACAAAAACAAACTCAAAATGGATAAAAGACTTAAACGTAAGCCGTGAAACCATAAGCATCTTAGAAGAAAACATAGGCAGCAAGCTCTCAGACATCTGTAGCAGCAATATATTTCCCGATTATCTCCATGGGCAAATGAAATAAAAGGCAAGATAAACAAATGGGACTATATTAAACTAAAAAGTTTTTGCACAGCTAAAGACAATAAGAACAGAATAAAATGACAAACCACACAATGGGAGAACATATTCGACAGCACGTCTGATAAGGGGTTAATAACCAAAATTTATAAAGAACTTATAAAACTCAACACCAGAAAGACAAACAATCCAATCAAAAAATGGGCAAGTAGTATTCCATAGTATATATGTACCAAAAGCTATGGTACATATATACTATGGAATACTACTCAGCCATAAGAAATGATGACATCGGATCATTTATAACAAAATAGATGTACCTTGATAACATTATTCGGAGTGAAATAAGTAAATCAGAAAAAAAGAAAAACTGAGAACAGCATGATTACATACATAGGTGGGACATAAAAGTGAGAATATGAGACATGGACAAGAGAGTGGTGGTTATGGGATGGGGGGAGGGAGGGAAGAGTGGGATAGGGAGGAGGGGAGGGACACAGGGAAAACCAGATTGAAGGTGACAGAGGACAATTTGACTTTTGGTGATGGGTATGCAACACAATTGAATGATAAGATAACTTGGAGATATTTTCATTGTACATATGTACCCTGATTTATTGGTGTCACCCCATTAGAATTAATAATATATATATATATATATAAAATGGGCAAAAGAAATGAATAGAAATTTCTCCAAAGAGGACATACAGATGGCCAATAGGCATATGAAAAAATGCTCAACATCACTAATCATTAGAGAAATGCAAATTAAAACTACAATGAGATATCACCTCACACCAGTCAGAATGGCACTCATCAGCAAAACAACACAGAATAAGTGCTGACGAAGTTGTGGAGAAAAGGGCACCCTTCTGCACTGCTGGTGGGAATGCAGACTGGTGTAGCCACTATGGAAAACAGTTTGGATATTCCTCAAAAAATTAAAAATCGAACTGCCTTTTGACCCAGCTATCCCACTGCTAAGAATATACCCTAAGAACACCATAGCACTGTTTGAAAATAAGAAATGCGCCCCCATGTTCGTGGCAGCATTGTTCACAATAGCGAAGATCTGGAAACAGCCCAGTGTCCTTCAGAGGAGGAGTGGATTAAAAAGCTTTGGTACATATATACTATGGAATACTACTCAGCCATAAGAAATGATGACATTGGAACATTTACAACAAAATTTATGGACCTTGATAACATTATACATAGTGAAATAAGTAAAACAGAAAAGAAACTGAGAACTGCATGATTTCATACATAGATGGGACATAAAAGTGATACTATGAGACATAGACAAGACTGTGGTGGTTACGCGGGTGGGGTGGGGAGGAGATGGTGATAGAGGGGGTAGGGGAGAGACACAAAGAAAACCAGATAGAAGGTGACAGAGGACAATTTGACTTTGGGTGATGGGTATGCAACAAAATTGAATGATAAGATAACCTGGAGATGTTTTCTTTGAACATATGTACCCTGATTTATTAATGTCACCCCATTAAAATTAATAAAAGGAAATTATAATATAGGCTGATAGCCAAAGAATATTTGACCTTTAACGCATATAATTTTATTAAATTATAAATAGAGAAAATATACACCAACTTAAAGCTTGGATATCACTAAAGCAGTAATATGGTTAAATAGTGTTTTCAAAATACAAAACTACTAAGTTTTTTTAAATTTGTCATTCTGATAATACTGGCCATTATAAGCATTTTAATCAGGAGTGTATAACATAAGAAATACACAGTTTTAATGCAAAGGTAACTTTAAATGCAATAACAAATAGGTTCATAGGTTTTTTTAACTTACTTTTCACAACTTTCAAGCTGAAGGGTCCTGCCTGACCAGGCGGTGGCGCAGTGGATAGAGTGTTGGACTGGGATGCGGAAGACCCAGTTCGAGACCCCGAGCTTGCCACCTTGAGCGCGGGCTCATGTGGCTTGAGCAAAAGCTCGCCAACTTCGACCCAAGGTCGCTGGCTCCAGCAGGGGATTGCTCGGTCTGCCGAAGGCCTGCGGTCAAGGCACATGTGAGAAAGCAATCAATGAACAACTCTGGTGTCGCAAAGGCAATGAAAAACTGATGATTGATGCTCCTCACCTTTCTTCGTTCCTGTCTGTCTGTCCCTATCTATCCCTCTCTCTGACTTTCTCTCTGTCCCTGGAAAAAATAAATTAATTAATTTTTAAAAAATCATTCAAATCTCAAGCAGAAGGGTCCTTTTCCGACTTTAGATTGATTATAACACCAGTGTATATGGAGACCTCCTTAAGGAAAGTAATAAAGTCCTTGAGTCATTTATCATGCTCATTATTAAAATATAACATTTATGAAAAAATTCTCTAAATTTAATGGATAAATTTCCAATAATAAATGTTTGGTTATTCAAGATAGCAAAATTCCAGACACACACTATACATTGTTTCCAAGGAGCTATTATGATTATTGTGACCTCAGGGAATTGTTTTCCATACTGAATGACCCCTGAAAAGTGTAGCAATATTCCACTTTAAAATTCATTTTATCACCACTATCATACCAACTGTGAGAATCATCTTTTTTTCCTATCAAGATTAACCATTTATTTGTTCCTTCATTTAGTCATTAATTCATTCAAATAATATTTACTAATAATTTACATGGTCCGTGGCTGGTTTGCTCAGTGGATAGAGCATCAGCCCAACAAATGGATATCCCAGATTTGATCCCTGGTCAGGGCACACAAGAGGAACAATCATCTGCTTCTCTTCCCTTCATTCTCCCTCTTCTTCTCTCTCTCTGTCTCTCTTCCTCTCTCATAGCCAGTGGCTTGATCAGTTTGAGTGCTGGCCTGGGCACTGAGAATAGCTTGGTTGATTCGAGCATGGCCCCAGATGGGCAGAGCATCCGTCCCAGATGGGGTATGTTAGGTAGACCTCGGTCAGGGTACAGGCGGGAGTCTGTCTCTCCATCTTCCTTCCTCTCACTTAAAAAAATTTTTTTTCTATGTTTGCCATTGTGCTAAAAACTGAGGACATAAAAATTAGACACACAGTCTTTGTACTTGTCCTAAAGAAATCTATAGTCTAGTTAAAAAAAGAGATAGATAGCCCTGGCCGGATGGCTCGGTTAGTTAGGGCATCATCCCAAAGCACAAAGGTTGCCAGTTCAATCCCAGTTAGGGCACATACAGGAACAGATCGATGTTCCCGGTTCTCTCTCACTCATTCCATTCCTTTCCATTCCTAAAATCAATAAAATATTTTTTAAAAAGAAAAAGACATATAAATAAATAAATGTAATAAAATACAGGTTCTAAAATAGACATATGTACTGAAAAGGCTTTAAGAAGTTGAGGTTCAAAGGCAGAGTTCAGTAGTCAGGAAAGTACCAGGACATAACAAAGCTGAGTCTTGAATGAAAAGCTGCTATTTACCAGGCCACAAAGAGGAAAGATCATAAAGATAAGAAGGAAAATATTAATGAAGATAAAAAGTACCAAATATCCTAGTAGGATAACTACAAGCTATTTAGTTTAACTAAGGTCGACATTTAAGGAGTATATATGATGTTGAGTGGCACGAAAAGGCTGCCAGAGGTAATCCTGAAGCAATATGCAATGGCTCAATAACAAAAGACCTTGTCTGTACACTACAGAGAATACAATCTGTATCTTACAAACAACAGAAATCATTGAAGGATTTTAAGTACAAAAACCACAGGATCATAGATTTCCCTAATGTCTAAACAATTTACATAGTTGGCTTTCCTCAACAATGGGCAAACTAAGACTTCACATTTCATTATGTATTTCTTAGAGAACCAATACCACCATTTTATCCTACCAGTTTTATATTCATATGTAACTAATTGTCCAGAACAGGGATCTTAGCCTCTAGCAAACTTGTGAATTAAACAACAATTCTACTGCCTGAAAAGTAGGATAGGCAGTAAAGATAAACCAAGTTTTCCAAGGGCATCATCAAAATTCTACTTAAAGAATTTATATACGTAATATATGCATTTGCATACACAAAATATTAAATATACATAATCTACTGACAGATTGTTATGCCCACATAAAGTCACAAAAGTAAATGTTTTGTCCAGACACATTTTGGCATACCTCAATCAGTCTTGAATTGCACACATAAAAAGCTTCATGCAGCTTAATATTCTTTTTTTTTTTAATTTAGGGGGATGAGGGGAGGCAGAGACAGACTCCCACATGGGCCCAGACCAGGATCCACTCGGCAAAGCTCTACCATCTGGGGCCTTTGCTCCACTGCAACTGAAGCCGGTTTTGTTTTGTTTTTAAAGCACCTGAGCTGGACCTAAGGTGGAGGACACAGAGTCATCCTCATTGTTCAATCGAGCCATGACTGCAGGAAGAGAAGAGTAGAAGAGGAGAGGAGAAGAGACAGAGAGAAGTGATAAAGGGAGGGGCGGAGAAGCAGATGGGCACTTCTCCTGTGTGCTCTGACTGGGAATTGAACCCAGGACATCCACATGCCAGATCGACCCTCTACCACTGAGCTAAACAGCCAGAGCAATGCAGAGCTTTCAAATAGGAGGTTTGAGCAGAATCTCTGAGATCACATAGTTCATGTTTGAAATCCTGAATCAATTACTAACCTTATGCAAATTATTAAACTCTTTGAGTCTTAGTTTCCCTATCTATAAACCTCAGATAATTATTCCTATCCATACAACTGTTATGAAGATATAATAAGATATAGAAGACAGTTAAGGATAGAACTGAGCATATATTAATTATTCAATAAATAGTATTTTATCATTATAACTAACTACACTAGAAATTATTCTAGCCATGATAAACTCAAGTTTATACACTAAATAATTTTGTTAGACTTGCATTATTAAAGAAATTTCCAAAATCTAGTCCAACTGAAAATGTTTGAGATAGGCCTAATGTGAAAATAATAATACTGAGACATATCATACAAAAATAACGTAGTCAAGGAACAAAATTTTGAAGAATGCATCAAGTTGTACTGAATAATTTCTTATACAGCATAGGAAGAGAGACTTCAATCTCAACATAGAAATACTCAGAGTTTTTCAAGGAAAAGAAATCATACAACAAAATATTTTCTCAAACTATAGTGCTATGTTATGCCTCTTTTATTTCATGGCCTCTTACAAAATATATAGTACAGATGGTACGGCTGGTTATAATGTAATGTTGTATACCTGTAGTATAAGGATCCTCTCCTTATAGTAAGGCTTTTCATCTGACTGAACATCAGTCCTACCAGTCTGTGACCTTGGAATCTGTTTATACCCTGAAAGAAGAAAATTAAAAGCATATTAACAATCACAACAAAAATGGCAGAATACTAGCAAAGCAAGACTATAAAAGAAAATTTACTTTGACACTCTGAAAATTGAGATGACTCAAAAACAATTAGAATAAAGAGGACCAAAGTAACATTAGTAGCTGTATCAAGTTATTTATATATACTCCCATATATACATATATACTCATATATATACATACTTCATGGTTAGATGACATTGCATCAAATCACAAATGTAATTAGTACAGTAAAATAAAGTTATGATTATTAAATATGCATTAAATGATATTGACCTGAACTATGATTGCTAAGTAGATGTACTACTAACTCTTATAATATTAAATGTATATAGTCATCACTATATCTCTGACATAGGAAGAATTTATGAGGGCTAGCAGTTGAAAAACCAAAATAGGAGACTCTTTACATTGATACTGAAGTTATCCTGAAAGTAAGATAATTATTTTCTAACCAATATTCATTTAAATAAAAATCATGAATTAGTCCTTGGCCTGTTAGCTCAGTCAGTTAAGAGTATGGTCCAGAAACAACAAGGTTACAGGTTCGATCTCTGGTCTGGGCACACACGGGAAGTAGCCAATGAGCGCAAGACTAAGTAAAATAACAAATGAATGCTTCCTTTCCCCCTCTTCCTTTTCTCTCCCTGAAAATAAAAAAGAAGTTAAGCCCTGGCTGGATAGCTTGGTCGGCTGAAGCGTCTTCCCGCAGCCAGAGGTAGCCAGTTGGATTCCCCAGTCAGGGTACATCCAGGAGCAGCTCCATTTTCTTCTCCCTCTCTCTCCTGCCTCTCTCTAAAAAAAAATCATGAATTATAAGTTAGCTAGAAAGTGTTATATAGAAATAAGAATGGAGGTGAGAGCTCTGGCCAGTGGCTCAGTGGATAGTCTTCCCAGAGCATTGAGGTTACTGGCTGGATTCCAAGGGCACCAGCTTGATCCCTAGGTCACCAGTTGGAGCCCCAGTGAAGGCACATATGAGAAGCAATCAATGGCTGCCTAACTAAGCGAAATAAGGGGTTGATGCTTCTCTCTCTCTCTCCCTTTCCCTCTCTCTTTCTCTTTCCCTTTCTCAAAAAATCAGTGGAGAAAAAAAGAATGGAGGTGAGAGGCCTGGCTATATAGGTCAGTTGGTTAGAGTATCATCTAGATATGCCAATAGCTCAGTTGTTTGGGGCATCATCTGGCTACACCAAGGTTGCAAGTTCAATCCTCAGGGCACATACAAGAATCAACCAATGAATGCATAAATAAGTGGAACAACAAATAGATGCTTCTCTCTCTTTCTCCCTATCCCCTTTCATCTTCCTTCTAAAATAAATAAACTTTAAAAACTAGAATGTAGGTGAGAGAGAAGTTAATCAAAGTACTTTTGGGTGCATTCATAAACACCAAATCGTTACTTCCATTCTTTTTCACTGTTAGGTAGATTCCTGTGTTATTCTTTATATTCAAGGAATGAAGCATTATGGTTCAACATCCCAATAATGTCTCATAAAACAAAGTTTAAACTGAACTGTCACTTGATAACACTGAAATTATAAAATAATACTAGCATGATCTTTCCTGTATGAAGATGACACTAACTCGCCTTCAGTAGAGATGAATTTCAAGTTGTTTTTCCACAATGGAAATGGACTTGCTGGTCTAGTCAATTCCCTTGTTAAAGTTCCCTGGTGAACAACAGCATATACTGGCAGGATGGGTGCTACCAGTAGTCACAGAAAACAATTAAATTAAACATTCAATATAGAAATTAAAATTTTGCCTTGGTCCCAAACCACTATATTGTGATGAACTAAAAATAAAGTCACAAATATATATAAATACAGCATAATACTTATACACCAAATTGTACATGCGTTTACTCAGACACATTCAAAACAATCAGAGCCAGCCCTCTATCCCTAAGTAAAAAAGTTCTCAAACATCTTAACTAAAACAGAGGTGCTTGTGACATGTGAAATCAGAAGGGTATACTGGAAGTGCTCAAAACATAAAAGCATGCCAACTTTACATTCCTCATCACCAGTAGCAATAACTGAGGAAATCACAGAATATTTTTGTTAATGTCAGCAATATTCTCAATAGCATTAAATGAAGTATGACTATAGGCAAAACAACTTTTACATTTCTCAGAATTCTGAAAAGTACATCTACTTTTTATGAAGAAAAATTATTTTCATTACTAGCTACAGTGTTCATTCATGTTCATACAAAGGTTTTGTAATTAAATATTCCTGATACGAAATTTTGTCAATTGCCAGTTGAATATCTGTAACAATTGAGGACCTGGTTAAACATTATTCAAAGATGTAGTTGTTAAGTATAAGTAAAATTAATGGTATGTGCTTCTTTATTATTTAAGGGAATAAAAAATTAGATTAGCATATGTTAAAAATCAGTAAGAAGCAGTTAACAACTAGACACGATTCAAACAAACTCACAATGCTAAGTACTCCTTATGAGCAAGGCAATCACTATTTGGGTCATCTGTAAATAGCTAGTACACAATCTCAAAGAAATCACAATATCAATATTATTAAAACATTCCACATTCAGTTGTTTGCAATAACAAACCATCATACCAGACCATGGAAGCTACTACAGAGATGATGCTCTGGGGCTCCTATTGCAAGTGGTGATCAGGAAATTTCCACAGAAATGTTGAGAACATCTGCTACAACCTGTGATATAGGCCACTGCCACCTGTAAACAAATAAACTTTGTTCATTTAAGGCACTCTAGCACTCTACAAATGTTTCCAGTCACAATTCCATTTTAATGAGCCAGTCTCCTCAACAACTATTTATTAAATTCCTTACTAGTATCCCACACCAACTTACCAAAATTATAAGTCCTCCACTAGATTGCAAACTCCCAAAGTTCTTCTTTATTTTGGTTTCCCATTTCCACAATGTCTAGCTGAGCACTTTACAAACTGTAAATGCTTAATAAATGTTTGATAAATAGAATTTAACTAGTTGTTTTACTCCTGACCTCTTAACCCCCAAATTATTACTTATTCTAGTTACAGCTGCCATTCCTGATGAAGACAGGATTATTATTCATTCAGTAAACAGTTTGTTTGAATACCTGCTGGGTACCATGTTAAATACAATGGATACTAGTCTAAGTAACACAAGATTCCTGCCCTTAAATAACTTAGTCCAATAAGAAAAAGATTGAAAATAGTCACTATAATATATCCTGTAATAAGTTTATAACAAGTTTTGTAGATAGCGCTACAGATACTGAAAGAAAGTAAACCCTGGCTTAGAATAAAAGCTTTAGAGAGAAAACGTCATGTAAGATGAGTATGAAGGAAGGAGTAGCTACCGAACAGAGAGACAATTACAGAAAAGGCATTCTTAGTGGACAGAAGAGGTAAAAAAGCATAGAGGTGCAAAAGGGTACAAAATATTCTGAGAACTTCAAGAAACTTTTGGGAAAGTAGCAGATCAGAAGAAAAAGGCATGAGAAAGATCACAGAAATGCCTTATTATGCTAAAAAGCTGAACCTCTTTATAAATTTTGGTTATTAACCCCTTATCAGACGTGCTGTCGAATATGTTCTCCCATTGTGTGATTTGTCTTTTTATTCTGTTCTTATTGTCTTTAGCTGTGCAAAAACTTTGTAGTTTGATATAGTCCCATTTGTTTATCTTGCCTTTTATTTCATTTACCCGTGGAGATAAATCGGCAAATATACTGCTGCTACAGATGTCGGAGAGCTTGCTGCCTATGTTTTCTTCTAAGATGCTTATGGTTTCACAGCTTACATTTAAGTCTTTTATCCATTTTGAGTTTGTTTTTGTGAATGGTGTAAGTTGATGGTGTATTTTCATTTTTTTGCAGGCAGATGTCCAATTTTCCCAACACCATTTGTTAAAGAGGCTGTCTTTACTCCATTGTATGTTCTTTCCTCCTTTGTCAAATATCAGTTGTCCATAAAGATGTGGGTTTATTTCTGGGTTCTCAGTTCTATTCCATTGATCTATGTGTGTAGGTGACAGATGACAATTTAACTTTGGGTGATGTGTATGCAACATAATTGAATGATAAGATAATCTGGAGATGTTTTCTTTGAACATATCTACCCTGATTTATTAATGTCACCCCATTAAAATTAATAATAAAAAAAATACGGACAAAAAAAAATGCTGAACCTCTGTCCTGACTAACAGAGGTAGCTAGGAACATATGTGATCATTAAAAAGGTCTTGAAAGCACTGGGAAAGATGGGAGGACCAACAAGACTGAAGACAAAGGACCAAATCTCATGAGACAAAGCTGGTTTGACCTAATGATTTATTTAATTATGGTGACACAATTCATCAGTAATGACCATAGGTCTATTATGCAATGTATCTCAAGTTTAGATATATATATATTTAGAGAATTTATTTTAGAAAACTGTTCATGTGATATAATATCAATGAAAAATCATGGCAGGAATCACACAGAAATTACATGAATATGACAAAATATTAATAGCTCTAGGTAGTGGGGTTACAAGTCATGTTTTTCTTCTTCTAACAGATATAGTTCGAATTTTCTACATAATATTAAAAATATATGCTAGAGAAATTCCTTGAACTTAACTAAAACTGGCATTAATGTTTAAGTGCCAGAACCAGGATTTCTTGACAACATAATTGGCCGCATAGCCTCCCTTTAGCATCATAGCCCATTATATATAAAATACTCATTCCTACATCAGGACCTAAACCCATGTCCTTTTTACTTCTGTAACAGTCTCTTGACATGAATCCCTGCCTCTAGCCCAACTTCATCATACCAACAACTATACTGATCTTGTACATGCAATACTAATAACTCATTATATGCCCCATACACTACGATGTCCGATAATCTCTTATTAAAAAGCCTTCCTGAGTAGTTCTCCAGTTTGTTCTTTCTACAATTTTTTTCACAAAAATACTAGTGTAAAATCAATCCTATTCTAAAACAAATATTTAGACATGAGTCAGTGGTGGACATATGTGCATATAGTTATACCAATGATTTGCTCAACTGAAAAAATATGTATATAACCACTACTAAAGTGTTTTCAAATCTATTATCTTAGAAAAAATTGCTGTTGTTATAGGTTGAACTGTGTCCCTCAAAAATGTTGAACTCTTATCTCTCAGTACCTGTGAATGTGATCTTATTTAGAAATAAGGTCTTTGCAAATGATCAAGTTAGGATGAGGTCATTAGGATGGGCTCTAATCCAATATGACTGGTATCCCTATAAACAGGGAAAATTTGAACACAGATACGGAAAGAATACCATGTGAAGATGAAGGGAGAGATCAAGTGACACATCTACAAGCCAAGGAATACCAAAGATTACCAGCAAACTATCACAAGCTAGGAGAGGGGCATAGGATAAATCTTCTCCCTCATAGCACTCACAAGAAAAGAAACCTGCCAACATCTTGAGTTTGTACTTCTAGTCTCCAGAACTGGGAGACAAAAAATTGTGTTATTTTATTCCAGCAGCCCTGTCAAAATAATATACCTAAACTAAATAAGTCTTGAACCACTGCAAATACCATAGAAAGAATGGGAGTATTTTTGTTAAACTTTTAATCTAAACAGTTATCCATAGGGGTTAAATTGGTTGGGAAAATACATCAAAAACCCACTCTTCATGAGAGAGCCAAATATTATTTATTCTTAGCATCTTTTAATAAACTTTAATGAACTATAAAACCATGTTCAATGCCATATTAAATTGAATAATATTAGCATCAGGGTAATGTGGGGTCAAAACCAATCATAAAATGCTTATCTTTTCATTTTGTTGATGATTTCTTTTGCTGTGCAAAAACTATTTAGTTTGATGTAGTCCCATTTGTTTATTTGTTCTTTTTTTCCCTTGCCTGAGGTGATATATCAAAAAATATATATGGGTGTCCTTGGGTTACAACACAGTTCCATTTCTACAACAGTGATGTAACCCGAATTTTTGTGTAAGTTGAAACACACCCTAGCCTAAGTGATTTACCTATCTTAACACAGTTGTAAAATCATAATCTAGAACATAAAAATACAACTAAGCCACAGAAAAAGGGAAAGAACATAAATATAGGAGCCATGATAAGGGTCAAATGTTGCCAGACAAAGCAACACAACCGGAACACGTGCACTTTTAACAGTCCGAAACAGCGTAGGTAAGTGTACTGGGGGACGCCAACTCCCTCACTTATACACTGCGTTACTATTCTTCCACTGTGTGCAACCAAACTAGTTTACCAATGTTGTCCATAAGTAAGATGCTTATGATCAGGAAATTTCCACAGAAATGTTGAGAACATCTGCTACAACCTGTGATATAGGCCACTGCCACCTGTAAACAAATAAACTTTGTTCATTTAAGGCACTCTAGCACTCTACAAATGTTTCCAGTCACAATTCCATTTTAATGAGCCAGTCTCCTCAACAACTATTTATTAAATTCCTTACTAGTATCCCACACCAACTTACCAAAATTATTAGTCCTCCACTAGATTGCAAACTCCCAAAGTTCTTCTTTATTTTGGTTTCCCATTTCCACAATGTCTAGCTGAGCACTTTACAAACTGTAAATGCTTAATAAATGTTTGATAAATAGAATTTAACTAGTTGTTTTACTCCTGACCTCTTAACCCCCAAATTATTACTTATTCTAGTTACATAAGCCAAAACACTCACGTCTCAATTTTTTAAAGTTTTTATAGGAGTGAGCGTCGTAAACTCAAAATATATGTTGAGACTGTTGTAGCCCAAGAACCCCCCATATATTGCTATGAGTAATGTCTAAAATTTTACTACCTATGTTTTCTTCTAGGATTTTTATGGGTTTGATTGTAATATTTAAGTCTTTAATACATCTTGAGTTTATTCTTGTGCATAATGCAATAAGGTAGTCTGGGTTTTTTGTTTGTTTATTTGTTTGTTTTGGCATGTATCTGTCCAACACCATTTATTGAATAGACTGTCTTTACTCCATTGTAGATGAGTGGATAAAAAAGCTGCAGTACATTTACACAATTAAATACTATGCAGCCATAAAAAAATGAAGGAACTCTTACCTTTTGTGACAGCATGAGTAGACCTAGTGAGTATTATGCTAAGTGACATAAGCAAGTCAGAAAAAAATAAGTACCATATGATTTCACTCATATATGGAATCTAGTGAACAAAATGAATTAATTAACAAGCAAAATACAGACAGACTCATAGAGAGCAGGCTGACAGTTGGAAGGGGCTGAGTGAGGAATGTGAAAGGATTGGGCAAAAAAAGAACAAAAAGGTCCCTGGCCAGTTGGCTCAGTGGTGGAGCGTTTGCCCAGCATGTGAAAGTCCTGGGTTCAATTCCTGATCAGGGCACACAGGAGAAGTGCCCATCTGCTTCTCCACCCCTCCCCCTCTCGCTTCTCTCTCTATCTCTCTCTTCCTCTCTTGCAGCAAGGCTCCATTGGAGCAAAGTTGGCCCAGGCACTGAGGATGGCTCCGTGGCCTCCACCTCAGGTGCTAGAATGGCTCCAGCCACAATGGAGCAATGCCCCAGATAGGCAGAGCATTGCCCTGGTGGGCATGCTGGGTGGATACCGGTCAGGCACATGCAGGAGTCTGTCTGTGTGCCTCCCCATTTCTAACTTCGGGGAAAAAAAAAACAGAACAAAAAGAAAAAGGAAAAATTCATAAGCATGGACAAGAGTATAGTGATTGCTGGGTGGGAGTTGGTAGAGGAGGGTGTAGGGGGACAAGTGATGATGAATAAAGACCTGACTTGGAGAGAAGTGAACATACAATATAGTGTACAGAGATATTGTAGAATTGGGCACCCCTGATCAGTATAATTATGTTAACTAGTGTCACCCCAATAAACTCAATTAAGAAAAGACCAGTCACTGGTATATTTCCAAATATTTATGAAAATATTTTGTTTTCATACTTAGTAAAATTCTTAACCTTAACTCAAATGGTCTTTGTTACTTGGGCTATAAAAACAAACAACAACAACAAAAGCAAAAGCCTGCTTCTAGCTAAATAAGCAACCTAAAGACTGCTTTTCCAAAAACATTGTTATGTAATATTTTTAGAGAAATAATTAATTTAAACAAAATACTTTATACTATTAAGAAAAATTCCTATATATTTTTTAAAAACATTTAAATTCAGCAAATGCCATATACTATTTATCCAAGTACTTATTAAAAATAATATAATATCATTTTGACTGACCCCAATTTGTTATTCTAAGGATTTTTTCAAAAAGGAAAGAACAGCAACAAAAACTAAATATATTTTTCTCTAAAAGTCCTAATATGGCAATATTAATAAACAAACACATTACATTAAAAATATATACTCCTTATTAAATTATTGGCAAAAATCCATACCAATTATTAGCCCCCTGAGGGTAGGGACTATGCCTTTATCTACCTCACATACCTTATGCACAACAAGAACTCAACAGATAGGTATAATTATCTACACCTCAAAAACAATAAGCCCAACAGTAACATAATCCTCTTAAGAATTATGGGAAATAATCTTAATGATCCAGGCATTCAAAACAGGCCATGAACAAATTCCTACACAGTGCAAATCAAACATTAATAGAAGAAAATTCTATGTCTTTTACCCATAGACAAATTCTGAAGTTACAGCTAGAAATTGTGTACTGGTTGTGTCAATAAAAAACGTACAGCCAATGTTAGTTTTAAAATAATCTTCAATTTGGTCTATAGGCAAGTCATTAAGAACTGAGTAGAAACAGTGCAGCTGTTTAAGGATCTATAATCCTGGCATTCTATATGGCAAAAATAAAAGTAAAAATAACTTTTTACCATATTCAGTTGTTTCTGTAAACACCACACAGCCTTTCTACAGAGAGCTATTATGACTAAGAGAGTCAGGTAGCACATGTGGACTATATATGGGCTATAGATTCTTGTGTCTCGCTGGCATCTCTGGTTTTTGCATGGCTGATTTGGTGGTTAAGAGTACAAATTCTCACCACCATTGTACAGATTTGTATTGTAATCAGGGAGAAAACAGTTTAGTTGGGGGCTAGTTTTCTATACCCATACTATTTCTCTTGGATTTCACAAACTTGCAAGAGCAACATGGAAAATTTTAACCAGTGCAGAAATTTTTTTACACTACCTATTACAGATGTTTGCTAGATCTTTCAAACAGAAAAGAATTATCTTTTGAAATATTTACACACACACACACACACACACACACACACACACATCTTTCTCTCCAGATAAAAATGCTATAGAAATGAAATAAATCATATTTAGTGAATGTGAGCAAATAAGCCAATAATTTAGGCTAAAGAAAGGTTATCTGAATGTTGATATCTGATTACATCAGGTCTCTCCTTATGTTGGGAAGATTTTTCCTACTAGAAGCTGCTGAACATATAAATGACCTAAAATACACAGGAAAAAAAAGTTATCTGTTTTGCTTATTAAACTAAACTACCCTGAGAATACTTATAGCATTGACAAAGCTATTAGTAGCTTCATCTGCCAAAATAATAAATAAATAAAAGTCTACAATTACAAGTTTTCAAATATGTATTTACAGAAGAAAGTCAATAATTTATTAAACCAACTGGTTTTGAAGCAACAGATTTCAGAAAAGATAATTTTATAATAAAATACATAACTTCACCTCTAGTTATAATATATTTTTTCATAGAAGAGGCATGATACCGTACGAATATTGAGACAAGCTTACTCATCTAAACTAAGAATGAATTAAATTTGTTAGAGTAAAAACCTAAAAGAGAACGTACATGCATGTAATTCTAAGTTACCATTTTTAGAATGGGGTTTTTCTCCAAAGAGATTTTTAAAATGTGTTTTCACATTATTCTATTTGTGCTACTTTCACTTTAGTGTTCTATTAAGTTAGATGCTAAATAGAAACAAAACAAATACTTTCAAACAGAAAGTAATTTGTGATTTGACCAGAGAATAAGCCATAAAAAAGAAAAAGAAGTAATTTGTTAAGTTACTGCCAAATATATATTGAAATTTAGATATACATATACATTAAAAGACCCCTGTATTTGTGCCCATCCCTATTTTTCTGGTCTAGTTACCATGCAGAGTTAAAAAACTAACTAACTATAAGGTAATGTGCCTATAAAGCCTTATTATACCCAATCATCACTCTTTCCAGGAAAGTCCAGAAAACAGTGAAATGAACCACAGGCTCTTCAGGACACAGAGTGTTCTATAAGTAACTTCCAGACTGATATGGGTCCAATGTTTTTACCAGAAAAAAATATTCTAAGAGAAAAATCTTTCCTGCATGCACAATCACAAAATCACATAGCCTTTGGATAGTCTTTAATCACAGTCTATATAGCAGTGGTCAGTCAGCAGGACCCAAAAGATGACAATGTGAACTGAATAAAAGTGTGCTTAAATGGAAGATGGAAGGACTGAGTTTTATTCCCAGCTCTGTGATTTACTATATTGTTTTGGTCACGTTACTTAACCTCTCTGGGCCTCTGTCTTATTATTTTTGTTTGTTTGTTTCATATGGAAAACAAGAGCTATTCAAAAAACTTATTTAAAGTATGGCTAGGAGACCATCAGAAAGCATGTGGACCTATCCCCACCTTCACAGATGAGAAGAATAAAGCAGAGAAAAATACCCATTATTTAAAAAGACAAGTCACTAATGTCAAATTTTTAGATCATGTAAAAACAGTACTTCAACGCAAAAAAGAATTAGAATCATCAAATTTAGGACGATCACCATCATTTCAGGAAGAGCGTCAACTGTACTGGTAATGTGTTATTTCTCACTTTGAGTCTGGAGTGCACAGTTACATGTATACATGATTGTTTGTTTGAAATACTTCCTAACCATTTTTAAGTAATCACCAAAACATCTTCAACCAAAACATTTCTTTGATACTTTTTTAATTTTATTTATTCATTTTAGAGATGGGAGAGAGAGAGAGAGCAAGAGAGAGAGAAAGGGGGGAGGAGCAGGAAGCATCAACTCCCATAGGTGCCTTGACCAGACAAGCCCCGGGTTTCAAATCAGCGACCTCAGTGTTCCAGGATGATACTTTATCCACTGTGCCACTACAGGTCAGGCTTCTCTGGAATTTTAAAGGTTAATGGAAATAGTGCATAGTTTGAAAAATTCTGCTGCTGAGTTTATAAAGTAAATATGATTGTATTCTCCCTAATATAAGAAAAAACAGAGTGAAATAGGATGTAAATAGATATAGATATATATCCAATCTTCCAGCTTAGTAAAATGTATACAGTATATAAATGGTACAAAACACAAAATAAATTGTATTATTAATACCATGATTAACTCAGTTAAGAATATTGAGAGAAATACTAATAATGTGTATTCTAGCCTGACCTGTGGTAGTGCAGCAGATAAAAGCATAAACCTGGAACACTGAGGTCGCTGGTTTGAAACCCTGGGCTTACCTGATCAAGGTACATGTGGGAGTTGATGCTTCCCGCTCCTCCTCCCTTCCTCTCTCTCTCCCTCTCTCTTTCTCTCTCTCTTCTCTAAAATGAATGAAGTCTTATTCAATGAAGTTAAACAAATAAAGACAAATATGTTAAAATGAATGAAGTCTTAAAAATTTAAATAATAATAATAATGTGTATTCTAAACATAGGCCTACGAGAAATATATTCAGGAGTCACATCTGAGAGCCTAGTATTCAATCATTAGGATTCTTTGTTTGTTTGTTTTTACTGAGATAAAAAGAAACTGCAATGATTTACCTAAAGTAAGCAAAGGCTTTTCTAAACCTCTACATGAAACTACCTATAAAAGTAAGTGCTTCTGAAATCTCTGAAATTTTCCAACAAGAAAGTATAGGTCATTCAGCAAAATATATTTACTCTATACTACCATAATAGCTACTTAATTGTTATCATTATGATGCAGACATATAAAGGAAACAGATGTTCCTTTTTCCTTTCCGCAAAGCACAGGAAAAGCGTAAACTTGCTGATATTGCATGGACTACTACCATAGCAAAATTGAGGAAAAAAGACATTAGCACATGACAATATTAGTTTTTACTACACAACTAATTGCATAAAAAGTATAACTTGAAACCATTAAATCAATATAATTTTCAGCACTACAGAAGGGAAACAAATAGACTGTATAACCAGACTATTTCACATATGCAGTTGAGAAAATACTACTGAGAGACTAAGTATATGCAAAATACTACCATTATTTTCAGAACCAAGGAAAGGACTGTTGTTCTGTTTTATTTGTTCACATAAGATGAATTAGAATGCTGTCTCTACAGAGAAATTTTTTAACAGGTAAAATCTAGAAGAAAATTTATGAAAAATAATTTGGCAATCAATATCAATAAAAGCAGTTTATATCTATTCTAATAATATATTATTAAAAAAATGACCACGGGGATGACTAAATATTTATTTTAAATGTTATTATCATAACTTTATTTATAATGAAAAATTAAAAACCTAACTCTGGTAGTTAATTGTGATTAAATTAGATGTTAAAACATCAAATAATCAATATAAATGACTTTAATACATATACTTATATAAGAAAATTTTCATTGTATTATGCCAAATGAAATAAAGCAGAATATGAAGTGGAATCTACATATATTTGTAAACATATATAAAACATATAAATGCTTAGAGGAAAAAGGCTTAGAGAAAATACACAACATGTCTATGTGTTATGAAATTCTCTATTATGAGCAGATACTACTTTTTTAATTAGAAAACATTTTTTTCTTTAAATAATTAAACAATTCTATTTCTATGCTCTAATACTCTCTGTTCTTGTCCAAGTCCTAAAAAATTTTTAGATCAAATACTCCTATAAATATTTTAGGATTGCCTGATCTGTGGTGGCTCAGTGGATAAAGCATCAACCTAGAATACTGAGGTCACTGGCTCAAAACCCTGGGCTTGCCTGGTCAAGGTACATATGAGAAGTAACTACTACAAATTGATGCTTCCTGCTCCTCTCCCTGCCTTTCTCTATATATCTCTCTCTAAAACCAATAAAATAAAATCTAGAAAAAAAGAAAGGGAGGGAGGGAGGGAGGGAGGGAGGGAAGGAGGGGAACGAAGGAAGGAAGGAAGGAAGGGAGGGAGGGAGGGAGGGAGGGAGGGAGGGAGGAAGGAAGGAGAGAGAAAGAGAGAGAGAGAGATAAAGAAAGAGAGAGAGAGAAAAGGAAGGAGGACAGAGAAAGAAAGGTTGGCCTGACCTGTGGTGGTGGAGTGGGTAAAGTGTTGATGTGGAATGCTGAAGTCACTGGTTCCTAAACCCTGGGTTTGCCCAGTCAAGGCACATATGGGAGTTGATGCTTCCTGCTCCTCCCCCCCCTTCTCTCTTTCTCTCTCTAAAAATGAATTTAAAAACTCTTAAAAAATTAAAATGAATAAATGAATGAAGGAAAGAAGAGAGAAAGAAAGAAAGAAAGAAAGAAAGAAAGAAAGAAAGAAAGAAAGAAAGAAAAGAAAGAAAGAAAGAAACTTTTAGAATTGACTTACATTGACATGTTATTTGATCCTACTATCTGGCATAGAAAGAAAAGTATTTGTCAATTACACAGACAACACATTTTTTTTTATCCTGGGTTAAATAGGATCCCAACAAATTAGAGAAAATTTTTATGGAATAAACATTTAAAATGTTTATTTAAGAGCTATTAATATGATGTATTTTAAGTCATTATGTTGAGGAAATTTTTCAATTAAAAATATTTCTAAAGCAAATGAAGTAGCCTACTAATTGCTTTCCCAGTATGCCAATAAAAAGTTTGGCATAGCTTTTGTAGGACTCCAAGTTCCATGATTATATTTTTACAAGAAGGAGCTGATTTGTCCTAGGCTATTACTGTCTATTACTTCTAGACGTCTTAAGGAAAGGTGGGAAGCAGCAAATTCTTGCAATCTGCCTAAAGAGAAATCAATGAAACAAATTAATCCTTTGCAGGCTGAAATGACAGAGTAATCCATCATTCCGAGCTGCTTTTATATACCAAATCAGAGAGCAGGGGAAAGAGCCCTGGGGACATTACAGACAACAACTTACACCAACACTGGGAAAATACTGAGAAATCAGTTTATTTAAAGAGGATAGATTTCAGTTGATTGCCTATTTCATCAAATAAAGATTTTTTTCTTTCACAGTGTGGCAAACCTGAGGCCCAATGACGATATATGCTTCAGCACCATATATGCTTGCTGATATCAACAGGGGATGAACGTTCTTAAATAATTAGCATCATTTATCAGCATGAACAAATACCTGGCTAGAGTAATATTACTTTTTTCATTAAACTTTCAGGTGTTAAACACAATCCCAGTTTTCAGTAGGGACTAAATATAAATTTACCTACTAATCTACAACTTAACTGACCAATTCCTGGCAAACCACATTTCCATAAGAATATCAGATTATAAATAAATAATTTGTTTTAAAACATTAAATATCATTTTGGCTTATAATTATACTTAACAGTGTTGAAAGAAAAATTTAAATGTGGCTTCTTTTTCTAAAATAAACTTACAATCAATGCATAGCCATACCTTCACACTGAGTATATTTATTTATACAAATACAAAAACATATGTATCTAAATTCGTCAGTGCTTAGGTAGAAATTTATGCACCTGATTACTGTATGTCTTACTAGAGTATTATATCCTGAGTGGAAGTATATTTCCTAGATGAAAACTAATGACAAGAACTATAAAGTTACAGGTGTATTACTACCATTAAATGTTCGCATCATTTTCATGGTTCAGTGTAAGGAATCTGTGAAAGAAAAGGATTTTTTAAAAATAAACAAACAAACCTGTCACACTGGTCCCTGAAATGTTAATCCCGAATATCTAATCACAGACCCAAAATAAAAAAAGGTTAAATAAATACTAACTAGTCAATTTTTGAGTGGCATCTTCGATTCTGAGGTCCATGGCCATATAATTGCAATTCCTGACCATGCTGATGTATTTTTAATTCAATGCATGGATCTAGTATTTATTGATTTAATAAAGTTAGAGGTATTACACTGTTGCTGCTACTAATGAATTGTCAGCAATTTAATCTAGTGAAATCTTACAGAGGAATATATATTTTAGGTGAGAGAGAGAGAGAGAGAGAGAGAGAGAGAGAGACTAAATAGTTATGTAAATGTAATCCCTTCACTACCCAGGCCAGTGGGAAAAGTAAAGCACCATCTTTCCCAGACTGCTTTGGGCTCCACACATTTTCGTTTACTAAAGATGTTGCTATAAAATGACTGAGGTGCTAGTGAAGAGACTGCAGCAAAGTCTTGCAGGTACACAGTCAAAACACTATCCACCGCATCATTAGCATGTAGGCAGACAGAAAAGAGGGGAGAAAATTCACTTTCTCAAAAGCCTGGCCTCTGGTGGAACAGTGGGTGAAGCACTGACCTGGAATGCTGAGGCTGCAGGTTTGAAACCCTGGGCTTGCCAGGTCAAAGCATATCTGAGAAGCAACTACTACAAGTTGATGCTTCCTGCTCCATTCCCTCTTCTCTCTAAAATCAATAAATAAGTCTTTTTAAAAATCATTCTGCCAAAATAAAACCAAAGGTGAGGGGCTTTAAAAGCCATATCAAAGTAAAGAGGTATTATAGGATCCAGAATCAGAAAAGGAGAGAAAATCGACCTGAATTTGCTGAAACAAACACTTGGGGACTATTGGAGAGCTTTTAGCGCTGCTGTGCTCTCCTGCCTGTGGGCTGACTTCCCCAACCTGGACACCTGGGACGCATGTTGTGCTCCAGCTTTTCCCTGACTTTGAAGAAATGGATAATCTAAGAAGCGGTGCTGCTGCTGGGGTCAGTAAAACTATGCTAATTGGTGAACCTAATTGCTTCAAGCAGTCCTGACTCTAAACAGGGATAGCACAGTTGATGGAGTCAGTCTGTTCCTAATAAAATGAAGAAGCACTGAATTAAATTCCCAAGGAAGGCACTATAAAAGTTTCCACAGTGTAACCAAATGACTTCACCTATGCTATTACCCCTAAGATGACATCTTTGAAAGAAAGCAGACCCCAGTCAGGCTCCATATTCATAAATTGGCTGAGTTTAGGCCAGTGAATCTGGATTGATTTAAAAAGGTTTTTTCATCCTTCCAATCAAATGAAGTCATTGTTAATTAGATGTTTTCTGTTAACAATGTCACTCTTCCCCACATTACCTGCTCACACTTGCAGCGCCTCCAGTGCAACATCTGGAGCACCAGCTCCCCTGCAATCAGTTCTCCCGATTTGGGCTGAGGGGTGGTGGTATTTCCGCTTCTCGATCCCTATCTGAAGGAAGATACGGTTCAAGGTGCTGGTGGTGAGACACATACCACTTGATAATTTGAGAGATTATAAAACAATCTCTAGGATCACGCTTCTCCCCAAATCTTTCTTTTTTCTTTTTCTTTTCTTTTTTTTTTTTTAATGAATGGCAGGGCAGTTTCTCTGTGCTGTTCCCACTTTGTAGATGGATGTTTTCAAAAATGCCTAAGGTCACTAAGTCAACTCCCACTGACTTTCCAGCTTCTTAAGTCCGAACTCCTTGCACCGGACACTGGGCTGGCGGTTCCCAGGCCTTGCGCCGAACCCTTCGGCCTGGAGGACCGGATGCCTCGACTGGGAAGCCGGTGGGCAGCAGAGAGCACGAGGGCTCGCGCTGTGGCGGGAGACGGAGCGCGCGAAAGGCTTCCCTTCGACGGCGGCCCCAGACCACAGCGCACCGGTGGGCCCGACCTCGCCCGCAACCCCTCCGACCCATTCCAGAGAAGTGCGCGGGCCGGCCGAAGGGGGCACACGCCGCCAGCGCCGACCCGGGGCCAGGGCCCGGTTTGGGAAGGTGGCGCCACTCCCGGGTCGGTTCTGGCTTCCTTCTCGAACCTTCTCAGGCTCAGGCCCGGGGCTTCGTTCCTCCGGCCGCTCGCGGGGCGGAGTCCTCGGCGCCAGCCTGAGCGCGGCTCCAGCCGTCGGGCCCGTGCCGGCGCTCCCACCCCCGCCCTGACTGCGCCCGCGGGCGACCCCGCGAGCGAGGCCCCGAGCCCGGATATGGGTCTTGATTCCGGGAGCCGCTCGGGCCGAGCTGGGTCGGAGTTCCCGCGCCCCGAAGGAAGGAGCGGCGGCCCCGGGGAGCCTCGTGCGCAGGGCGCAGTTCTTTCGAAAGGGCGCGCTCGTGCGGGCTGTGCGTGTGCGGAGACAGGCGGGAGTGAGGGCCCTGGCCTGCGGGAGGGCCGGTGCCTCCTGGCCGAGGACCGCGCTGATCCCAGCGCTCAAGGGAACAAGGGGCTGCCACAGGCACCTCCGAGCCTCGGCAGCTGCAAGACGGCCGGCCTTCAGGAAAGCATCGGGGACCTGCCGCCAGGTCACGCCCTCCATCCCGAGCCGTGAGCTCCTGAGTGGGACCTGCACCCGGGACTCTGTCCTTGGGCTGAGGGACCTGCGGACAAGACCACGGCCTTGTACTTCTGGCTGGGGCTGCGGAGGGGTCTGAGGGCTGCACGGCTCAGCGACCACCTACCCGTCACGGAGGGCAGAACTCACACTGGATGAGGTTGGGCGGTGGGGGTGGAGGGGCTGAGCCACACTGAGACAGGCCGACTCTGCAAATTGGGACTCTTAATTGCATTTCTTCGAGTCCTTGACCCCAAAGCATCGCCCCGTGACAACGCATGCCTTCTCCACAACTCCCTTAAGTTTACTGGGACTCTCGCCCCTGTTGTGTGGGCTCGGAGAGGAGGGCAGAGTATTGCAGCAGCCGAAACACCTGCGATCTCTCAATACAATACAACATGCACTATGGTTGGAGTCATTTCTCCTTCCGTTTCCAGCGGGAGCTCAAATCTGAAGCAGCAAGGTTATCTCTCTCGAAGGTGTAAAACAGGATACTGGCAAAACCTGCCAAGTTCAGCACCGTCTGTACACGGAAGGGGTTCTCCTTTGCAAACCGAAAAGGCGATCTGCTTTTTGTTTGTTTTGTTTTGTTTCATTTTAGTGCTCGTGCAACCCTAAGTTGGGGGCATAAGCAGTATAATACACTGCTTTGACCATCTAGAGACTCAACTAATACTGAGCAAAGGGAAATCAGGCGAGAGGAAAGGAAGGTGCTGAGAAGTGTACGGAAAGTACACCAGGGCGAGCGGTGCGCAGGGCCGCCCTGACCTGTGGCGGGACCCGGCTCCTGCGCGGGTACGTCTTCAGACGCGCTGCTCCAGGGCTCTGGGCTGACCTGTAAAAACGCGGCCATGTGCTTAGGGGCTGCTGGGCTCAGGCTCTGCGTTTTGGGACCACACACACTAACACACACCAGCCCCCCCCCCTCGCCTCTCTTTCCTAGCGCTGGAGTTCCTCTGAGGTTGTCCAGTCAGCGGGACCCCATGAGCACGGCCACTTGACCATTTCGATCGCACTGGATGAGGGCGTGGGAAAGCAGCGAGAGGCGCCAGTCCTTTGGGGAACCGGTCCCGCTCAAGGGAAGTGTTGATAGAGTGGCCGAGCCCGGAAAGGGCGGCGTTCTCCTTGGCTCGGCTCCTCCCCGCCATTCAGTCCGATCACCTGTCATCCCGACCTCTCCCGGGTCTTCGTACCGCCCCGCTCTCTTCTACCACGCGACAAACCCCCGCCAGCCCAAGTGTGCGTCCCGGTGTTCCCGGGTGCCCCAGCCCTGAGAGTCAGGGCTCACCCCTCACTGAAGCCTCTGAATACCAACAGCACAAGCGACGCCGTTCCTGCCTCCAGATCCTCTTATCCTCCCACTCAGCAATGACTTGCCAGTGTTTGGGGTGGTTGGTGTTCTTTTTAAAGTGTATCAAAGGATCATTGGCATCTCTCCGTCAAGTCATTATGCCTTTATCCCCATCAATTAACCACACCTCAGAGGGCTGCTATTAAGAGCTAAATTGAGCTGCAAAAGTAGATATCGCGTTTCAGGCAGATGTTGTCATCTCCCGCTGAGATAAGCAGCCGGTGGGACCCGGCCGTCAGATTCTGCAATTGCGGGAGCAGCGCTGGACCAGGCTAAGCACTCGGGGCCGCCAAGCTGAAAAGAACACTGCGCTAGTGCTCCAGGAGCAGGGAGGAGCGGGGAGGGTACTAGCTCTCAGACCTCAAGCGCTGTACCTGTCAAGGGGAAGTGTCTGCAGAGTTGTTCCAGGGAAAACACCAAGAGCTAACCGTGCGTTTTTGCGCAGAAGGAGGGGCAGGGGCGGTGTGGAGGGGAAAGGGCATCGCAGTGAGTTTGTCTGGCAGCCCACCACCAACACATCCTGCTTCCTCTTCCCGCCGCTCCAGCCTTCTCCTTGCCTGGTACCTGGCCCCTAGCACCCTTTGTGGAAGAAGGCATGGTGCTGTGGGGATACTGGATATGGAGCTAGGGAATCCGGAAAGGCGTTTAAGACAAAGGGGATTCACTGGGGACCAAGGCGGCCTTCTGCCCAGATGTGTCTTTCCAGTCTTTCTCACCCCCAATCACTCAGGAAGACTTGGGGCAGGCTGTCCACAGAGTTGGGAGACCCTGGAGGTCTGAGGGAAGGAAGGAGCAGAGACGCGGCCCTCACTGCAGTTACTCTAGATTCATGTGTTTCGACAGCTAGCTAAGTTTGTACAGGACTATATCACCATACACATGTGCTTAGAACTTTTTCGGCTTTCCTCCCGACAGTGGCCACAAATTTAGCCAAGACTAAAGGAGATTAATTTTCCAGCATAATCCAATTAAAAGATTTCTGAAGTGAACTTTTGCAAAAGATTTTGTACAAGGCTAAAGAGGGGACTAGTCTGGATGACAGTGATTTGTCGCTTAGGCACTGCATGCGCTGGTCCCTAGCTCTTCTGCACATGCGATTTGACCAGAGCACTCCGGCGGTGCCTCCAGTCCAAACCTCTGCCTTTCTGAAAGACAGCCATCCATCCATCACGCCAACCTGGACAGAAGACAATGTATGAGGAACTGGGGTTGCTTACAAGCACTATAGACTTTTTAAAGTGCTATTAGATTTATGGTCTCTTTTTCGACGCCCATCCAGAGTAATTAGCACATATGTTCTAAATAGATGATAGTTTTGTGAGCAATAAAGCAATTACCCATCGTTGAAGCTGACAGTTCCTCCAACTAAACTCCAACCAGCAGCTAATTGGAAAAGTCATTTCAGCTCCATTGTCTGCAATTAGTCCTGCTAAACAGCTACACCCCAACTAGCTGGTTTGAGGTTAATTTATTCAGTGATTGTGTTTGCTTCAAGAAGCCATTGCCACGAAGGGCCTTGCCTTTTGCCCCTCTGGACTGAGACCTGGGACTAGAGGAGCAGGTGGGGGCGAGAGGCCAATATTTTGGGATTGGGATGGTTCAGGGAGAGGAAGCACCTGCTTTCTCCCTCAGCTTCAAGGTCAGTGTCCAGTGCGCTGAACGCAGCTGACAGAGAAAGCCATTGCTTTTCCTGCTGGACAGTAACTACTGGAAACTTCAGTTCCCACTACCAAAAGCTTAGTTGGAAAAAAAAAAAAAAGTCCGCATAGAAGAGGTAAATACACCTCTCATTCTGCACACCCAGTTCTGACCCGATGGCACAAAACTGTCCTAAGGGATAACCACAGATTCAAAAACCCGCCTAAACAGCAAAATTCCAAACTCTCAGCTGGGAGAAGGAGCCTCCAACTTTTGAAGTGGAAAGAAAAGATTAGAAAAGTCAGGAAACCCTGCTTTTGCCTTCAGCCTCTCTGAGCACAAGGTCACTTCTCTGCTTAAAACTGGAGTTTCTCCATGATTTTTTGTCCCCCCCTTTTTTCCTTATCTTTTTGCCTTCTTTCTTTTCTAAACTTAAGCCCAACAGGTCCAAGATTTGTGCACAATGAGTGGGAAAAAATGTGTTAAATGTTGGTTTGACGCCCCATCGGAGCTTCCAAATGTCCACCGGCTGGGATTCTTCTACTTAATTTAATCTTTTTTGGACAGGGCGGCTCCTACACTCCTATTCACCAGGAAACTCCAGGAAAAGATCCATTGGGGTTCAGAATGGAGGGTGGGAAGAAGAGAAGTTAAAGAGGGATTAATCTTCTCCCACCCAACCTCGGGACTTTGGAACTGTGATTTCTGGTAGGCTGAGGGTGGGAGGGGAGGGGGCTCAAGGTCCCAACCCAGACAGCCAAGAGTCTCTTCCATCTGCAGCAGGGAGTGGGAAGGCTGGCAGGTTGAGATGGGTACTTGTAGCCCTGGTAACCGAGTATTCCCCTAAAGGAATTTACAGCTAAGGGTCCCAGGCTCTGGGAGCGACTGGAATTTTACTTAGAGGAATATGGGGCAGGGGGGGTGGCTTCTTAGGAGGTAAAACCCAGTGCTTTCAATCTTGGAAATCAAATGTTTTTTGAGTTTTTTTTTCTGGTTAACCATTAATACTGAACAACACCTAAGGAAGACAACTTAAATGGTATTTTAGTCAGCATATGAAACTTACTAAAATAATTCTAATTTCAAAACAAATTGTAATCAATTGCTCAGCTTCAAAGATTTGGAGATACAAATCCATAGCAAGAAAACTTAAGTTGCCTAATGTCAGACTTCAGTTTTCCACTCACTCATTGTGTTTTAACCAATTTGATTCCAAGAAAAAAACAAAAAGAAAAAATATTGGGAAGAAACTGAAAATAATAGTCTTGTCTTACCCTATCACCTCCCACCTGTCACACAATCTCTACCCTCTGAAGAGAAATCCTCCTGTCAGTGAGGCTTCCAGTTGAAATAAGATGTCTTCACTAAAAGGTCATCCATCGTATTCTCAATTATTTACTTTTATCCAGGACTTAAATATAACATCCCAGAGAGTGAGAGCGAGAAAAAGTTGAAGGAAGGGCCAGCTGAAAGTATCATCTAGACTTGGTAGAGAATCCTAATGTGGGTGTGTGTGCATACTTAACCTGTAAGGGCAAATATAACCAGCCCAACGGACAACACTCCCCTGAATGCGTGGTAGGAAACATTTATGTATACATCCATGAACCCGAAAAAGCTGTAAGCACATGTGTGTAGAGATGTAGTCCTATGTAAAGTTAGCTAATGTCCACACACATATGTTCACATCTAGAGTAAAGGCAATTTCCGTTGCTCTCATAGTTTCTATCCATTAAGAGCGATTAGAAGATGTCTATTCAAAGTTGGCGATCCAGAGAGAAAATAAGAGTAGATAAAAGGAGATTTCAAGTGACCTCCTCATCCCTTTCACACCAACCTGATCCCTAGACTAGCCAAAGATCAACTAACACAAAAGCCCTTTCCTTTTTCTTTTCAGCTTCAGAAGATTTCATGCAAACGGTTAACAATGAAACAGAACTATCCTGGAGTTTTGTTAGATCATGCATTTGGAATACCTTATTAACTCCTCCCCTAGATGGGCTGGGTTTATTCACTTCAGAAATGGGGAAATAAAATATACATAGCATACAGAGGGCATAATTATTTACTGTTTCATGTGGTTTGTATCAGTGGTGTACTATGCTCATTCTTTTTCATCTAAACGTTACCTAAACCCCGTCTCTCCTCACTGATGTAGACTGATGGAGGACACTGTAATAAACATATCTTTCCACTGACAGTTTAGAAGGAAATGGCAGGTTTATTATTTAGATAAACTTTCTGATAGGTAAATACAAGTGAAGCGTAACAATAGTTACCAAGAGATCTGCCCGCTTTGTGAGCCAATACATTTCCACTACATTATATAGGCAATGAAGAAAGTGACATTAAAAAACTTAAACATATTCAAGCAGTCCTTAATCAATGAATGTCCAATTCAAATCAACTGATGGCTAATCCTGTAATAAATGAAATCTGTGTTCTGACAAGTAATTATTAAGGGAAATGATTATATAGTGTAGTTGATTGTATTGTCAGGGTACTTTAACAAGTTTCAAACTCATTTCAAAACCTGAACTTTTCATTTGAACCCAACCCATCTTCCCTAGGAAGAAGAGTTTTGCGGTTATTCTTCATTCAAGTCAGGCATTTAAAAATAAATACATTTTATAACATAGAAGTCTACACTTACTTTTTTGCATAAATGCATCAAACTTGATTTTTACAAAAAGTAAATATTTGGTTCCAGCTTCACTGTTTTGCTAGGAAAGATTGTCACTTTTTCTTCTACAAAAGGCTTGTTTTGCATCCAAAGGTCACCATTTGCTTTCCTACCATTGTCCCCTGGCTACTCCTGGGCCCTCTGACTGGGGGCCCAAGTAGAAAAGGGAAGTGCTTCCCTTATCTTTGTTTCCCAAAACATGTGCTTTAAGTGACCAGTTTGTTATAGAAAGCTAAACCACTTTCTTAAGTAAAGCACTTATCAGAGTGTTTCAACCCAAAGGTGACAAAGAAAAATTGCCTGGGCAACCAGGGTGCTACTGAGTACAAAACCTGCTGGATCTGTGCTGCAGCAATGTGGACAGGCTAAGACCAAGCAGTGCAGCAAAAGCAGACCCCCAACTTGGCCTTTCCACCCTTGCCTTCATGTTATCAAAGACAGAACTTTTTACAGCTGGGAAGCTACAGTACAAAATTAGTTCAATCTTTCCAGAGGGGGCTTTCTGACATAGGCCAGGCTTTTGTTTGTTTCATTTGTTTGTTTGTTTTTGTTTTTTAATAAGCATAAAACGTTAGTCAGTCATTCCAGTGGGTCTCTCCACCCTTCAAAATAATCTGTGCAAGACCATGTTAAATACATCTTCAACTGCCTCCTTCCCAGCCTTAATCTCATGCCAAGGGAGACTAATTGATTCGGCACCTTTAAAATAAGCTCTTTGGGAAAGGTCTGCAGTAAGATCAGAAGAACTGACCTTTCTCTCAATGATTGCAGGCATGTTCATCTCTGCAAACGGGCTTGAAAAACAGGGTCATTTCTGTTCTGTGGTCTCCCTAAACAGAATAATACCATTTCTAATGATTTAGGGCGTAGGGAAGGGCTACAAGAGAGGATTTTCTACACATATCTGTAGACATTTGTAGGACCTCAGGGCTCTTGAACGAGATTTAGAAAACGTTTTTACAAGGCCACCTTTGTTCAGTGTCATTTACCAAAAAAAAAAAAAAAAGCCAAAATGAACGATCCAGTGAGTATGGGAAAAGCAAAACAGCAATATCAAAGAGGTCATAGGATTAGTAAAGAATGATTCAGCCTTCCTCAAAAGAAAGATACTGGGGAAAGGGGTGTCAATCAGCTGGAAAGTTGGCTTAGATCTTTACTCTGGGGTCTGGAATGCAAGTCAATGCTGTATGTGTAGCCATAGATCTCTTCTTCTCTCCTCCCACCAGGTCCAACTGTTTACTGGCTGTCCTGCTAGGAGAGATCAAGGCTTTTGTGGAAGGTCTTTTAAAAGGTGATTAAGGCTGAGCCATGATGCTTGCAACTCGCAACTCGAAAGGGGCATTGTAAGCTTACAGCCTGATTCCTCTCCCCCAAAGAAGGGATACCTTTTCTTCGTTCCTTGGGTGAACCACACTGTAGACCTGGTGTGCACTAATTGGCTTGTGGGTAACAGGAATGCAGAGAAAGACCTGAGAAGGGAGGCCAGGGAACACAGGCCCTAGCGGGCTCTTCTGGACCCTAGACTAGCTTTACGGGGAGAAAGACCTTGGAGAGAGCCAATCACATGAAGTAGGGTGCTGAGTAAAGGACCACAGAGGGTCTGAGTCCAACTGCCAAGTTCACACTCAGTTAAAGGTCTCGCTTGCGCGAGAAGAAAGGGAGATCTGAAGAGAGAATGACAGAAACATGGGAGTAAATTACAACTGGTTTTCTACTTCTGCAGCTGAGCGTGCCTGGACACGTGTGTGGAATTGAACAATTTGGGGACGTACGTGCTTCCGCAAATATGATCACTTTTCTATTAGTTGACCTACCGAACAACAGCAATATCATCTCCTGATTGAGTGTATGGAGCATTAAGGCCCAAGACCAGTGTATCAAGTTGAACTAGTAACAAACGAAAGCTTTGTAAAGACTAAGCCAGAGCTCCCTGGAAGTCCCCAGGACCCCTCAATTCCTCCACAGAAGTCATTTTGCTGGTGGGGCTGTGAGCACCCGTGGAGACGCTCTGCGGGTGTGAAAGCGCGGTAGGGGAACACAGGGTGAGAAACAGAAACTGATCCCTGAGTGCCGCTTGGGCTGAACAAATCCCAGAAGGGGACAGCGCCTCTTCTCGAAAATTTTCGGTCTCTTCCCGCCTCTTTCTCGACAGAAAGTTGGAGCATTTGTTCTCCTGCTCGGAAAGGCCTAGGGTTTTCACTGCCTCACTCACCACCAACAGCGCCTACCCTCCCGGACTAGGGCCGGGAGCTGTACCCCTCCCTCCTTCCATTTCTGAGGAGGCTCCGCTTCTCCCCATCCCCAGAGGCACAGATTTCAGGGGCCTCTTGCAAGTTTGGAAGCTCAGTGTGAGGGCTCGCAGAAAGAGCCCACAGTGAGGGCTATTGGGCGACGGCGCTCCCAGCGAGTTTCAGTTAATTCTACAGCCAAGCTTTGCTCCCAGTCTGCAAGGTCAGACTCAGGCCAACCTTGCTTGGCTGGCTCATACCCGCGCCCACCCAGCCCCGGGGTGCAGCCCGGGGCGTCGGCTCCCCCGCCTCCAGCGCCCACTCTGCGCGCCCTCTGACGCAAACGCGCGCCCCTGCTCAGCGCGAAAGAAATCGCTGCTGTTGGTTTTAATTCAGACTCCCCCTTTCACTCACGTCCCCTCGGTCTCCACCCCTGGGAGGTGACCCCCCCCCTCCCTGCCCCCAGCCTTCTTGCTACAACATGAGGAATCTCGCTGCGCTGTAGGGCTGCGACTCTGGTACTCTCTCGCCGCCGAGGCCGCCGCCGCCGCCGCTGCCACGGGTTCTCTGCTGGGGAGAGCGGCTTGGTGTCCTTTTTAATCTGCTGACACTATCTCCCACATCAAACAAGCAGCCATCGATCGCGTTACGTTAGGGAATCCCGTTACTAACGGCGCCCGCAGGTGGATGGCAGGAGCCGAGTTTGCCAGGCCCTGAACGCAGCCAAGCAAAGCGCTTGCAACAAGACCAGCCCAGCGGGACTCGCCGCGGGCTTCAGCGCGGCTGGAGCTCCGCACCTGCGGGGGCCGCGGCGTGGGTTCAAAATCAGCAGTTCCACTGTCCCCGGTGCCCCACCCCCGCACTGGAGGCCCCGTAGTCGTTTCCCGTCGGTGAGAGGCGGGGGTAGAGGTTGGGGGGCTGGAGAGACCTGTTTTGAATTTGGACTGACGCCCGCCTGGCACTATCCTCAGACCCGCTGCGGCACGGCGGCCGCTCTCCCTTCCTCGGCTCCGCGGGACAGAGGCCGGGTGAGGGCAGCTCCGGTGCAGGCCCCGCGGAAAGTTCTCATGGTCCCTCCCTGGCTTCCTGGACCCCAGCCCCGGCCTACAGAGGCCAATCGAGCCAAGGCTGCCTCCTGTTCTGTCCGCGTTGCCGACCCCGAGTTCAAAATAAACGATAATTATTGCGTTACTTGCCTGATGGGTCAGGATTTGGCAGTCTTGCTTCCGGTGCCCACGACTCACAGTCCACGGTCCGAGTGCAGCTGGGCCCAAGGACCCGGCATTCAGTGGACCTCCCGTTCCCTGGCGCTTGCTCTCGCTTCCTCTTCCACTCGCTCCATCTCTCTCCTGTTCTCCTTCCTTTTCTGTCTCCCTCTCTGCCTGCTTCCTCTGCCTGTATTCGACTGCTTTTCTCTGTACTTGTGTGGGGAGTGAAATTTAGAACGTATATAAAGAAAGCTGATTCTTGTTCTTCCTTTCTCTTTCTCTTCCTTTTTTCTTTCTTTTTCTTTCTCTTTCTTCCTTTCCTTTCCTTTCTCTTTTCTTTCGTGTTCGTTTCACCTTTTAAGTGACCAGGAGACGTTTATTTGGGAAGAGGTACAAAGGTAAGGAGCCCCTGCTGGCCCTGGTCGCCTCCTCTCCATCAGCTGCGTACAATGGGCCGCTGCTTGCAGAGTGCACTGACTGTCTCTCCATCATTCGAGCTGGAGGGGCTGTGGGACAGGCACGGAAAAACCTTTATTCTGTTCTGTAAAATCCCCGCTCCTCACGAAGCGATAACCAACTCCCGACTTGTGGGCTGGAGATACCGGGAAGCGCAAAACGCACCCCAAAAGCGCAGCGCTTCCCAAACCCCTCCCTAGTGAAATTTAAAGTGAGAACGAGTATTAAAAAAACAAACCCTACCTCTATCAATACAGCGTGGCCATTTACTCCCACCTTTATTTGAGGATATGTTGAGGCTCGAGATGCTGGAGCTGAGACAAACTTTTACGCTCTCCCGAGCAAAGGGGCGGGCAAGCAGGCAAGCACAGTTACCACCCCCGGCGGCGGCTGCTGCAGCAGCGGCTTTGTCATTCCGCGCTGCTCCGCGCCCGCCTGGACTGCCTAGGGGAGCGATCCCAAAACGAGGGGGGTGGGCGTGCGAGTGTGCGATTGGAGAATATGTAACTAATAGAAGTATCATTTCCCCCCAGTACGATCTTTCAAGTAAAAAAAAAAAAATCCATTGGAAGAATTTTCAAAGTGCTGTCTTCATTTGGAGAAAAGGCAGAGGCTGCCTATGGAGAGGGGAGGAGGGACCCGGCTGTGAGCCTCCCGGCTGCAGATCCCGTCCGCTAGATGGCAGCCAGAGCCAGCAATTTCTGCAGACCCGGAGGTCCGACCCGCTGCTCCCGCCCGCCCCTCCTCCCACGACCAATCGCCTTCGGGAATCTCTCTCTCTCTCTCTCTCTCTCTCTCTCTCTCTCTCTCCCTCTCCCTCTCCCTCTCCCTCTCCCTCTCTCTCTCTCTCTCTCCCTCTCTCTCCCCACCTCTCCCCACCTCTCCTTCTCACTCTCTCTTCCCCCTTCCTCTTCTTTACCCCTCCCTCCTCCCTCCTTCTTTCCCTCTTTCCGTCCCCTCCTTCCTCACTTTACCCCACTTCTCCCCTTCAGTTCACTTTCCCCTTTCCTCCTTTTCTGGGACTCTGACTCGGCCATTCTATCCTCCCCATCCCATTCCCAACAATATGAGGACTTACTTCTGTTTTCTTAATAATTATTGAACCGGTGGTTTGGAGTTTGAAACAGCCTGAGGAACCAAAAAGGAAAAAAAGAAAGAAGAAACATCAAATTGATTGGAAAGTTTATTTTTAAAATCATCTCTGGAATCAGTAGGAACCGCTGAATTAGAATTGATTTCCTGGCAATACCTGCAAATTAAAGCTGTAATTAAACCTTTAAAACCAAGATATACTTAGGACCAAAAAACGGGGGTTCCGCTCTACCTCGTTTCTTAAAAGGATATAAAATAAGCATAATACACACTTGGATTATGCTTAAATGTGAAAGAAGAACACAATCCAAAACCAGAGTATTTCACAAATCATTACAATAATGAGAGTTAAATTCCCATTAAAAAAATTCCTAACATTTTCAATGACACTCTCTTCACTGTCATAAAACCTAATTTTAAAAACTTTTCGGAAGAAATCTACATAATTTCCTTCCAATTTGCACATTGCAAGGCATTCTCCACCTCGCCATCCCTTCCCCCTCTGGTGTGAGTGTGTGAGTGTGTGTGTGACCATAGACGACCCATACTAATCAGGTCTCAGAGTAAATAGCAGCGCAGGGCGATCTCAATGTAAATTGCGCTTGTCAGAAGCACTCCCCCCCCCCTCACTTTCTCTCCTCCTCCTGAAGCCGTCCCCTTCAGTAGGTAGCTAAGGGGCGGGGGAGGGGGGAAGGGGCTCTCCAACCAATGGCGTGCAGGAGGCATGGCTAACCTTAGCCTCCCATTTTTTCTCTCTCTCTCTCTCCGCCCCCCCCTCCCATTCAGGGCTCTGACCAGTCAGTCGCCTTTGATTATCAGTTGCCAGCAGCCCTTCTCCTGGCTCCCTGACACGAGCTCCATATAAGGCAGCGATCTCCATAGAAACGTGTCAGTTTCAATAGTAGTGTCAAAGTTCACTATATACAGACATTCGCGCAGATCCCCCTTTCGGAAACATTGCTCTGCGAGTCCTCCCGTTTAAACGCATTCAATTTTGGGGTCTCCCTCTCTCTCCCTCTCTCTCTCTCTCTGTCTGTCTCTCCTCCTCCTCCTCTGCCTCTCTCTCTCTCTCTCTCTCTCTCTCTCTCAAATCTCTTAATCTCTCTCTTCTCTCCCTCGCTCTCTTCTCTTTTTTCTTTTCTTACATATTCTACTAGTTGATTTCCCCATATTCTTCTTCTATTTCTTCTTTTTCTCCCTCTTCCTTCTCTCTTTTACTCCATTCCTGCACGAGAGAGGACTGAACTTAAAAAAAAAAAGAAAGAAAGAAAGAAAAGAAGAGGAGGCACCCCCTTCGTATTCTTCTTATCGTTATTTTATACATATATGATTTTTTTTTGGAGGGAGGGTGTTGGTTCCCGGCTGAAGAGCACTTATTTAAAATACTAAAAAAAGAACATTTTTGGGCGATCTCCAGGGTTTTTTTAACTAGCTCTGTGTGTTATAGCAGAAGAATCAGAAGAAGGAACAAGAAAGAGGAAAAGAAGAGGATTATTTATTCGACCTACTTTGGATGTCTCTCGCTTTTTTCCCCCCCAATTCTTTTTCTTCTGATTTTTATTTTTTTATTTCACTCTGAATTCGTCGCCGGCGTGAATTATCTCGTATTTTTCTCCCCTTCCGTCACCTCCCGAAAGAAGAAGGCAGAGAGAGCCCCGCGCCACCGGCACAACAAAAAGAGCAAAGTGTGTGATCCTCCTCGCCTGCTGCCTCCCGCTCTCCAGCGCTGCCTTCCTGAATGGCTGGCTGCGTCCGGCCCTGGACCTGGCCCCCAGACACCAGCGCGCCCTGATCTCTGCGGGCAGCCTTGCTTAATTCGCTCGGCTCACCACACTCCCCTCAGTCCCAAGCCCAGCAAGGGCTCCCGCCCGGACAGCGGCGGCGGCGCGGGCGGCCACGACTCAGGCTCGCGCTACGGCTGCGGCCCCGACTCCAGCTCGGACTCCCGCCCCGGCCCGGCTCCTCCAGTGGCACTCGGCGCTGCAGCTGAGGCGGCGGCTCCAGCGGCGCCTGCAGCCGCGACCTCCTTCTCCACCGCCGCGGTCGCCGCCGCTGCCGCCCTCCGGGTCTTCCTCTATGTCGGCTCAGCCCGCGCTCAGCGCGTAGCCCGAGCGGCCGGCGGGCGGGCGGGCGGGCGGACGCCTGGCGCGGGTGAGCGAGTGTGTGTGCGAGTGTGTGTGTGCGCGGGGGTGCGGGCGAGGCGGAGGGCGAGTGTGTGCGCGCGCCGTGGCCCATGCCCGCCGCCCCCGGCGCTGCGCCCCGCGCCGCTCCCGGCTGCCGCCAGTGCCATTTCTGATTTTGCAACTTGGGAAAAGGAAAAAAGCAGGAGAAGGGAGAGCTTGCTCTCTGGGGGGGGTGGGGAGGGGGGGAAGGAGAGCGTGGCTCCCCCAGAATCAGAGCGCGGGGGGAGCGGGCGAGGGGAGCAGGGGTGTTGCGAGGGGGGAGCCTGAAAGCCTGGGGGGGGCTGCAAAAAGAGAGAAAGAAAACAGCAGGAACCACAACAAAACGCCAGCAGGGCGGGCGGGAGCGCAGCGGCAGCGGGGCGGCCGAGGCAGTAGCGGCGGCCGCGGCGGCGGCGGCGGCGGCGAACGCAGCGGCCGGTGCCCGGTTCAGGCTCGACTCCCGCGACCCCTGGGCGCCGGGTCGCCCCCCCGCCCCCTCCCCCTCCCCCCTTCCCTTTCCCCTTCCCCTCCCAGCGCGCCCGCGCCCCCCGCGGCCCTCGGCGAGCAGCTCGGCTCCCCCCAGCGCTCCCCGGGCCCAAAGATATGGCAATGGTAGTTAGCAGCTGGCGAGATCCGCAGGACGACGTGGCCGGGGGCAACCCCGGCGGCCCCAACCCCGCAGCGCAGGCGGCCCGCGGCGGCGGCAGCGCCGGCGAGCAACAACAGCAGGCAGGCTCGGGCGCGCCGCACACTCCGCAGACCCCGGGCCAGCCCGGAGCGCCCGCCACCCCTGGCACCGCAGGGGACAAGGGCCAGGGCCCGCCCGGCTCGGGCCAGAGCCAGCAGCACATCGAGTGCGTGGTGTGCGGGGACAAGTCAAGCGGCAAGCATTACGGCCAATTCACCTGCGAGGGCTGCAAAAGTTTCTTCAAGAGGAGCGTCCGCAGGAACTTAACTTACACATGCCGTGCCAACAGGAACTGTCCCATCGACCAGCACCATCGCAACCAGTGCCAATACTGCCGCCTCAAGAAGTGCCTCAAAGTGGGCATGAGGCGGGAAGGTGAATATTTCTTCTCTGCTTCTCTCCCTGAGCTTCGCCCGCTTTCCCGGCCCTCTTTCTTTCTCTCTCGTGGGGGTGGCTGCTGTATGGGGCTGGGGCTCTTGCGGTCCCGGCCCGTCTCAGCTTCCCCTGTCCCCGCTGCCTTCCTCCCCCGGCGACCCTCCCCCCAAGCTCATTACCGCTGCCTCCCCCTCCCGGCCTGCGCTCCTCTCCCTTGGCTTATCCACCCCTCTCGCTGCCTGCTCAGTTGTGTCTTTGGGATCGTAGGCTATGGCTTAAAATCCCCTTCCTCTGTCTTGGATGTACTCGATGTGTGTCTCTTTCCCGAGTGTGCGTGAGGATGCTTGGGGCTTTGCTGGCATGAATTTGGGAAGGGGTGCTTACTCCCCTCAGAAAACTCTGTTTCTGTGTTTTTGCATCCACTTTCCCCTCCACCTCTTCCTTTCCTTTATTTAAAATGGGGAAGGGCTGGGAACTGGAGTACCCTGAGTAGATTCATTGCTGCATCATCCTTTTGGAAGCTTAGCATGGAAAAAGAGGAGTGAGATTTATTGCACTTGTAGGTCTAATTAGGGGAGAAGGGGGGCTTCTGGCCTGTTCACTGGCTCCCTCTCCTCTTTACGGAGATGGAGCTGCCTCCTCCAGAGCTGTGGCCTTGTTTTCACCCCTCTACTTTGTAAGGAAAGTTTGTGACTGAACCGTGCTTTCATAGTTGTCATTTTTTAAAAAGCATGATACTCGTTTTATTTCTTCGTCAAACTCCACCCTCTGCTTAAATACTGCATACAAATTACAATTTACAACGGCATTTACCGATGCTTCTGATTTAGTTATAATGCATAGACTGCAGCTGGCATGAGCTTCCACATCATTTAATCCCTGTGTTGTATGGCTTTGGTTTCCTTTAACACTTTTGATGTTGTATTTAGATATGCTTCATGTTCATGTGGCAAGAGATGCAGCACTTTCCTTATAAATATATTTAGCCGTTTACAGTTAAAGTTTATCTCCTGGCAATCATTAAAGATGTCTTGTAGTCAGATTAGTGAACCAGTCAATTTTGCAGAATGTAGATTACTTCTTCTTGTAATTGACTTTAAAATTATATTTTATATGCCACAGGAAAAGAAATTGAATTCCTTCAGATCTTAAAGAGCAGGCAAATATGACTTCATTTCTAGCTCCAGGGAGATTTTGTAGGCATCTGGAAAAAAAAAACTTTGAATTGTGCTCCCATTTAATTGAAAAATAACTGCCAAGTTCAAAACTATAATTAGAAAAAAGTATTCTAGCCATAATGTTTCAAGAGCTTAAATTGCATTGGGGTTTTACATTAAAAATAGAATCAAAGCAAACTTAAAAAAACAATGCATAACCTGAAATAAGACAGCTACATGTATATGAACATATCTATATTAATTTGTTGGGGGGAGAGTTCAGTAGCCCTAACTTTTCCTAAAGTTGTCTTTGTTTACATGGCAATTTAAAATGCTGGCACTGTTGAAGTAAAACATACACGTTAAAAAAAAATTGGTCAGCTTTAAGAACTCAAAGCATGCTTACGTTTTGCATTCAGATGGTTAATGAATCCAGTGTTTTTGCAGTTGCAAGCTCGTATTCACTGGGCAAAAGCTGGCTGCAGGTTGCAGTGGCACCGCGCAGGACAGACATTAATTATATTTCCCACTTTTTTCAATAATGTTTGGCTACTGTAAGTTCAACTTTTTCTTGAATTTTTTTTCATTTTCTGTTGCTTTTAACAGTGAGAACTTTGTGTGGGGTGATGGGGAGGAGGGGTTAGGGGCGGGGTGCATAATACTTGTTTTCTGTTGAAAAGTTGTAAGTTGTTAGTAGGGTATGTAACTTGTGTCTATTTTAAGAATAATTCCATGGCATTTTTAGAGAATATGGAGACATTTTGAGCAAAACGTTGCTTGCTTGCAAATGAAGAGGCAGCTAGGCTTTTGCCTAGAACCACAACCTTTCTCTGGTTTCTCCTGTCTATTTTCTACCCTGATTTGTTTCACTCTGGAGGGGTGAGTGGGATTTCATTAATCTGCGTGTTACTTCTTGGTGGTGGAGGGGTTGGGTGGTACTTTCTTGGCCATGTCTGGCTGGGAGCCCTGAAGTCAGGCCTAGTTCTGTCAGGTCTGGGGTGGCCAGGTGCGCAGGCGATGGCTGGGCATTTCCACCCGCGGAGCTGGAAGGCCTTACTCCAGATTTCCTCCTGGTGCGGGTGTGAAAGCCAGCGCTAGAGAACACGCGCGGGTGGCTGCGGGAAGAACCTCTGCATTGTGTCGAGTGCTCTTCGGCGCGACGATGTTCGCAAGCCCCCTGGATGCACATTGCCTCTTTTCTCTCTTTCTTTTTGTCAGCGGTTCAGCGAGGAAGAATGCCTCCAACCCAACCCAATCCAGGCCAGTACGCGCTCACCAACGGGGACCCCCTCAACGGCCATTGTTACCTGTCTGGCTACATCTCTCTGCTGCTGCGCGCGGAGCCCTACCCCACGTCGCGCTACGGCAGCCAGTGCATGCAGCCCAACAACATCATGGGCATCGAAAACATCTGCGAGCTGGCCGCGCGCCTGCTCTTCAGCGCCGTCGAGTGGGCCCGAAACATCCCCTTCTTCCCGGATCTGCAGATCACCGACCAGGTGTCCCTGCTACGCCTCACCTGGAGCGAGCTGTTTGTGCTCAACGCGGCCCAGTGCTCCATGCCGCTGCACGTGGCGCCGCTGCTGGCCGCCGCCGGCCTGCACGCCTCGCCCATGTCCGCCGACCGCGTCGTGGCCTTCATGGACCACATTCGCATCTTCCAGGAGCAGGTGGAGAAGCTCAAGGCACTGCACGTCGACTCGGCCGAATACAGCTGTCTCAAAGCCATCGTGCTGTTCACGTCAGGTGAGGCTGCAGTCGCTGGCTAGGCAGGCCGCGCGGGGAGCCACCGCAGGCTCCCTCGCCCGGCCCGGCCTCCTGTGCTGCCGCCGCGCGTACCCGGCCTCGCCGGACCTTGGGCCTGTTCCAGACTTGTGGCACCCGCGCGGGGATGCGACCCGTGGCGCCGCTGCCATCTTGGGAGCACGGTGGTGCGGGAGATGAGGCGGCGCGGATGGGGGCAGCGAGCGGACGGCGGGCTAGGCCTAGCGGCCTGGACCCCCGCGCTGGGTGGGCCGTGGCGGCGGTGGGTGTGTGTCTGGTGGGGGGAGGCGGTGCTGTGGATCCGTCTGGCTGCGCGTGTGTGCAGTGTGCTTGCGTGTGTGTGTGTGTGTGTGTGTGTGTGTGTGTGTGTACACGCGCGCGCGCGCCAGAGCTCGGTGTTTCTGGGGGAGGAGAAGGAAGGAAAAGAACGTGGGAATGTGGCTTTCTCCTCTGCGTGGCACGCTCTCTGGATGAGTTTACAACACACACACACACACACACAGGTGGAAAGAGAAGAATACGCACAAATAAATCATAAATAATCTGCTTTATTGCTGCCTGATTTTCCCTTATCGGAAACCATTGATGTTTGCAGTTGCTGAGGTTATTGAGGGTCGTAAAAGACGCATTCGATCTAAACAAGAAAGATAAAAACATAGGCAATACTGTAGAATCCGAAAGTCTGGGAGGATTCCCGTCCCAGAGATAAATCTCATCGCCATGCAAAACACAGAACATCGGAAATTTAACAGAGTGCCTTAAAAATATCAAATTAAATGTAGGCGGTGGTAACATGCATGTTAATTTCTCTTATGATAGATGGTTCAAATTAACTTCCAGGAAAGTGCATTGACGTTGCCTTTGAAGGCTCTGGTCTGAGCCTCTGAGAACACTGCCTGCCTTTTTTATTATTGTAACCCGCAAGAGGGAAACATATAAACACCCGGGATAGCAGGTAATGGGGGGAAATATAAACAAAGCCAGAAGGGACGCTGCTGGGGAACAGAGCTGCTCAGACTGGGTCTGGGCCTTGCCTACTGCGAGTAGGGTTAGCTGCAGTTCTGCCTCCGTTATTGGCACTATTGTCTTTATTTCCTCCATTCAGAGAACAAACTATCCTAATAAATCTATCCTAGAGCCAGGACATCCAAAGGCCAAATTAAAACCATTCTTGGGCAGAGATAGCAAAACCCTTTTCCCAGGGCCTTCTTGAACAGTATGCAGCAGTATAATCTATCAATATTTCTTGGCTTTCATGCGTGAAGAATCGTATTTACATTGTATTAAAATGACTCTTAAATTTGCACAATATTGTAATGTAGCAAATGTAGTATTAATATTGATCTGAACAGCAGATAATTTATTTAGACAAGAGGATCTCATTTGTATGCAAGGTGGCCAGAACGGTAGACTTGGACTGCCCCCCTTTTACTTTCAGTGCAAATGCATGTCTGCTAGTGGGAGAGGGGGTTATTCTTTGCAAAAGTATAAAGTGAGAACCTTAAAACAAATGGACGATTTACTGAATACCTTCCTCGGTGTTTGAATGCATTTTATCTTAATAAGTCTTCTTGATAGAAATGTGTTTCTCAAAAGTGACAAAAGAGCCTGGGAAGCAATGACCAAGCTGCCTTAGCTCTGGCAAGCCTGGGGCCTGGCTGGCTCTCCAGTACCCGGCTCTTTAGCCAAAAGAATCAGGAAGCAAGCCAGTGTCAGGGAAGTTGGGGGTTTTAAATCTTATCCAGTGAGGTGTCTTGAAGCAGAAATGTGAGTTGGAGCTGGACAGAGGTCTTCTCCAGAAAGGCCTCCCCTCCCTTTTCCTTGTCCTCTCTAAGGTTCCTTGAACCCCTTTGACTTTTCTGATCTCCTGCCCTTTCCCAGAAAGAGGCAAGGACTGTGCCGGCTGCAGAGAAGACTGGAATTATTTAGCTTTTCTTTCAACTTTTCATCCAAAAACATCCCTGTGAAAGTGTTTCATTTTTAAAAAGAGTTTCCCGAGAGAAGTTTCTTAAAGTCTTCAAGGTGCAAGGGAGGCCAAGAAGTGAACAATATTATTTTGTTGGAAAATTGCAAGCAGAATATCTAAAAATGGAATTAGAGCTGTCAGTAGTAATTCCCCCCCCCCCATTCATATAGCTCGTTTCCACTTCTGACTGAGCTTGTTCTGATCGCTAGCCAGAGGGGAGTTCATGGGAAGCCTTCTCAAGTCATCCAACTTTTGAGCAAACTTTGAATGACGGAAAAGACAGTTTTAGACATTATTGTCCAGTGAAGTTTGCTCTGGTTAAGTATTTGAAGCTGGCACAGGGGTTCCCTGTGGTGGTTTTCACATTTGGCCTCCGGATGGTATGCTTAATCCTTAATGTTCTGGACAGCATCCAAGGACTAGGTCATGACCTGAACTTACTTTTTTAAAAAATTTATTAATTCATACACCTAAATATTCCCTCAAATAAATGAGTCCTTCCCTGAAAGGAGCCATCTAGTTAACATAAATACAATAAATCCATTTTCAGTACAATAATAACTTTGATTTCTAGTTATGGCAGCTGATTACATCTATATTTCCTGAACACTAAACTCTTCTGAATGCACAACATGAAATACATTCTCTGCACTACAAAGGCTAAGCCGGGAGGGCCTAAACAGTAATGGTTATTTATTTACATAATCTCTTTTCCATATACTGTAGAAGAAATATGGAGGTTTCCCACACTGACACTACCACATAAAAAGTGAGACATGGAGTTTGCACATTTCTGCCTCCTTTTCTTATCTGGGGTCTATATAACTGATGGAGTATAAGTATAGACTATATTACAGCCCCTACTCACTTAGCTTTGCAACCACAACCACCCCATCCATTTAAGAGTTCATACTGTCTGTACACAGTTGGGAGAATGCTGCTGTAGGAACACCCAGTGGGGAATATCTGTCTCACTAGGAAGCCAGGCCCAAACTAGGGCTTCTACAGGACGGAGGCCATAGGGCTTGCCACCTGGCACCTGGCAGTCAGTCCAGCTACAGGCTTTCTGGCTTTAAAGGAAGAAAAATACCAAAGAAGCCAGTACAGGGCCCAAGGGCCCAGGCATGCCTTTCCTGAGCTTCTGTCCCTTGGAGTGGCCTAACTGGGAGAAGGGTAATGACCTTGTATTCTGGAGGCCTTCATTGTAAATATCAGATCTGACGGGATGCCATATGAGTCTTCAAAAAAAAACCAGTGGGTCCTTTTCATTTTGCATTGTCTGGGGCTGAAAGGGATCCTGTGGCATAATGGGCAGGTAATGCATTTAAAGTAAGATATATGTAAATATGAGTCTGCATGGTGGCCATTTAGCAGAGCCAGGTTAGTAAGCAGGACCAAGGGCAGACCTCAGGCTCCCCTCTCTAAGGAGCAAAGCCCCAAAGTGCTACTGCCCTCACCCTGCCAGCCATTAAAACCTCGCTGACTTCCCTAGTCAGGCCAGTGTGGGTGTACCCAAGCGGCTGGCTGGAATAAGCAGACAGCTTAAAGAACCCAGTCTGAACCTGGGGTCAAAGGAGACTTGCCTCGAAATTCTTGAATTATCACTAGTTTTATTTGTATTTTTTATCAAGGCCATAGCCTTGTAGATGAAGGTGTTAGAATGCTTTGAAAATCTGAGTTCATGAAATATAAAGACATAAAGCTCAGAAACTCAGCAGACTCAGGTTTCACTTGGAATCAGTGGCTGTGTCTTCTTAGGGTCACACCTGCTCACTCACAATTATATAGTGTCCTTTTGAGGGCATTGCCATGCATGGGTTTCTTCCAAGATCCCTATATTAGCAAATGCCGCCTTTGATCTCTAGTCAGTTTCCTGACTGGCTAAGGGCTCTTCTGTGATCTTATTTTTTAAATATTTATTATTAGTATAAGAAACAACTTAGGTGTTGGAACTAGGGAGAGGATGCCTTCACTCCATTCCTCTGATTCCACTGTCCCCTCCATTTGCTTGCCTGTAGTTAGCTGATAGAGTATAAACTGCTGTATAGCAGTATTTGGAGGAGACCAAGAGGAGCCTTGGTTGATGTGAGATAAACACAGGGGTTTTGAGATGCTGTTGTTGTATGTAGGTGCCTTTTTTCTCCTTGGTCCTGTAAAGGAAATCTACCTCCCCAAATCCCCCTCCTCACCTCCCAGGCTTCGGAAAGGAGACATCTTCAGTGATCTGACACAAAGCTGAGCTAGAGGCAGCTATAGCCTGGAGTAACTGAGCCATATTCTTCCTGATTATTATACAGCTTACAGGGATGTGATCAATTTTCAATTCCTTGCTCTAATACAAAGATAGAAGTATACACCGTCACCGAAGATTTGCTGCAGAGTTCTTGCTTGCGTGGATAGTGCATCTCAAATCTTATATTGCTAAAGCTTAGGCTTGATCTGATTCCAGGCATTGCCAGCCCACAGTTTTTCTAACCCACTCTGCCGTGTTTGTTCACTATATAATCTAGGTGCTCCTTGAGGTTTCTGGTTACAGTCATTTGGGTTCGAGAGGGGGACTCTAAGCAGCCTTTAAGAACTGCCTTCAGGCTGCATACTTCTTCAGGGCTCCTGAACACCCCAAAATCAAGGGCAAAATTCCTCCCTTTAATGAGCACAGTGGAAGGATGCTCCCCTGCAGGCAGAGGCCAGCTTGCTGCGCACAGCAAACATGGCTCCAGTATCGTACATTATTTAACCCAAAGGTGAAAGAGGAAAAACAAAGGGACTAGAGAGGTCGCTGCCTCCGCGTGTGTGTGCTGCTTTCTCCAGCTCCCCTGGGCGTGGTGGGGTTTGACTTGTTTTATTTGTATTGGGGGCTGCTAGAGAAGAAGTAGCAAAGCATGAGGGGGGGTGTTCTTTTTATTCTATTTCTTCTCAAAAAAAAATTTTTTAATAGTTTGTTGGTTGTGCCTTTGCTGTTCGCTGACCTAATCATGTGCCCCTTTCCCTTGTCTCGCCTTCCTGTGGCTGCTGGGCAGATGCCTGTGGCCTGTCAGATGCCGCCCACATAGAGAGCCTGCAGGAGAAGTCACAGTGTGCTCTGGAGGAGTATGTGAGGAGCCAGTACCCTAACCAGCCCAGCCGTTTTGGCAAACTGCTACTGCGGCTGCCCTCGCTGCGCACCGTGTCCTCCTCGGTCATCGAGCAGCTGTTCTTCGTTCGTTTGGTAGGTAAAACCCCCATCGAAACTCTCATCCGTGATATGTTACTGTCTGGGAGCAGCTTCAACTGGCCTTACATGTCCATCCAGTGTTCCTAGACCTTGGGCACTTCCCACCTGCCCCTACCTCCCTAGAGACTCAGAGGACTGGCGGGGCCATGGACTCCAAAGCCTGGGGAACACCGGGTGGCTGATGCAGGGCACAAGGTGCGGGCAGGTTGGGCAGGGGGAGGAGGGCCGGGAAGGCAGGAGCAGTTCACCCTGCAGAATGCAACCCGAGCTGCAATCCGGGAGAAAAAGAGACTCTTTTAGGATCAGGTCTGTGAATACATTGGAAAGAAAAGAAAAAGGACCTTGTGTCTGGTGAGAAAAAGAAAACAATCTTTGGAAGAGAGGACCATGAGAATTTTAATAAAACAGAAGGAGACTAATGGACCTTCCAGGATTTATTGTGGATGGATGTGGATATATTCTGTACAGAAAACACACATGGAAGTGGACTGAATCCTGTGTAGAAATACACACGCACCCCCAAACATTGTTATTCATTTTGTAAGATACTAGTCTTTATTTTCATTTTTTTTGTAAAATTTAAACATCGTATGCACATAAAAAAAAGGAAACAAGAATTAGGGGAAAATAACATTTTCCAAATAATTATAAAAATTGTCCTGTGTCTATGTATCTATATCTGTTTTGTATTTTTTTCTGGTTCCAAACCAGATTTCCTGTGATTCTATACTAATAATTTTTTATATAACCCTTTGCTTCTTATAATGAGTGCGATATATGTTGTCAAGGCTGTTCTTCAAGAATTAAAATTGAAGTGAAAATTTAAACAAAAATAAAAGAATTTAGCAAAACCCACGTGTCTGGTTGCTTTACAGATGTCATCAGTGCAAAAGAACCCTCTAATTAATCCCCACTCTAATTATTATTAGAATGGGGGGCTAGGAGGGGAGAACTTTTAAGGTCCATTACCAAATTGGCTAGATTTATTTCCTAAACCAAGCCCCTGCTTGGTTTTGTAAATTTGAAGGGCTAGGCTCTGTGTGGGCCATGGTGATTAGTAAGGAGATGGAGCCTTGGTTGCATGTGGCATTCGACGTGACCTCATGGGTGGTGGGCAGGCAGAGGCTCTGCATGCAGCTGGGCCTCATGTTTGGCAGGCCTGGTCATAGGGCTGGGCCAGTCTCAGGGCACCGCTTGCTTTGGTGACTGCAGGTGGGAACTCGTCTGGCTAGAGGTACAGAGCATAAGGGGGTCAAGGGCGGGAAAGCGCCGCTCAGACCCCTCTGCACCTCATGCCCGTGGCTAGAGGGTCTTACCTCTGCCGAGCTCTGGGAAAGAGCTGGGGCTTTATTGATGGGAGCTTTGGCTTTGCTCTCACAGTGGTCTGCTGAAGAGGTGGCTATGGTTTGCTCTTTTCTCCATACCCTGTGACAGGGTCTGTTGGGTGGATGGAAGGTCCCCACCGTGGCCATTAGGGTATGGACCTGGAACCTGGGAGTGGGGGAGGTAGGCTTGTTTCAGAAGGGGTGTTTGGACCCTAGTGGCCCTTTCAGGGCTGAAACCTCTGGCCAGGCCTTTCCTTGAGTGTTCTTGTGGTGGGGCGGGGGTATTGCTGCTCTCTGTAACAGCTTTCAGAGCAGGAATGTTTTATAGGATCACAGTCGGCACTGCAAAAACACATACTGCCAAGGGAGCTCTTTCTTACCATATTAATAAAGCCAGATCTTTTAAAATAACACCTCTCACCTCCTCCCCCCAAGTCCCGAACAGGACTGTTTGAGGAAAGCGCTTCACTTTCAGAAGTCCCTGGCAAAGTTTTGTTTTCAATTTGCTATCTAGAAGTCTCCAGGTCCCCACCCCACTCCTTTAAACATGCATTAACAAACTCCTACACTCCAACCAGCTTGAAGTTTTGATATTCTGGGTGCAGCACAATTCAGGCAATACCATACTCTCTGTAAGGAAGCCCCTGCAGGTCCCTGGCCCCTAAGCAGGATGCCTAGAGAGTGGCCTGACCCCTAGGGCAGCTGGGCCAGTGGTGGGTGAATGTGGAGTCTGGAGTCCCTTGGGATCCTGGGCTTTCCAGCCCTCCAATGGGTCCCATTCTGAAATATTCCTCATCCTTTGCATCATACCCAGAGACAATGTCTTTGTGCTTAGGGTGACTGTCCGCAATGTTGGGCACCCAAGGCAGTTGAGTCATGGAAAGAACTCATATTTAGTCACTGACCACATCACAGGAAGTTCTCCTAGGCTTTGGGATGGAGGACTATGGGGATTAGGGTGGGGTGGGCTGCAACCAAGGATCCAAAGGGGAGGGGAGCCAAGCTGCCTCCAAGTGCTCACCCGATCTTGCTTTTCTCAAAATGAGATGTAAATATATTCATTACAGTGTGATCCCTCTGATGAAAACAAACATTTTCATAGGTCGGAAACGTTTTTCAATTAATTTCTATATAGAAGCCCAACCACAAGGTGCCTACTATGGAGACTGGCCCGGAGACCAAGGCCTGAAATGTATGAGGCACTTGCTTCAGGGTCCAGAGGTGATAGTGACAGTACTAACGGGGCTCTGTCAGGCCCAGGACATAGCCCATTGCCGCTGCCTGCGGAATTCTGGTGACCTTTCTAAGCCTGGGCCCAAACCCCAGGGCGGACCAGGGCAGCGTAGGAAGAGGGCCAGCCATCCTATGGCCTCACAGAGTGCCCCATAGGCTCGGTTCAGAAGGCCCTGAGGCGGCGCATAAGGGAGGAGGAGGAGGAGGAGGAGGTGCTCTTCTCCTGGACTCCGTGAGCCATCTGGGGGCCGCAAGCAGAGGATTTCTCTGCTGATTCCAAGGTGGCCGGGTCAGCCCTCTCCTGCATTGCACACAGAGAGACAGTCGCCCCAGAGGTTGTTGTCTCAGTCAGAGAGACGGGGTCTCTCGGGGATTTAGGGGCCCTGTAGGCATCCCTGCGGGGCAGTAGAGGCTGTTGTTCCGAGGCTTTTTCTCCGAGTGCACGGTCGGTCGGGAACCAGGAACGTGCTCGCTCTAAGGGAAGGTGTACGAGCAGAAACTGCAGCATCTAAGCCTCGAAAGGCAGATTCCGACAACCAGGAATTAATTGTCCTTTTGGCTCCCAGCGACCTACAGGCTGCCCGGCAGGGCTGACTAGCAGCCACCGCTGGGGCCCCCTCACAGTGCCAAAGGGCAGCTCCATTAGCGGCCAGGCTGCCCCGCTCAGTGTTCTGCGCTTTCTCAGACCCTGGAAGCCACTGAGCAGAGGGGACATGGAGCAGGTGGGAGTCTCTGACTGGGTGGCCGCTCAGAGGCCACAGAGCAGGGAGCCTTCCAGCCCAGCGCCAGGGGGAGCCGTGGACCCTGGGTGCGAGGCCGCAGGCAGGTGGAGGAGGCCAGACGGCCCTCCTTGTGGCGGAGCCCCGCCTTGGTCTGCCGTGCCGCCTCAGTCCTAAGGAATGGGGAGGCGATGGCTGGATTAACTGAGTGATGTAGAACTGACGAGTCCTCGGGGCCATAGGAAACACATTTGAACAGTCGAAGAGTGGCCCACACAAGGTGACTTCCCTTTCGAAATTACCTGTGACATAATGAAAGTCAAACGCTCCTTTTTCCAGCGCAAACACTTGCTAGGCCACCAGAACTTTAAGAGCTTTTAAGTGGTTTTAAACAGCCTTTGCTTAAAACATCAAAAAGGCCATCTCAGGACGCGCTCTGCTCCGGGAATCTTCAGGGAGTAAGGGTGCGCCTCATCAGCCGGCCGCACCAGGACAGGAACTGGGGCAAGGGAGTGAAAATATGACCTTTGCCCAGACACAAACCCCGTGACCAGGGACCAGGCCTAACAGAAGCCCACGGATGGCGCTAGGCCCCGGGAATGGGCAACGCCAGCAGCCTTGGGTTCCTGGACTCTGCCCCTCCCCCTGGTTCTGGCAGGCTGTGTCTGGCGGCCGCAAAAGGGTCTCGGTCCGTCGGTGTGCTCCCAGAGGCCCCACCGCCCAGCTGTGTGCTTAGGGATACTGGAGATCCACTTGAGTTCCTCTGCTTGGGACGTGCAAAATGTTCATTTAAAAAAAATCGTTCTTCTGATCCTTGGCTCATAGATAGCCCTTTTATCTTCTACAGTGGCAGAATCACCTCCCTTAAGTTCTTTGATCCCTCAGAACAAATCACCTGAATGTCTCTGCAAACGGGACACCATGAAGAACCATGGGGGTGGGGATACAGGGAGACACAGGTGGCAACTAATAAAACTCTTGTTAGAGGGCCTGCTCAGGATCCGTGGAGTCACTGGGCCTTTAACTTGGAAAGCCAAAGAGTTGTATTCCTAAATGAGTTAAAGACCCATTTACCTCTGTCGTGTTCTATTCATCAAGCCACAAGTTGAGAGTTCCTAACACGAAACTATTTGTTTGCTTACATAACCAGCTGGGCGCAATTTCACGTCTGAGATATCTATCTGAAAGCGCCTCTCATTTATTATCTCTCCCTGTCAGTGAATCCATTTTCCAGCTCCTCCTCCCCCCTTTGGAGTTTATTTATTTATTTTTATTTATTTATAATGGGACTCCTTCGCCAGAGAGGACCTAGGTCTGGAATGGTCCCCAGGGAGCGACCGCTCCCTGCAGTTTCTGCTGTGCCCAGAATGGCAGGGATCAGGAGGCAGCCAAGGATCACTAGCCGCTAACATTGACCCCCGCTGGCCTGCAGGCCAATGTGCAGGGCAGGCAGCGGGTGGGCCTGACCAGACACAACTGCCTTTCTCCCTGGATGTCCTTTCTGCTAGCTCTACTAGAGTAAGCCTCAACCACCTGTGTGAGAAGGGGATGGGAGGGAGGCCTGGGGGGGGGGTGTCCAGGAGCCTCTCTCCAAGATGGGGGACCGAGATACGGATTTGAGAGATGCTTTCACAAAAACCTCACCTAGTCCCACGGGGCCAATTTCTTCTCCTGGCGGAGCTCGAGTGAGTAACCACGATGTAAATAGTTGTGTGATGGGTTGGGGGAGGGGGCAGCGCATTTATTGTGTGTGTGGAGGGGAGAAGGCTGCACGTGGTTTCAATTTTAAAGCACAAAGAAATAACATGCAATGCAGTAAAGAGGTTTATGAACATAATTGAAAAGAAAGAAAACAATTAACAAGGTGCAAGGTTGCACACTAGATTCTCTACCCCTCGCCTTCTCTTCTAACACAATTTTGAGAAATCCGAATCATGTGGATAGAGTAGATCCAGGTAGTTGGATCTGGCTGATAAGGGAACCTCTGATGGAGATCACAGTGATGGGTGGATAATGGTGTCTTTCTCTCTCCTAGTCTGCTAAGGCCTCCTCCAACCAAGCTGAAAGCAAGGGATCAAATCCTCAAGTCCAGCATCTAAAATATCCTCAGTTGTAGAGGAGAATGGGTGTGTATAAGATAGGGGAGAGGGAGAAGGAGAGAGAGATAGCAAGGGATTTCTTTAAGGCAGACTAGGCTGGTCTCTGCAGGCTATCCTATTGTGTTGATTTACGAAGACATTTGCTGTATATAACATTTAAGGCTGATAATATCATTGCGCAGTCACATAAATAAAGCGATGGCCCAATGGTGGGGTCAGCGATCGATCTCTGGGCTCAGAGGAAAAAGGAGAGAGACAGGGTCGAGCAGGAGGCTCTGTCTGTGTGCCTGTCAGTCGGCATGCAGGAGCCTGAGTGTGTGTGAGCATCAGGGTTTGTGAGAGAGAACCAAGTCTTCAGCTGGCCAAGAGGCTTATTAGCATTCCTCACCCATGGACCTGCGCTGACAACTAACAGAGATATCCCGCTCACCACCGGCCTCCTCTCCTTTTGTCTTCAGATCTGGAGGAGGAAAAGATTTCTCCGTGGAAGCTGGAGCCTGAACTTCCATGTGGTTTTTGGAAAACCAGGCTATTAAAAAAAAATGACCCAGGATCTTGTCCAATCTTTCACTCTGCTTTTTGGGACTTCCTCCCTAAAGAAGGAACTTTTTTGCTTTTCTCTCTCAAAGTGTAACATGTTGTTGAAACTCCAAACTTAAATGAGAGAGAAAATATCATCTGAAAATATTTTGCCATTTTTTCTTGTTGACACTGCAGAGAGGTGGATGTTTATGTGTTTGGCTCACACACACATGTAAAGCTGGTACATTTAGTCAAAGGCTTCTAGAACATAGCAACCAGGGATTGTTTAAGCTTTTGGTTTCTCTTTTTTCTCCTGCTTGGTTTTGATTATGATAAAATTCATTTTATTTTCTATAATAAATGTCCGGCTTATCACTTTATCACTCTCCCTTGTTTAAATAAAGTACATAATTCAAAATTAAATAGGATTTAATATTGTATTTACTATCAGAAAGAATCAATTTGAGAGGCCTCCTCTATTTTAAGAAAAATCTTAAAATTATACTCCTTTATGAAGTTTTAATCACCTTAACCAATTTTGGGGAAAGTATCTTTTAACCCTGTCCTACAGGGATAAATATGTAACCACTTTGGTCTCCTGGATCATGTGCCTTGAACTCCATCTAAAGAGGCAGATAGTTTTACATCTGAGTGTACAAATTATCCTATGTTGACAGATGTTTGTCACTTAGTAACTTCTTTCCAAGTTTTCCCCTCCCCTACGCCTTCTTTCTAGCTTGCTTTGTTGTTTTAAAATATGCATGTCTCTCACTGGAATGCTAGTCACGAGTGCAAACTTTGTGTCCAACCTCCCACATGAAATGATCCTTTTAGAGGGAACTCGATATGTCTCAATCTGCACTTCACTCAAAGCCTCTGGGTACCGGCCACTCACTCACTGGTCCTGGCTCCAAGGTAACTCAGCAGGCCACTCACTCACTGGTCCTGGCTCCAATGTAACTCAGCAGAAACGAGTTTCCAACTAAAAATCCCCTGAATGTCTCCCAGGGAAGAAATATAGCTTCTATAATTAAAGGAGGCAACGGCCAGAGGGGGAATGCAGCCGGCAGCCAAAAAACAAAGTAAGAGTTTTATTTATTTGCTGATTGAACTTGGGTTGTCAAAACCAGCAGGTTTACCCACACTGAAGGTGCTGGAGGTTTCAACTGTGTGTGCACAAGAGGGAGAGGTGGGGAGGAAAGGAAGGGGAAGAGAAGATGACATGGAATAGGAAGAATGAAAGAGACAAGGACAACATTGGGAGAGAGAAAATAATCTCTGTGGACAATGTAATGTGGGAAATTTCCTAGCACCAGATTTGAGTAAAAAATTGTAGCTGAGAAATATAGGGGGGGGGGGGGCTCAGAGGAGATGAAGGGGTAATTATAGTTAACTCTTAAATGTGGGGTATCATCAAGAAAAGGAAGACTCTAACTGATTTTCCAAGAAAAGTAATGTGACAGCAGGACAATTATTAGCTGTGCTGTGTGTGGCAGTTTGAGTGTGTAGGGGGTGGAATTATTAGGAGAGGAACCAGAGAGAAGGGAGGAAGTGTCATGCAGGACTCAAAGCATAAACGTCACGCAGCCAGAAGCCCTCCATCCTCCTTGGCAAAAGTTGCCTAGTAGGTGAGGGTGTGAAATCTTCTCTAGAAGACATCAGTTTTGCCGCTTCTTTTATTTAGTTTTTATCTATTTGAGCAGATTCTGGTGTTAGACCACTTATAAGATGATTCAACTCACAGGATGAAGAACACCTCCCAATCTCTTCCGACCACCCGCCAAAAGCTTCCACACAGAAGGAGTACTCAGGCTGGGCAGCTCATTTCTATTAAAAAGGCAAAACTTTAGCACTGATGAAAAACAGATGAATTTTTTTCTCTCTCTTTCTGAAACAGTTACTCTTTTACTGATGTGAAGTGACGTCAGAAATGCCTGTCCTATCCCCTTGGAGAAAGGGGAGGGAGGAGGAGGGAATGGAAGGAAGGAGCTGGGAGAAAGGGCTACAGAAAAAGAGAAAGAGCTAGCAGGGAGAAGAGGAAGAGGGAGGGTTGGGGAGGAGAGAATGAGAAAGAATATCCTACACTTTTGGGTCAAAATTCTACAAAGAGTGGGCAAAACAATGGTTTAGAAGCTGTTCATTGATAGGACACCTTTCTCTGCCCTCACCGGATCTACATATTCTAACATATGGAAAGCTTACAGGCCCTGTGCACTTATAGAAGCCGATAATGCATTAGCTCTCAGCAATATTTACAGCACCACTTTTAATACACACCAGATGGTTCGCGACTGTGCCGCCTCAGCCAGCTCACTCCTCGATTTTACTCGGCGGCACTTTGTTGCAATTACACTCCATGCTGAGACCAATTTTATTGGTGACCTATTTTTCATATTTGCAGCATTTTATGTTAAAAAACCTCTTCTCTGGCCTTTTTGTAAAGGGCAGCGCTCAGGAAGGAAGAGCTTAGGACAGAGGGGCTGTCTAGGTGGTTATTAATATTTATCATCATGTTACCTACCTCGGGTTTAAGTGAATAAAACCGGATAGACATAAGTACTCGGTCATTATGTTTGTTCACTCACTCCCCCCCCCCCGTTTGTCAGACCCCCACGGAACTGTCTACACAGGCGCGCTTGCCTCAGAGTCAATACATGGAGGCCATAAATATTGTATTCCATTAATTATCACGCCACTGGTTTGTCCTGGGTGCCGGCGTCCTCGGGATACGCAGGGCAAATGAGGACGCTTCCTGAGCATATTTCTAGGCTGGGAAGCCCCATGAAAATTTTGCGGTGCCTGGGAATTCCTAGAGCCCGAGTGCCTGGCTCACCTCGGGCTGGGCCTGCGGCTGGCTGGCCCCGTAGGGGGTGCAGGGGGCGAAGGCCCGCGCCGCCAGTAGCGCTTGGTACCTGTTATCTTGCCACGCAGAAGGCCACAGGGAGAATCCCATTTGGCACGCCGGAAAGGCTTTCAACTTTATCTCTCGCCATGTAAATATTCCCGAGTGCCCGACTGAGGGACGTTGTTTTGCACAGAACAATATAAATATCCTATTTGCTGCAACGCAGGTGTGCGCTTCCTACCCAAACTCTGTCCCCCCAGTCGTTTATAATAATTCTTCTGTCCCCTTCCTCTGGCTAAAAAAAAAAAATCACAGATGTTTACTTTATTGATATAACCTATACCATGGTTAGGCTGAGAATAATATGCCTCAACTAACAGTCATTTAGCAAATAATAGAGGCGTTCTGGATGCTTTCCAACACTACACATGTACTTGGTCATAAAATGATATGTGAAAAAATTAACATCTGCTTTCCTAAAATAAAGTGTGCCAAGTAGCTTTTTATGAATGCTTTCCTCATTTTAAAAAGAAATATGGAGAGATAAACTGGCACCCAGATGTATAGCATATTTATAATGGTTTTAGGATTTAAAGGTAGCTATTCATCGCACAGGCCATTTAAAAACTGACGGTTTAAAAGCTACTTAACCCCACACATCTTCGAATCCTGAAGAGCCTTCCAAATTTTATTTAAAGAGGAATTTACTGTAATTTAATTGCATATCAAGGCAGAACTACGTGCAAGTCAGGGCACTGCAGTCAGAGCTCAACAGAAATCCCAACTTGCCTTTATTTACGTAATTTCTCAGCAAGGTTCCCAGGCCCTTAAGAAGGCAGAGCTAGAAAGTTGAGTCGGGTTCTTTTTTTGTTGTTGTTTAATTCCACTATTAGGAAATGAGGCCTACCTTTGAATTATTTCATTAGGATTTGGCCTTTTGGGGGAAGGGGTGGGAACCATAATCATTAGTGGCTTTTTATTATTTCTACAATAAATGGCTAGATTCTTTGTTGAATAAGCTGCTTGAATGTTTTGCAGATGTTCCACTTAGACCAAATCTGACCCCGTATTTCCTCACAAATAGGTCGCTTAAACTCTCACACCAGTGCATTTACTCGCGAGCAGGCTTTTCCATCCTGGTAAGTTTATAAGTGTAGAACATATTCTTATGAAATTTCCACCTAACTGCACATATACACACACAAATACATTCACACACACTCATACACTCCCACCCACTGAGCCTCTGAGCGTGGCAGAGGGTAAAAGACGAAGAAAAAAAAAAAAGAGAAGAAACTGGTGAGGCGGAATGACAAGGAGGAGGGAAGTCAGCGCAGTGGTTACACCCCTGTGCGGAGGCGCGCCCTCCCTGGGCCCCTCACCCCCTTTTGTGCCTTTGGTGGAAACGAGGGGGGTGGCCCATGTCTGTGTCTCCCAAAGAGATGGGAATCTTGATTTGCCAAGTGCTTGGGGAGTCCGCCTCAAGTGCCCGGGCGTCCGGGTGAGCCGAGGCGCAGCGGGGCAACCCCGGAGGCAGGCGGGAGCATCCCTTCGGCGGCGCCGCCGCGGCCGCGCGTGGGGACCGCGGGGCTTAACAAAGGGCTCGGTGGGGCGCGGGCACGTGACAGGACCCAGCGCAGCGTCGCGGGCCGGCCGCCGGGAGGGACCCCCAGCCGGGCTGCGGCTGGCTGGACGGGAAGGCACCGCCGGCCTTGCTGAGCCGGGAGGAGTGCGGGTCTGGCTCCGCGCTGGGGAAGCCGCACCTCTCAGCTCCCCGGCTCTCACTTGAAAAGCTCTTGGAAGAAACTGTGTGTGCGGGGAGGGCCGCGGGGTGGGCCGGGGCCAGGCTGCCAGGCTGAGGGGGCCGGCTGTGGGTGGATGAGAGTTGGTGGAAGAAAACAACTCCTTTCTGAGTGACAGGACTCCTTTCAAAGGGCAAATGGGGGGGGGGGGGCAGCTCCTAATATGAATAGTAGAATTTTCTAGGTTTCGAAGTTACTCCCTCCTCCCCCTTTTTAAGACAGATTTTTTTCTTCCCATTTTTTCTTTTATTTTTGTTTCTTTTCCTCCTTCCCTCCCTCCCTTCCTTCTTTCTCTTTCTGTTAGGTAGAAAGTGCAATTGCAAACGTGTCTTGATATGTTTCAGAATAAAAAATGATCGATTAACTTTAGAAAATCTTGGGTTTCAGTACAAATTATTGAAACTTTTAAACTTGGTTAAATGTTTAAGGCAGCAGAGGGCTCACTACGGTATATTGTGAGGCAAACAAAGAGAATACCTTACAAAGTTCTCCCTCACCCCAACAACAAAACCTGTCCCATCTTTACTTCTTACTAGAAAAGAGACCAGTCCTTGTTTGAACACCTCTGAGGTGATTATTAGATGCCTCTGTGAGAAATCAGTTTGAGAGAGGACACATCACACACACAGATTTAAAAAACCTGCCTGTATTTATAACTTAACCATAGAAACACTTTTATTATCTCCATTCTCAACCCCAGCTTTTTTCCTTTAATTGTTGAAGGACCATGCCTTATAGAGGATAAAACCTTTTAAAAGAGACTTAAACCCACACTACCAGTTGTTTGTTGTTGTTACCATGATTATGATGGTTATTATGTCATCCCCTCCTTTCTGCACTTGCTCTGATGAGAGAACTTTTTTAAAGAGTGTGAAATGAAGGACACAAAGACAGTATATTAATGAAAAGAAGAAAGTGGCCCTTTTAATGAGAACTAAAGAAAACTCAAATGTAGATGAAGTGTACCGTAAAAGCTGCTTCAAAGTCCATCTTAATTCCCTTGGGTTCAGTCATCATGAACATGTGATAATTGGGAGTTCTGCGTGGAGGTAAGGCGGCGACGGGGTAGGGAAGCATGGAGATTCGCCTCTTTGCCCTATAATTCCAAATACAGTTTAACCAAGAACTCAAAGATCTTACAGAACCCAGATTTGGCTACCTAACTTTAAATGCTCCCTTACCATTAAAGTAATTTTTTCCTTCCTCACCAAGAAAGCTTCATCCTCTGCCGCACCCCACCCCCAGCTGGGCCATATTCTAGGTTTTGATTATTATTTGTGATCAACTCTTTAATTTTCTATTTATTTTTGGGCTTCAGCCTTTCTGGATCACAGAAGTTCCTACAAGCAACACAGCAATAAATCCAAACAAAAATAAGGCAGATTTCCTCATCGATGTGTAATAAAGTTAAAGGACATTGTTTTGTCAGACAAGCGCTAAGTAGAAAATAAATCTCATAGTCTGGGGAAACAAAACGGAGCGCTGCTGGCATGTGTGTAAATTTACTTTTAAAAGCAATAAATCAATGTTAAATTAAACAGCTGGGTACCCTGTCTAGGAGAACTTTCCATGTTTAAGAAGACCTTGATGGGAGAAATGTGCTATTTAACAAGACACCAAAAATGTTTTTAAATTTTATTGTTATCCAAGGCAAGACTGGCCTGGGAACTTCTCTGAACTTCAGAGAGGAAGAGGGATTGAACAGGTAATGTGAATTGTATCTACTTTCCATCCTCAGATGTTTATATGTTATCAGGCATAAAGAGACAAGGAAGTTTCATAGAAATGTTTAAGATGTTTGGTAAAATTTTGACTAAGCTCTGGCATTCCCTCTATTGGCTTAAGTTTGTTGGGTGGGCTGTAATTTTTTTAGGGCTTTTTCCCCACTAAATATTATAACCTGTAGAGATATTTTGATAAGCACTTTGTGCCTTATCTAACATTTTCTTTATTCTCAATGTGCTTGTTTTACACAGTTAATAGCACAGTCGGAAAATAGAGATCTGGTATTTCATATCTGTTATGCCTGTTTTCATTGAGAAGCACACATCAGATTGAAGTAGCATTTAAAACTCTACTGTAATGTTATAATATTCATCCTCAATGTTTGATTGCTTTTTTTAAGTTTTACAAAAGATTTCACTGGGAAAAATTGTATGTGTGGGGTGGGGGCAGGAGACAGAACAATAGAAAACCCAAACTATGGCTCTGTAGTCTAAGAACAATGTGAATCAATGAGTTATTACAAAGGCAGTAGTCAATAGCAGGAAATTAGGAGTAGTTTAAGGCTAACATGTGTATACACTGGGTTTCCCCCACCCCCACGCCCCAATCTTAAAATAAAATTCCAAAAAGACTACAGAGAAGTACTTTAAAAAGCAGATGTATTATTGAGATGAACTCTCTCAGTCTTTTGAATTTAGATAGGCTGGTTTAAAAGAAGAATATGGGGTTTATGCCCATACAGAAACCCGCAGATTATTCCTTCCTTTCTTTATATCACAATTCTAGAAGCTGTCTTGTTAACCCAGTTCTTCAGGACATTTATGTAATTAGATAACATCATTCAAACCTAAAAAATAAAAAAAGTGCTGTTTACTCCCAAAGCAACAAACTAGCAGTAGTATTGGGCAACATTTTAGCTACTCTTGATTTTCTTAAGCCAAAGGAAATATCAAAGATCTTGTTGCCTATAGAAGAATAATGTTGTACTATTTGTATTTAGAAGGCAGCATTCAGTTTCCATGACCTTCCATGGCTTGTTAAGTAACTTATGCCACTCAGAGATAGCTCGAATTGCCTGTCAGGAGATGATTGGGCAGCTTTGTGAACCCAGAGTGACTTCTCAAACTCTGCTAAGTCTTCCTAGTCCTAGCAATGTGCTTTCCTCTGCGCTGAAGCCCTGGGAGTCATGTCAGCCCAAGGTGAGCCTTTCAGGCACTGCCCTTTGTCCCCATCTGGAGAGGAAGGTGCAGAATTACTTAGATACTGGGTTGGCTTGGGGGTCGGGGTGCTAGGAACGGAAAGGCCGCTTGTTCTAATTAAAGACAATAAGCGACTCTGTGAGGAGCTGTCTTTTAGCCTTAGCTTGAAGCAGAAAAGGACTCTCATCTCAGTCAAATTTGTTTGAGGTGGCTGGTGGGGTGAAAAGCAGAAACCTGCAAGTAGTGCTGGGCTCAGGTGAGACTGGGCCGGCCGGTGGTTAAGTAGCAGCAGGTGCATCTTGAAGTCCCCTTTGCCACCCAATTCCCTGGTCTCTGGGTGCTCTGTGCTCAACTCCGATGCACTTTGATTCTAACTTTGCTTGCTAGATGGCGCTCGGTGTTTCAGGACCTTCCATTTCAGAATTAAAGCGGCTTTTTAGCACTGTTGTTCTCAACTAGTTGTGGACATTTGATTACCACAGTGCTGGTAATGTTATTATTACCCTTGTTCACTTTTTGATGAAGGTAGCATCCAAGTGGGAGCTGCCCATCTTAATCCATATAATAATAACATTTATTGAAACTGTGCACCTGAATTTAGGGCACATTTATGGCTCAATTACTCGTTCTGATATATTTTAAAGCACTTTAGTAACTTTTCCTTCAGTAATCTGCTTGAGGTTTGCAGGAAGAAGATGAATCAGCAGGTCGGATGGTTATTTACAATCCTTGAGGTTGACCACCAGACTCCACCTCTGGCTCCCACCACTCCTGCCCACTCCTATTTCGGGATGAATTAAGCTGATCGTAGGAAACTTATTACCTTCATTTATCATTATGGTATATAATTAATTGATTCTAAAATTATTGCAATTTGTTTAAAGCCCAAATATTAAAATTTATGTCCACAAAGAGGTGTATTTTAATATCAGTAATATGAGCCATCACAAAGCTTTCTTCACAGGAAGGAAGATCTGCAGATTCTAATGTATATTTACTTTAATTACTAGATGATTTTTCTCAGATATTCAAAACGCCTTTCTTTTTGGAACTCTGTTTTGTGTTGAAGCACAATGAGACAGAAAAATCAATAGTTCTAAGTTTCTGATGGAAAAAATTAAGATGAGCCAGAAGGACCTGTGTATTGTTTTGTCCAATGAAGATGTCACATTCACAGCACTCAACACTCACACTATGTGTGTCCCTTAAAGAAAAGGTTTAGGTGAGGAAGGCAAATAAAGGTGTGTGTTTGGGGGGGGGGGGGAGAAAACACCTATATAGACATTTTACAAATACTTTAACAAAGGAGAATTTAACTTGTTACTTGCTTTTAGGATTTATAGAACCAATTTGTATAGATATGATCCACCTTTGGGGAAATCAATAACACTCAGAACTGAGTGGTTTGGAAATCTTTTGTCAAAACTTGACTGCTTTGGTGAGGAACCCCACAAAGTCTCTCTCTAGGTGTTAGGCTGAAACTAGCAGGCGCTGAAAACCTAAAGCAGAAAATTTACAACTTGATCGGCCCCAGCCACACAACCAAAAACCTGCTACTGGTGCAAACATATGTTCCAGATTAAGTTAAGCAAATGGCTCTCATCTTCTCAGGGTTGAAAGTTGATCATGAAAATTCAAATTTCAGTGAGTTGTGCTTCCAGTGGATCAACGGATTCTCAAAGGGTTATAAATCCCTCCCAACAATTAACTCAAGCGATTTCATATATTTTATTACCTTCTTGAGAGCCTAGTTTAGAATCTCTTGCAAATTTAATCCAATCAAAAATTACTTTCTGGGAACATATAGTTTTAAAAGTGGCTAAGTGAAAACTAGGTGTGTTCTTTCCTCTAATGTTAAATTGCTAGATAGCTAATACGTAATTCAGATGTTCTAACGCTTTATTTCCTCACATACATACTAACTTTAAGCAGCAGAAATTAAAGGTTGAATGTAAAGTTCCTTTAACGTTTAGTTTGCCAGAGGAGTAGGTGGGGTTTTTTATTTGGTTGTTTAGCATGAGATAAAATAGTGTTCCCAAGGACTTTAATTATATCAAGGAAAGACTGAAATCATGGTGTTTCTTTTAATGGGGGTAACTGTCCTTTGCAACCTCCCGGTGGTCAACCAGCCATTTCCCGCTCAATTATCTGAAGACCAGTCTGGTTACTAAAATGTCTTATAAGAAAGTTTAGAATTAACTGCTGACTCCAAGATAGCTAGCTCCCTGGGCAAGCTGCAGAGAATGGAGTAAGGCATCAGACACCTCTGGTCCCTTTGTATGTAATCACGGAGTCTGAAGTCGTCCCTCTCTTACCTTCCAGTATCATACTGCAGATTTAGACCAATATATTGCCATGTTGAAGTTTGGTAGCTATTGTTTACACTTCTCCCTTCCCCAGGGGGTCTTGGCAAGTGTTTAAGAGATTACTGATTTCCAAGAAACCAAACAAATGACGCTGTTCTTTTATAACATATGAAATACACACTTTTCTTTAACTAAATAGGCAGTGCATATTTGACATTGACAAATGAGCAAGAGACAAGCAAACTTATTTTAAAAGGCTTTGAAGGAAAAAAATGGATAGAACAGATGCAATTCTCCAGAAAACTAAAGTTAGAATTAAAGGAAAAACTTGGTGAAAGGGGAAGAATTGCTGTTTGTGCTGTAAAAGGTTTAAAGTTTCATTGAGCACATACAGGGGGTGAGCAAACATCACTGGAGACACCCCTTTGGTGGGAGGGGCCTGCCAGTATCACTTAATATAGTGATTTTTAAAATATGGCCTTTTTGTATTTCTTTCCTTCATATTTTTTCTCTGGCATAGTGGTCCTGAAATATCCACCCAGGTCTGGGAGTTTCTGATTTACTCAGAATAACCCAGAAAATTCATTCTGAAACTGTCAAGAATACACATTTTTTTTTAAAAAAGTAAGAGATTCCTGATTATTTAATAGAGATCTTAGCTACCCCATCCCCCAGGTCATAAGGAGAATCCCATGAAGGAAAGAGATTCCCCCAAACCCAGATTGAGGGAACAACTGCCATACACCCAGGAATTCAGTAAGGGCTATCTATTCCACCCTCATCCCCACAGTTCCCTGCACCATCACAGGAAATCTCCCTGTCCTTCTGCGCACGCACCTGATTTCTCTTTTTTTCTCCTGAACTCCCGGAAGGTAAGAATGAAATATAGGTATGTAGTTTATACAAAGATGGAAGCTCAGCTCATATGAAGCTCCTGATAATTATACCATCAAAAGACATGCAAACATTAGGGAGATATTTCAGGTGCGGGTTGGGATCAAGGGAAGTGTACCTCAGTCTAGAATATGCGAGTCTACAAGTCACTATCATTCAACAGGTTCCTTTTTCTACCCTGCACACTTTAGCTGCCAGACAGCCTCAACTGAGTTCTCCCCAGTTTTCATAGGAGGGTGGTGCTGCTAGTTTAATTAGCTTCTGCCGTGGCCGTGGCCAATTTCCTGTAGTAGCACGAACTTGTCTAATATTTGAGCGAAACGACGCTCGTGACCGTAAGAATGACCAAACTATTTGGAATATTTATCTTCAAAAAAAGAAAACAGCTGTGACTTTGCACACTAAAAAGGGGGGGGAGGGCAACAACTTTCTGTAAGCAATGCTGTAGGAGAAAGATTAAATTGTTAACCTGTGAAATATTTAGTAAAATGTTTGTCTTAAGGAATAGGAAAATAGTGTTTTGAAGTAAACTGTTAGTTAAGCTGAGAAAACATGAAAGTATTTCATGGTAATATTATGCCAAATAGAGAATAATTTTATCCTGATAATATTGTACTGCATGCTACTATACAAAAGTAATTTTGAAATCAGTTTATTAGGCTATTTTATTGAAAACAAACAAACAAAACAAACCCTTAGTTTAAGATAACAGGGTTCTTGCTCCTTTTCACTTACCCGACTTTTCTTGTAAAGTTTGAGTTAAGTTGGTTTGAAACCATTTTTGTACAGTTGATATTTAATACAAATTTGTTTCTGGCCATCTCACCTGCTCTAAACGTAATATTTTCATTTTCAAAGTCAGATCAAGAGAGTGAGATGACTAGGATAGGGTTACAGTGGGAGAAAGAGATTTTATTTAAATTCCCAAAGTAAGAGGAGTTTCAATAAAGCAAAGTTCAATTTGAAATATTTAAAAACTAGTCTTGTCTTAGGAGTCGTGACTTAAGTGTTTCCAGGGAGACTATAAAATGAAAAGGATGCCCCATGGAAATGATCTTCCTTTACTGTACTTTGCTTAGCCCGGCAGTTTAAAAAAGCCAAACAGGGAGACGTGTCAAAATTCGGAAGCTGGAGTTGAGGTTTGCAAGTAGAAGAGGTGGTGGTGGGTACTCAGCCAGAGGCGCCTTCTTTTTAGTACTGCCAAATAAGTTACTGTCAGGCTCTTTAGCTGGACGCCGGGCCCCCGCAGGAGAGCTCCCTCCCTCGGGGCGATAATTAACCAGTACTTGGGCGCCCCGAACCCATCCGCAGCTCTGGCCCAGCGCAACACCGTGGGACCAAGGGTCGAGTGGGTCTAAACGTCCATCTCCTGGAACACAGGTCTTTCGCCACTGAGATCATCAGCCTACTACGCACGATCATAGTACAGACCTCTTAAACTGACGCCAGTACAGACTGAGCCCGCTACGGGGTGGTGGTGATGAGTTGGCCAAAGAAAAGTTGTGGGGATAAGATTTCTACCGCAAAAATGACGGAAGTGTCGCTGCTTTCATTATAAAGTAGATGCAAATTCGCGTAGCAGGCAAATGGCGCGTCACTCTGGGCACTCCGGGCTTGGAGCAAACAAGACTCACCACCCACGAACTGCATACTTTAAAAACTCACTGTCGCTTTGGGCCCAGATCCTAAGATCGCTATGGCGAGGGAGTGGTGGGAGGGAGCAACCAGGCGAGGGCCAGACTTCGGGGTTCTGGAGGAGGAGAGGGAAGGGGGAGCGCTGGGCGCTGTCCATGGTGCTGGGAAGAACGCGGCTTCAAATCACTGGACCTAAACAGAACTCAGGTGTAAAGAGGGCAAGAGAAACCGACAACCGCTGTGGCCTTATTTAAACAGTCCTCTAGTAGGGTTCTTACTCTGTTTCTCAGCCTGTGCTGTTTGGGCAGATAACAGCCATAACTGGTCACTTACAGGATAGCTTTATCCTTAAAATGTTCCGTTTTATAATGTAACTATCAGTTCTTGATGTAAAAGTAAAGAGGGAGGCGGAAAGAAAAAGGGTGATTTGAGACCTTAAACATATCCAAGGGCGCTTAAGTATTTCCAGATCTGATAAGATAAAGCACACCACGACTTAGTATGAGTTTATTGAGAAAGTATTAAAAATATATAGATACAATTTCTTTTAAATAATTCTCTAAATTCCACACTGGCCAAAGGCTGCAATTATATCTTTGTCAGCAAGAATAAAAGGAGCACTTTACTTATTCTAGTATGTGTGTGTACATTTGAAATGACTAAGACTTTATTCTAAGTTCTAAAACGGGACTGTAAAACCTTCAATCTATTAAAAAAATTTTAATTTCTTAAAAGACAGGTGACCAGAAAGAAAACAGGATACAGATAGCAATTATTTCAAATTTGAATGAAGAACTGAATACAAAATAGCCTACCTGATAGGTGGGTCACCTTTAAAATGCTTTCCCACACATCTGTAAAACATGCTTTTACAGAAGTGTGTGTATATATGCACATATAATCATGTGACAAATTTGCAAGCAGAATACTATATTTGGTCAAACCAGAAATGTGTAAAACATAAAAAAAAATCTTAATTGTGTTAATCATGAGATTTTTAGCCTCAGTAACTTGAATCCATGTGACAATGAAGAAGGGAAAGGACAAGAATTCAAACAGCTGACACAATGATCAGCAGCAACTGACAGCATCTCATGTGATATTTGATATCAAGCACTAGATCAATATTTGTGAGATCAATGCAATTTTAATGGTTTTCTTTCAAAACTGTATGAAAGCCAAATTGTGACACTCTGTGCTAGGGTTATTTTTAGAGCTGGTTATTCCAGGGGATGATATTAAGTAATTTACTGAAGCAAATCAAAAGCAAAAAATAAATAAAAAATCTTCACACACACACACTCCCTACCCCCACAAAACGAAAACCACTGCAACAAACCATTACTATTTCTTTAGGTGATAAATCTTGGTTATCTATAAGTACCCAGTGAAGGTATAAACATTTATCAGGGGAAAAACATTTATGATTAAAAACAAAGAAAATAAACCTTTGGAAAAATTATTTGGAGGCACATGAAGATGAATTGGATCAGAGATACCTTTCTCAGACACAGTAAAATTAGATGGCATTTGAGTCAAAAGAAATGAAAATGATAAAAACAACCTAGGGATCCATGATAGGGTCGATTCCTTAATGTGTGGAATTCAGTGGGAAGTAACAGATTTTTCTATGTTCCAGGCAGAGTAGAAAACTGAGAGCCTTATCTGAAACTCATAGCCAGGTTCCAACAAAGGTCAAATAGAGGGGAAAGTAAGTAGGTCTACGTATTATCTATTACTTTACTTCCAAGTTTATACCTTAAAAATAAAATGCAAATCCATCTAACTCAGAGGCACATAGATTGTCAACCTTTAAACAGGAATATAGGAGGGTTTTATTCTTTATTTCTGTCTTTACTGCTTAGTCAGACAGTAGCATTAATTCACTTGCCTACCAACTCATTCTGTTTGATAAAAATGCTAACCCTGTATTTATTTATTGTTTTAACAGATTTAATTTTGGAGAATTTCTACCAAGAAGAATCCAAGATCTTCAGTTCAAACAGCAATTTCTGGGGAGGTAGATGATGGGAGTGGCCCAGGAGGGAGTATAACTAGGTGAACATTTCAGTAAGAAGGTGAGATGTGGTGACAGGATAGTGTTCCTAATAAACACATTTAAGTTTTTAGACTAAAAAAGAAAATGTCTTCCATTTGTAATTCACATTAAAAACTTTGGAGAAACTGATTTCTTTTTCACTTGAAATATTTTAAGAAACTTCTGATACCTGATCTAAAGACCTCTCCATCCTTCTTCAAGATAGAGAATAAAATATTTCAAAACTATGCAATTCTTAACCTCTCCCCCGCAATGTTTTTTTCTAATCTTTATCTTGATGACAGTATAATGCCTGATAGAGAAACTGTTAATATACTATTATAAGCAGATCAGTTCAAATAAGACATTTTTATTATATGCATTTAAATGAAATTCATACCTAAGTCCTTGTGCAGTAGAATTCAATCATGGACCTAGTATATTCCTTAACTGCTTAGGAAAAGTCACATTTTCCATGATTTTAATAACTACATAACAGTCACTCTCAATGTTCCTCTACACTCCATTGTATTTCAAGTCTGGCAGATTGCCTACAAACTAGACATCAACAATTTAAATCAATTTTTCATTAATGAAATAAAGCCACTTTACACACAAATACACATTAGAAACAAAGAGAATGTATAGATGTAAATGAATTTGAGGCATTAAAAATATTTATTACAATGCCTTGCAGCATTTGCACATAGAAATTCATTTAAAATAAAATAAGTTTACAAACAATCCTAGTGACCATATCCTGAGTACCTACTATGTTACAGTCACTGAAAAGACATATATGTCCCGTATGTGTCATCTACATCTGGTAAAATGGGCATGTGTACCTCACGGGTGAATATGCATATGTATGTTTACACACATGTATATGCATATGTTTTTCTATTAGGTCTTAAAAAATCCCTAAGTCGTTTCAAAAAAGATATTAACTTTATATTCAATTATAGCTGATTCAAACTTTATTTTGGCTAATCATAATTTGACCAATATTTTTTCCCTTATACCATGAAGGACTATACATAGAATTTAAAAGTTTAGTGTTCCGAAAATGCTGCTCTTCTTAAGCCACTTTGAAGTAATGCTAGTGAGTCTACGATCCAGAGCTACATGTTAATCTCTAGTTTTGCCTTCAAACAGAATTCGGTTACAAAGAACTTGGAAAGATTTTAAATCTATTCAGGAGAGGAAAACTCTTTAATTTTCTGAGGAGTAAAAACTCCCCAAGAAACTTCATACAGCTCCTTAGATTTTGCTTAGCATACGTGATAAAACATTGATTGTTGCAGTTTGGTGACCCATGAAATTTGGGGGTTAGTTTTCTCTTCAGACCAGAGCATATAATTATGCAAATAAAGAGCTGTCACTGATCTAGTGAAATACTCACAAACACATGCACTCTGAAATTGGACAGAAAAGTGAAAATGGTTGGTGATGTGATGGGCCATGGTTTGTTTTCCTGCCAAGTTTCTATCCAAGTTCATTATTCAAATTGTAAACTTTCAAAAGAGACATATCATTCTTAGGGTGCTGGTTGTCTGTTCATTTCAGATTCTTTGTATTGGTAGTGCAGGCTGGCTACAAAGTACAGTTCAACATTACTTTACCTATGACAGTCTCCCATATTACTGGATGTAATAGTCCAGGAAGAAAAACCTGAATGGTCTGGAAATAAAGATGCAGGCCTCTTTAGATTTTTCTAGAAACATGTTTCATATCTGTTTCAAACAGAACTCAACAATATAAAAATATGGTGATTTTTTGGGACAAATCTCAAGGCAAAGGAATGGGGAAAAGTGCCTGCAAGGCCTCATGGATTAACTCAAATTTCTATTTTTAAGCTTTTTTACATTCAAGGGGAAAATACTGGTCACTGTGTAATATCCACTTAATGGTCAAACTTTGAGCACAATTTTCTCCTACCTAGCAATTAAAGTCCACCATATAATATTTGGTGACTTTAACCTTTATGGTTTATTTACAATTACCACTCCTCTAAAACCTTTGTGCTAAGAATTAACAAGAGTTCTTCAATCTAACCATGCTCTTTGGCATCAAGGTCTCCCAATACCAAAGTTACCATCGCACAGGCTGTTGCATAATTTCAGATGTCACAGATAGTCCCACTGATGAAACCTGAGAAGCCTCATGTCAGACCACTGACTGCTAAAGACATCACTACATGAAAGATCAGTGGTGTGAAACTTTAAAAACATCGATCCAAATGAATCAATTAAATCAACATTCATCCCTCCTAAGTGTGAGGTTTAAAACGATCATTGTTGCTTATTTTTTTTAAAGCCTACATAGGTTTCAAGATAAACGCTGGAATGCTTTGATGGCTACTTCTATTCTCGAATCTCCTCCGTTAATCGACTTTGTGCTATTTCTCTCTTTTCAACATCTTCCACTTGGTGTACATTCTTTACTTTTAGTACAGTGCATGACAGTTGCAATGCTTTAAAATTAAAACCGTCTAACAAAGCTGACGCTTTAGGTAGGGTAGTTTTAAGCTCTATGAAGTGTTGATTAAAAACCCTTTCCCAGACTCAAACTGATCTTTTTGTAGATTAATAGAATATTAGATAAAAGGAAGACGAACAATTCAAGAGACTCCCATTCGGTCACTCTATACAAGGAAGGAAGGAAGAAAAGTATTCAATTTTTGAAAGGCAGTACCTCCTGGAGTCTTGTATTTTATATTATTATAACCCCTAATAAGTAATCATAAAATAACCACCATTATTCACCCCCCCTTTTTTTGGCCACCCATATTTCAAAGATTAGAATTCCTCATATTTAAAGACTTGTTTTTTCCTCTACAGAGAAACAGGAAAAGTTTTTGAGAAATTTTTAGACTTTCCATATAGTAATCTTTCTTAATGAATTAGGATTACAGACACCAAAGTGAACCTGTCAGTTTATGAATTATGATTATGACAGAAGACACATGTGTTTGGATTGAAAGTTCAGATAACCCAGAGAAACAAGAAAAAAAAAATCTAACTTATCAGCACTAATAATAGAGCTCACATATTTTGTCACACTCTCTCAAAGGAGTTATAGGTTTTAAAGGAATAAATGTAAACAAGATATTTTCAGATTAGACTTTGTACTTTATGTAGCGATTTATGTAGATTGAGACAATTTAATATCACCAGATTCCTTTGGAAAACAGTTTACTGTATGCTAAAGTGTATTTTATAAAATAATAGTTTAACAATGGGTTCAAATATTAAAAACAAATGTATTTTAAAAAGGTAGTTTTGTGAAAGGCTCAAGCCAAATAGCAACTCAACTAGAGTTAGCATATTACCTTACAACAATAGTAGTAAAAGCAGCTATAAGGTTTAACACATTAATGAATGCTATTCCATACTTCTTTTTGAGTTTCTGCTTTTACTAATAACTACACACGAGTTAAACAAACTTTTGAGCAAGAATAACACACCACTGCTTGTTGGGAAAATTGTTTTTATTTTGAAATGGTAAACAGAAATATATAATATATAGGAAACTCCTGTGCTTTACTTTAAAATTTTTTTTTTATATAAACAATATTGTAATCCAGGTTGAAGCACAAGGTAGAAACTAGAGAAAAGAACAATTATTACTAGTAGATTCTCCCCCCCTCACCCATCCTTTTCATATATCATAAAAACTTTAGATGGCTGCATGGTTAGGTACCTTTAGAAAGCTCCAAAGCCAATATCTGGCTTTTAAGTTTTAACAGGATGATTCTGAATCTTAGATTTACTAATAACTCTTTGCTCCCCTTTTCAGTTGCTCTATGAACCAAATATACAATTAAAAAGAACACCCACATCCTAATTTAAACCTCTACTCTCTTAAAAAACCCATCTAAAGAAACCAAAAGAGGAAGATCAGAACAAAATATTAACACTTGTCGCCTCAAAGCAGGTGGGCTACTAACTGATCATTGTTATTTCAGGAAAAGAGAGGTGAAGGATGTTATTATATTTATACCAACAGACCCATAATCAACAGGTTAAAAAAATCCTACATTACAATGAATCTTATCAGTGATCAGCTGGAGGTCTTGGATGGTTTGCCTAGCTTTCTCCGGGTGGTTACAACACAGATCCACAAGTAGAAATTATATTTACACAACTTAAGTTTGCAAATAGCTCTATAGTTAGTTAAATATGGTCTAACAGCCCGGTAGTTTTAAATATTGAAGGCAATTTAAAAGTGATTTACTCTAGTTAAAAGCAAAGGTTTTTAAAAAAGGTGAGGAAATCTTAGAGAAAAAATAGGAGTGATTTGGTTTGTAAGCTGAGCATATCTACTTTGTTCTAATTCAGCTGCAGAAAAATCACAAATTCAGTACTGCACAAATGCTAATTTAAAAAGCAACAAAATTAGTTTCCTGTGAACATTTTCATATACTGAAAACACCACACCATTTATAACACTTTGAAAAATATATTCAATCTACATCAGTCCTCAAATCCTCTCAATGGAAGGTACCATTGTTTTAAACATTTCACCATTCTAAAATAGAAAAGAATGCTGACTGATGAATGGGCTTAACATTGTTGGGGTTATACACTGTAAGCTACCCAGAACCTGGATAATATGATGTTTTGGTTTTTCGTCCAATGTTGTTTCTGCTAAAATAACATTGAAAGTTATGCATATATGACCACTGAAAAAGATCACTTTAATTTGCTATTATTTGACTTATACGAACTAATTAATGCACTTGTATAGCAAACAAAGGAATATCAGTTTTAAAACTTGCTGAAATCAGTTTATAATGTAAAAACATATTATCATGAGGTGGTTATTTTATTTTTTTTCTAAGGACTCAAAACAGCTCTGTTATTTTGGGTACATTTTATCAGGTCTTCAAATAAGGCAGGCATATTGTTGCATACAATTTAAAAAAGAATGAATATTAAATTCAGATTCTCATCCATTAGGAACATAATATTCACTAGGTATATAAATTCTTCAAGTAATTAAGATGATAACTTTAAGATTTAATATTTGAGTGTAAAAGTCACCAACATCTTGACATTTTAATTCTTATATTTCACAGTGTTGGCCAGATCTTAGCAGAATTAAAATATTAATAGTTGAAACTATTTAGAGGAAGCAGACTACTAAAAATTGTATCATTGGATTGAGACAAGAAAATCTGTTGGAGCAGAAAACTAAAAGAACCATTTCAGCCCCACAGAGCCTTTCAGAAAGAAAAGGATCAAGAGTACACAGGTTTATTTTCTTGAATACAATAAACAATTCTATCCCTAAAAGGTTCTATCTCTATGAAAGATCAGAATAGGTCATTCTAGTTAGGATTCACGAAAACAAATAAATCTTTCTGCATATTAAGGTTTAAAAAGCAAAACTTAAGTATGCTAATCTAAATTACAATGGCACTCAATATACATTATGTATTTAAGTAAAGTCAATTCTAATGATCAAGTTGGAAATTCCACTGAAAAAGGGGCTTTCACACATATACTTAAAAGATTTGTTCATCATTATGTTTTGATTTAAATAATCTCTTGTGAAATTAGAGACTTGTGTAAAAAATATATATTCAACTAGCAAGGATTTTCAGCGGTAATGTGCATTCGGTACTTCATAGATTATTTTATGCAAAGTTTTTTCTTCTGGTCTGGAAATGAAAATAGATCGGTAGGGAGAGAGCAGTTTGCGCTCCCAAACCTACATAGTACATTATGACATTCATGTTTTGAATTTAAATTTGGCTTCTCTGGGGGTGAGGGAGTAACTTCCTTAAAAAAAGAGGCATTAGACGCCCTCAGTGAGAAACCTGGTGAAAGGGGAAGTTTAAAGTCGAGAATAAAAGTTCACTTTTGTTCGGACAGGAGAAAAAATGGACGTGATCCAGGGGGCCGGGGTGGGGGCGCAGTTGAAGTACTGCAGCGGGCGGTAGGACCGCGCAGACGCCGCTCCGCCGTCAGCGCCGCGCGGGCTCCATCAAGGCAATTATAGGCGCGACGGCCGCGCCGCGCAAGGCGCTGTCAGCCTTAATCTGAGCGCTGACGGGCAGCGCTAAACGCGCTCGGCCCGCAGGAAGCACGAACAGCGAACCCATATTGCTTTGACAGTTGCACTCATCTAGAAATAATGCAAAACGCTATTTAGATGTATATATCACGACCCCGTGCTCTGGGAAAAGAACAATCTAATGAGGGCTGGGAGTCGGCTGGCTGACAAGCAGTCGGAGCCGGACGCACGCCGCCGGGTGTGGGTCCTGGGCGTCCCTCCCCCGGCTCGGTTCGCGCGCGCCCCTTACAGCTCTTCGTGTTTGATTCGGTGCGAGCGCCGTGTCAGAGCCGGCTTGAGGGAACTGGCCTTGGCCTCGGAGGCTTCCGCAAAGAATCTGAAAATAGACGGGAAGCTCTTCCAGGAAGTGAGCTCGTGACGGTCGGTGCCTGCAAAAAACACAGAATCGGTTATGGCGGGCCTCGTTCCAGGGCGCAGGCCGCCGGTCCTCCGACCAGGAGCCCGCACCCCGCCCTCCAAGCCCCACACCTTTACCTGTGGGTAGCCTTGGCCCGGGGTCTGACGGGACAGCGGACATCCGCCAAGGCCGCGTCTCCGCAGGCGACACCCGGGGCGGTGATCCCAGCCCTCCGGCCCGGCCCCGCCCCAGCCTGCCCCAAGTGCAGTGCGGACCACCGCAGGGCGCCCCCGCCCCGCCGAGCCAATCCAATCGAGACGGACTGCGGAAGGGCTACACCCTCTCCGCTGTGAAACCACCCACTTCCCCGGGCTCCGCGCGCGGGGATTGGATTCTACTCTGCGCGGGATCTGGCTTCCGCACCCACCCGGAGCGCCCAAGTTTAGTTTCTCTGCTTTCCAGGGGAAAAAACAAATCGGGTTTTTCTTGCCTCTCCATGAAGCATTCTGTTAGACAGGGTTGCCTCAGCGAGGCCACTGAGACCAAAGTGTACGGGATGATGAGTAAAGGACCAAATGCAGGAAGGACTTTGCCTAGATCTCCTAGTAGGCTACACTTTTATTTTTATTTTTTACAGATTTTAGGGGGTACTTTTTGATAAGCTTATAAAAAATGTTTCAAAGCAGTGACTATTAAAAGAGGAGAAATTCAACTTACAAAACTTTGCAGGCTTAGCTATCACTTCAGGGTTATTTTATTTTACTACAGAGATGTGTCTTCAATTTAATACTAATGTATAGTATTTTTCAAATCAAATCTACCTTCAATTTAACAGGCAAAATATAACACTGATGGAGACATAATAGATAAGGACATTAATCTGTTTTTGACTCTGCGATAGTTTATAACATTGTTACCACTAGATTAAAAACTGAACAATTTTTCAATTAAAAATAAAAATATTAATTACTAAGACTCTCCCATAGAAATAATGAGCGAGAGGCTTTAAGACAGTTGAAATTTCTTCCTAGATCACTTAATTATGCCGAGATATTGCCTGGAAGTCTCCAGATTCAGGGCCTCTGTCTGATACTTTAACATTGTTAATGATAATTCTTTAGTCTGTAATAGTAGGTCATTGCTATGGTTACTATACAATGGTGCAACACTTTGCTTTCCCCTTCAGCTATTCGCTGAGACCTGGTAACCACATTTGTTGCCTAGCAACAGTTTTGTGACAGTATCACAATCTAGGAGTTACAACAATAAGGATGCTATGGCTGTGGTGGACCAGAGAGCAGAAAGCTACAGTCTGTTCATGTGACTTAGATATGGGAGATGGCCCTACCAGAGAACCCCTCTGTTTATCCGTGCCTTCCCATGGAGGCTCTCTATCCTCTTTGCAGACTGGTCTTACAATCAGTATTTAAAACTCAGATCCAGTACTGAAGTCATATCCTTGAGAAATAGCTCCCAGTACTACTGTATTTAGACTAAAAAATGAGGTCATTTCTCTACTTGCTTACTCATTTAGGGCAAAATTCAATGTTATTCAATGGGAGAGAGAGATGAGTGTGGGTTTGTCCTGGCAAATCCTAACATGATTAACTGGATTTTAATAAGTCTTAATAGAACTGTTGGGGAAAGAAAATTACACATGTGCCTGTCTGCATCAATAGGTGTATAAATTTTCAAGTTCTTTAAAATATATGTAACATCCAGATATTTATTATTATAATTTTGAATTTGAAGGCATTTATATTCCCCAAACCCAAGTGAGCAGTTCTACACACAAAGAGACAAATCAACTTTATATAATATTTTGTGGGTATATCTAGAAGGGAGCCCAGTTTCTGGATAGGTTATGTCCCTATTTCTATAGTGCTTACAACTCTAGTTTCATTTCAACAATAACTACCAATTGCATTTATAATGATATTTTAAAATCAATTGTATTTCTTCTTTTTGAAAGACTAGTCTCAGATGTATACTACATGACAATCCCTAAACACAGTAAGAAAAAAAAGGTGTTAATTGTCTCTTTTCCTTCTCATTTTCCATGCTTCCTGGCTCATTTGGCATTTCCTCCATAGTGATCACACTTATACTTACTAGTGTTACTAAGACTATAATCAATTTGTAAGCTTTCTTAGGGAACTCTTCTCATAATTCCTCCCACCACTTGAAAACCAATCTATGAATCTAGAGGGACCTACAGAGTCAATGGTCTGATGCAATTTTAACTATTTTTTTCTTTTCTGGTGACAATCTTTCTAAAGGATGAACAAATTTCCCTGGTGGTAACATCACTACAAAGCCTTTTTAGTTTTAACTTATGATTGCTCTCTGCTTGATTAGACCTTGGCCGAAAAGACCAAAGTCCCTGAGATAACTAAGTATCTGCACTGGCTCTCAACATTTGCTCTTGTAATTTAAGAGTATAAATAATAAGAATGTGTGCTCTACCAGAGGAAAGAAAACTGCTAGGAATAAAGGGAATAAGCAAGGTGGGTTAGAAACTGAATTACAGAAAATGGCATAGGAAAGAGAGAGTTCTCCTTAAACAAAGAAGTGGTAACATGAATATTTTATAGAAAAATGGTTTTCTTTTTAAAGTTTTGAAAGTAGATTTTTAATAATTTTAAAATAGCATTTGGAAGTCAGGTAATTGCATGTTCATCTGGGGCTGCATGTACACATTTCAAGAATATGTTTGGAGACCACTTTCAAAAATTCAGGACCAAAGTTCAGTTAAAATCTTTACAAATTAATATGAATATCTATGCATCACAGTGCTTAGAGAGTGGGAACTACTTCTTTGAGAGATTTTATTTATTGACTTGAGAGAGAGAGAGGAGAGAGAGAGAAAGGGTGGGGAGGAGCAGGGAGCATCAACTCCTAGTATGTAGTTTCCTCTTGTGTGTGCCCTGACTGAGCAAGCTAAAGGCTTTGAACCCATGACCCCAGCATGCCAGGGCGACACCCTATCCACTGCATAGGTAAGGCGAGAATGAAAAATTTCAAAGAGCAGTTTTCTAGTACTTAAACATACAACACTTTTCTTTTAAATTTATTCATTTGAGATGGGGGGGGGGGAGGAAGGAAGGAAGGAGCGGGAAAAGGAGGAAGCATCAACTTCTATACGTGCTTTGACCAGGCAAGCCCAGGGTTTCAGACGAGCGTCCTCAGGGTGACGCTTTACCCACTGTGCCACCACAGGTCAGGCAAACATACAACACTTTAGAGAAAATTATTCCATCAGGACAGAAACACCGAGGCCATTAAATTATCTATTCATAAAAAAATATGCAAGAGTTGAGGCTAATCAGAAAAGCAGCAGTTGACATGGGAACTAGGCCATTCAGCGTTAACCCTGCTATTTGAAGGAGATGGACACGGTTGGATAGTCAGGATCTGGTCTTTCCTTTGAAAGACAGCTTTACTCGGATCACAAACTCCTCTTTTAGGGACTGTGAACTTTTTCCACTTTTCTTTTCTTTCTTTCTTCTTTTTCTTACAGGGACAGAGAGAAAGTCAGACAGAGGGATAGATAGGGACAGACAGACAGGAACAGAGAGAGATGAGAAGCATCAATCACCAGTTTTTCGTTGCTGTTGCAACACCTTAGTTGTTCATTGATTGCTTGTTCACATGTGCCTTGACCGCGGGCCTCCAGCAGACTGAGCAACTCCTTGCTGGAGCCAGCGACCTTGGGTCCAAGCTGGTGAGCTTTTGCTCAAGCCAGATGGGCCCACACTCAAGCTGGCGAAGTCGGGGTCTCGAACCTGGGTCTTCTGCATCCCAGTCCAAAGCTCTATCCACTGCGCCACCGCCTGGTCAGGCTTTTTCCCCCACTTTTCAAAACATCATTTTCTGAATATAGAGAGGTTTCCACAATGTAGGGGATAAATTTTTTTCTCATATTAAATACCTGCTATTGTCTCAGAGAATGATTTTTGTATCCTGTTGGATCGAAGGCTTGTTCTTACTGGATAAGTCGCCTTTGGGGCATATTCAGTTTTCTAATCCATAAGATCAAGTCAGTATTAAAATAAAATGTGCAGGATCTTAGTGCTTTAGTACAAAAAAGTGCCTTTGCTCAGTCTCAATCAGTGGCTCTTAAATGGGCATGGGAGTGGCCTCTGGGGCATTTTGGGAATCTGCAGGGATAGTTTTGGTGGTCAAGATAATTGGAAGGAGCAATGAGCTGTTACTGGGAGAAGGCCTGGGATGGCTGGACATCCTGCAGTTAGGAGGGCAGTGGTGCACTAAGTTGTTTTGCACCCCACATGGATAAATGTTATACCAGCTAAACATTAGCTGAAAAACCCATTTATAATTAGATGGGTTTAGAATTTAGGTCTGTTTAACAAATAATCTCAATGTCTTTTGGTAGGATATGAACATACATGCAATTTCTCAGGAATCCAACTATGAAAGTTGAAGGGATTTTGTACTTCATGTTGTTCAGAATATAACCAAAAGTAGTTTACCACGTGGGAAATCCTCATCACTAATGGCATCAGCATGCCTTTTCATGGTGTAGCTGCCATGCTGATTCTGCACAGGGCCAAGTATTGGACTACTATATTGTGCCTTCTTATGTAGATTTTTTTAAGTACTTTAAATATTGATATGCATATTATGTTTATTATGACTTACTTTTCTTTTATTCTTTGTATATGTTAACTAGAGTATTAAAATAACAGCAACTGTATTAGCGGATGAGTTATGTTATCTTTAGATAGATTTTATTTCAGGATAGTTAAAACAGTATGTAATATCTGCCATAATAGGAGATATTTAGATGATCCAGGTCAGCTTAAATAAAAATGAATTGTTAAATCTTTCTTATTACATTAGATTAATTATCGGTATAATCTGAACCCTGTTCTAGCTATCTTTTCTTTTGCTGATACAGACAAGAAAATGCCTTTTATTTTTCTTAATGTTTCTTCCAAAAGTACTATTGTCAATGATGTTATTCATTGTAAAATAATCAAAAGGTAGGGAAAGGGGTTTCCACAATTAAAATACTACAGTGAATATTTATCATTTATCCCTCATTTTAAAAAATGAACTGTGGCAATTTTCAAAGCAGTAGGATAGCACAAATGGACAAAGAATTATGAGTATGCAGGGTGAGACTGTGAATCATGTAAGATCAAATTGCTAAAATGCTTTGTTTTCCCAAAAGACTATATATTTAAGAATATAATGGAACTGAGAAAGAGGGAGGCTACATTTATGTAATAGCATTTAGAAATGTAACAATAATGGTTGGAAATGGCACTGAGAGGGGAATTCTTAAAGAACAGGATAAGAGAGAAAACACTGCTGTATCTTCTGTCTTGTCTATTACCCTTACTTCTTTCTGTGATGACCTCAATCCAAGTGTTTCTTACAAGTCTGCTTTGTCCACACTCCTCTTCATTTGGTTTTAGCACTTATAATATTTTTAGAGGAAGGGCATCAACCATACCAAAATATACTATGGAGTTAGCAGCCAAAATCCTGATGTGTTTACTCTGGCAGATGTAGACTACTCTGAAGCTGTACCTCATTTTATGTAGAGATGTCTTAAAAAGTTATATGTAAATATAATTTCTATAAATAGAATATTTTTAAAGGAAGAAGTAGGTTATTTAATTCTTCAATGAGTCTTTTACTACACTGAACTATTCTCTGGGAAAGCAAACAATCATTCTTTAAATGCTATTACACACACACACAAATGAGATTTGCTTGAGATGAGACTTACTAGTATAATACGATGGACAGTTCTATAACAAAGAGCTAATTTAGAAGAATTTCTTGGTCAGCCATTTAACTTATTACTTAGTCACCGTATTTTTACATGGTCCTAAACTAATGGGTCATGGAATAATTTCTACAACCTATGCATAATTTATATTTTAGGGTCCAATTTAAAATAGGGACTATAATTGTTGACAAAGTCAACTCTGACTATGAAGTATCATTTAAAAATTTTTTTAATTGATTTTACAGAGCGAGGAGGGGTGGGAAACGAGAAGTAGTTGCTTGCTTCACTCTAGCTGTTCATTAGTTGCTTGTCGTATGTGCCTTGACCGGGCAAGGTCAGGGTTTCAAACTGGCGATCTCAGCATTCCAGGGTGGAGCTCTATTCACTGAGCCACTACATGCCAGGCTGAAGTCTATCTTTGTTTCAGCATGTGCCCCTACCCTCTCACTAATACCCTCTATCCCCTCACAACAAAAGAATTCATTGTTAAAGTAAAAGGTAATGAATACATTTTATAAGTTTCCTATGATAAATGGTAAGAGAAAAAAACCTAGAAAGATATGAAACATTAATATTAACAGGATAACACGTCTATAATGTTTTCAAAATGATAAGGCTTGGTTTTAAAAATTGATCTTTAACAAGAAAAAGAAATATGGGCAATTAGGAAGTAATGAAGACCCTGTCAATATAGCTATGTTGATAATAACAGGTAAGGGAATTCTTGAGAAAATCTAATATATAAAAATCAGGAGGTCTGTAATATGCATTATTGAGTCCCAGTGGGATTAGCTAATGAACTTATGAGCTCACCAGCAGTTATTTTTAGAAAGTTATAAAGAATTAGAGAAATACCAGAGCACTGAAAAATAATGTGCCTTCTAAAAAGATATAAAATATAACTAGTAAAATTCATTTTAAAATGAATTCAAGAGCTGCTAAGGAGAGCATCATTAAAAACTTAGCAATACTTGAACAGGGAAGAGTGCCTGATGGAGCCTCTCCAAGGTAGAAGGCACAAGTGTGGGACTCAGCAATGGAATAGGTGGGGTGTTCACTGAGACTGTGTAAAGGACTTGCCAAGAGCGCTCAGTGAACATGGAGCATTGTTTTGTTAAATTACTTGTGTACGATACAGGCAAGTCCCTTTCCATTGCTACCATCGTTGCAAGCCCTTTAAAGCAGAGATTGTGTTGAGACCCTAAAGGCAAGTTATTAAGCTTAAACAGAGATAAGAGACAGGCTGAAACACAGACAAAATCAGTGGTAGAAATTTTTGAGTCATTTGCAGCTTGCAGGGCAACCTGTCCTTTCTCTTGCAGCTTCTTTCTTTTCTTCTATTTCTCCCCCACCCCTTTCTCTTTTTAACTGAGAGGAGTGGAGATAATAAGACTCCTGCATGCACCCTGACCGGGCTGATGTTGAATCAATCAAGCTATCCTCAGCACCTGGGGCCAAACCTCAGACCAACTGAGAGACCAACTGAGCTATCCTGTGCCCAGGGCTGATGCTCAGACAAGTTGAGGCACTGGATGCAAGAAAGGAAGAGGGAGAGAGGGAGAAGAAGAGAAGCAATGGTCACTTTTCATGTATGCCCTGACTGGGGATCAAACCTGGAAGGTCCGCATGCTGGGCTGATACTCTATACACTGAGCACAGTGTCAAGGGATTCAGCTTCTTTTCTATCTCTTTCATTTATGGAAGGGGCTTTGGAGGCAGGAAAGTATAGGGTACCAAGCAGCTTAACACTCACTTTGGGAAGACAATTCTGGGAAGTAAACATTTTCTTTAAAAAATAATTATTTATTAAGCCTGACCTGTGGTAGTGCAGTGGTAAAACATTGATCTGCAATGCTGAGTTCACGGGTTCAAAACCATAGGTTTGCCTGGTCAAGGCACATACCAGAGGTAACTACTACAAGTTGATGCTTCCCGCTCCTCCCTCTGACCCCCCATTTCTCTCTCTCTAATCAATAAATAAAATCTTTTAAAAATTATTTATTGAAGTATAGTTGACATGCAATATTATACTAGTTTCAGGTGTACAAAAAAGTAAACTATTCTTTGGCAGAGTAGATAGCCTGACACTGAATCTGGCAGAACTCTAATAAATCATCTCCTTATCAATAAAAAATGGACACATTTTTATTGCTACAATGGCCTGTCAAATCCACACAGTGGTATAGAAGTGCTTTCTTCTCTCACACAGTACTCTTAACTGTTTCCACCAGACCTTGCCTCTATGGATATTATTTCCCTGTAAAATTTGAGCTCAAGTGTGGGCAAAAGCTTTCTTTTCCCAATTTCCTTTAGTTATTTTTCAAAAGCAGCTTTAACAAAGGATTGTAAGAGCATAGAGCACTAAAGAAGGGAATGCAAAAACAAACAATAGTTACTTCATTAAATACAAGTTTCTGATCTGATTCATAATCCCAATATAATCAGCAAAGTGCCTCATTCTAAAATAAAATTGTCAGAAAGGACTGTCTGTTTCTAGGTAGGTACCTATGGCTTATGGCTGCTGTGTGTGCAGGCATGCATGTGTGTGTGTGTGTGTGTGTGTGTGTGTGTGTGTGTGTGTGTAAGAGAGAGAGAGAGAGAGGTGAGATAGAGAATAAACCACAAAATACTTTCCTTTATTCTAAACCAAAACATTTAACTAGTTCAATCTCAATCTTCTGTTGTCCTTCTATCTTTGTGGATTCTACTCTATATTTTGTGGGTAGATAGTTTATCCAGAGGTCCTGGGGTTGGTTAATTCATACATTCACATATGTATTTATTGTATGCCAGGCACTATTTCTTGGGGCTGGGGATGCAGTAGTGAGCAAGATATATAATGGCTCTGCTCTGCAACATACCAATAAGAGGCAAGTCAGAAGCACTGTGAAGAAAACACAATAGGGGGTGTAAAAAAGATGAGGAGAATGAGGTGGGGCAAGGAGAGGTGGTCCTCAGGTCCTCAATTTTTATTGGATGGAGATGACTTGTGACCTGAGACCTGAAGGGTAAGAAGGAGCCAGATGAAGGTTTAAGGCTGAGTGCTGCAGGCTAAAATCCAGAAGAACAAAAGCAGGGTCTCTGGGTGGGTGGGTTGGTGGGGGTGCTTGTCACAGTCCACAGTCAAGGAATGGAAAAGTTGTAGTGACTAGAACATGATAGGTGAAGGGGAAAGTTGTAGATGATCATTTTGGGAGGTGGGCAGCCTCCAAGCCATGTGAGATCTCACAGGCCAGTGAAAAGTTTTAATTTTTATTCCAAGTGCAATGAAGGGATGTCTGCAGAATTTTAAGCATTTTGAGCCTGATCAGGTGGTGGTGCAGTGGATAGAGCATTGGACTGGGATGCGGAGGACCCAGGTTCGAGACCCCGAGGTCGCTAGCTTTAGCGTGGGCCCATCTGGCTTGAGCAAAAGCTCGCCAGCTTGGATCCAATGTCGCTGGCTCAAGCAAGGGGTTGCTCGGTCTGCTGAAGTTCTGAGGCCAAGGCACATATGAGAAAGCAATCAATGAACAACTAAGGTGTCGCAACGAAAAACTGATGATTGATGTTTCTCATCTCTCTTTGTTCCTGTCTGTCTGTCCCTATCTATCCCTCTGTCTGACTTTCTCTCTGTCCCTGTTAAAAAAAAAGAAAAACATTTTGAAAAGTACACTGGTTGGCATGTAGTGAATGGATTGTGGAGAGTTAGGATGATGGAATTAGTCCTTCCTGACTGCATTTACCAAATCCTCCCACCTCTATAGCATCTCTTCTACACACTTCAGAATGTAAAATCTGCTTACTGCGAGTTCACATAAATTAATAAATGATACAGTAAGAGTGATACTTAGTAAGAGTTTAGAGTCTAATAAAATAATTTATAAAAGTAGTGGACAAAAAATGGAGTTGAACTAGAAACCGCATTTCCTAAACAAGCCTGCTCTTGCTAAATGTGCTGATACCTCTGGTTTCTCAGCCCCCAGAAGGGCTGCTCTGTGTGGTGGGAAGGTACCAGGATGAGAATACACTGCTGCAGTGTTCCACATCTGCACGCAGTCCAGAGGTAACTCACTGGTGGGCTTATTCTGCAGGCAGGCTTTTCCACTGAGGTTTTAATTTCTGTGAATGGAAACAACATTCTCTTTATTCTAGCTCAAAGTTTCTCAATCATCTTTGCCTTTTCTCTTCCCTGGATATCTGCTCTTGATCCAGTCAGTTACCCAATTCTGACAATTATACCTCAGCAAAGATTTTGAATCTCTTCTCTTCCATCCTGCCACCATTGTTAGCACTCTACATTTAATGACCTATCATTTAGAATACAAAAACATCCTCCTACCTCATTCCCCCCGCCCCTTTTCCAGGTGAGAGGAGGGGAGATAGAGAGAGAGAGACTCTTGCATGCATCCTGACCAGGATCCACCTAGCAACTCTGTCTGGGGCCTATGCTATGGCCATCTGGGGCCATGCTTGCAACTGCAACTGAGCTATTTTTAGCGCCTGAGATGGAGGCTCCCTGGAGTCATTCTTAGTGCCAGAGGTGCCAATGGGCTTGAACAAATAAAACCAAGACTACAGGAGAGGAAGAAAGAGAGAGAGAGAGAGAGAGAGAGAGAGAGAGAGAGAGAGAGAGATGTGGGAAGATGAAGAAGCAGATGGTTGCTTCTCCTGTGTGTCCTGACTGGGAATTGAACTTGGGACATCCACACACTGGGGCTGATGCTTTACAACTGAGCCAATCAGCCAGGGCTCCTCCTAACTAATTTCACTGCCTTCATTCTCTCCTCTATCTTGTACCCTATTACAGATGAAACATTCCAAAGTATTATTTGTACCATATATCTCTTTCTCTGCTCAAAAATATCAAGTGGCTTTCCTAATTTGTCAAATTAAATAGAAATTTCTTAATTTGGTTTAAAGCCCTCCATTCTCTGCTTCTAGTCTTCTTTTCCTGTGTTATTCTTCCATTCTTCTTCTGCTATATATAAGTATCCTCTGTTCTCACAGGCCGGGCTCAATTGATAGTGCTTAAACCTTTTCAAAATCTCAGGAACTGGGCATCTGTGATTCCCGTGACTCTGAAGTCCAGCCAGAGAAAAGACTGCCATTGTAAAATAAAGGCTTTGAAGGTACAGATCACACTCTTCTCATGGATTATTAATAAACTATGCCTTATGTTGAAGTGTATGCTAGCTTTTAGAGTTAAGATACAAATTCCTCTAAAATTGGAATATAAGGACAGTTGGATACTTTGTAATTATTTTTATTTTATTTATTTATTTTTATTTATTTATTTTACAGGGACAGAGAGAGAGTCAGAGAGAGGGATAGATAGGGATAGACAGACAGGAATGGAGAGAGGTGAGAAGCATTAATCATTAGTTTTTCGTTGCCGTTGCGACACCATAGTTGTTCATTGATTGCTTTCTCACATGTGTCTTGACTGTGGGCCTTCAGCAGACCGAACAACCTCTTGCTGGAGCCAGCGACCTTGGGTCCAAGCTGATGAGCTTTTGCTCAAGCCAGATGGGCCCACGCTCAAGCTGGTGAGCTCGGGGTCTTGAACCTGGGTTTTCTGCATCCCAGTCCGACGCTCTATCCACAGCGCCACTGCCTGGTCAGGCGGATACTTTGTAATTAAAGCTGAAGGAAGTGGAATGTTTTTCTTGTCTCTCCAACAAACTGATGAGGGGATCCACAGTCCATCAGCAGATAGTTGGTAAGCACTGACAAATACTAAAAGTATCTTCTAGAGATCTTTAGCTAAAATGTAAATGCAATTTACTAGAATCAAAAGAGGTTTAAGAAATTAGTGAAATTATATATACATAACACATAGATATAGGTAACAGGACAGGACAGCAAATTCCAGAGGGAAGGGAGGAGAAAATTGGGGGGAAAAAGGGTATAAATAGGGATACGGGTGAGGGGGATGAGGGAGTTATATTCAGCAGGACACTTGAATCCATGTTAACACAATAAATTAAAATTAATAAAACTGAAAAAAAAGAAGGTTTGGGAAAGTGTCAGAACTGAAAACTTTCAGAGAGTCAAACTTTAACTGTCCTGTATTCCCAAGAGAGAGCTAGCTTGGGTCACATTAAGCTGTAGATAGAAACCTATGAAATATAAAATAGTTCAGATGTGGAAAGGACCCTAAATAAAATTTCATATGAGTTTCATTTCACAGGTAAAATCCAAAGCTCAGAGAGGCTGTGATAGGCCAAAGTTACACAGATATTTTGCTGTAATAAAGTAAATATTATAAATCCCTTGGTACTGAAAATGAAAATTATTTTCAGAAGATGAATGTCTAATTGCTTTAAGATCCAATTTAATATTTACTTCCTCTAATAAGCTGTCTTTGCCTCACACCAGTTACTCCCTTTCTTCATGTTTCAGTATTTTGTATATAGTATGTATTAGATTATCATATACCTGCTTTGCTTTGTTAGTCATTTCATGCATGACAAATACCTTGCTTTATCTCCTCAAACCTTTTTATTTCTGATATCACATATGTTTGACATAAACAACTGTCTGGAACTTTCTGGACCCAGAAAACTGATGCTTCTAACTGGTATTAAAAATATAACAAAACATAGAATCAAGAAATTTTCTATGGTTTCTATACTACTTTTATGATGAATTCCATTTTTTTAAATATAAATGGTCAATTTTTATTTTTAGAGAGAATGGGAGAGAATGAGAGAGGGAGAGAGAGAGAAACATCATTTTGTTTTTCCACTTATTCATGCTATCATGGGTTGATTCTTGGATGTACCTGACTAGGGATTGAACCCATAACCTCAGTATGTTGGGACAATGCTCTAACCAACTGAGCTATCTGACTAGGGCAAATGATGATTCTCATTTTGAAATTAGGGCAATGGAGGCATACAGAAGATCACAACAATAAAATCTTCTGAATTTACAAAGCAAAGTGCTATAGGTATTCTGAATACATAAATGAATCATTACATGAACTTTTGTATCCACAGCATCATTTTGTATTGCTTTGTCAGGATTGCAAAATCACATCCCTTTGCTTTGTAACCAACAGAAAGAAGAAAATGAAAAAAGGAGGTGGTAAAGTAGCTATTATAGATTACTGCAGTCACTTAATGATTTGGAATTGTACTAGAGCTTATAGGCCAATTTGGGGAGAACTGATATATTTATAATAATGGGTCTTTCCATCAAGGAACATGCTATATCTTGCCTTTATTTAGATAATCTTTGAGGCCTCTTAATGAAGTTTTATCATTTTCCCCCATAGGATTTGTACTTCACTTTTTAGATGCATTAATTCATAACTACATTTTCATTTTGAGATATAGGAGTTGTAAGATATAACAGATTGATCCTGTGTCCCTGTTATAATTTTCCCCAACAGTAACACCTTGTAAAAACTGTAATGACATATGACATCCAGGATGGTAACCAAACTACAGAACATTTCCATCACCACACAGATTACTCATGTTGCCTGCTTACAGCCACAACAGCTACCCTTCCAACCCCCTCCTAAACCACTGGTAACTACTAATCATTTCTCTATTTACATAATTTTGTCATTTCAAGAATGTCATACAAATGAACCTATACAGTATGTAACCTTTTGGAACTGGCTTTTTAAAATTTAGCTTAATTCTCTGGAGATTTGTCCAGGTTATTGTGTATATCAAGAGTTTGGTCCTTGTTATTGCTGAGTAGTATTCCCTGGTATGGATGTCCCACAGTCTGTTTAACCATTTTTCTGCTGAAGGACATGTGGGTTGTTTTCAGTTTTTTTGGCTATTATAAATAAAGCTGTTATAAGCATTCATGTATAAATTTTTGTGTGAATAATTTTCATTTTTCTGAGATAAATGCCCAAGAGTGCAACTGCTGGGCTGTGTAACAGTTGCATATTTAGTTTATCAAGAAATGCCCTATTTCTAGAGTCACTAAACTATTTTATATTCCTTCCAGTAATGTGTAAGTGATCTAGTTTCTTTGTATATTTTCTAGTAATGTATTGAAATTGTGTAGACTGATTACTCCCACTTTAATCCTCAAAATTGTTTATAGTATTATAGCTCCATTGCCTTTCTATATACATTTCAGAATAATCTTGTCTGTATATACTAACCTTGGCCCAAAATGTATGAGCTTGAGCTCTGGGGAATCTGGAGACTAAAGTTAGTCATGTAGGTGGTCAACCATGTCAATGTAACGGAGCCATCATAAAAACTCTGGACACCAAGGCTTGGCTGAGCTTCCCTGGTTTTCAATACTCTGTATTCTCATACATTGTGGTTGGGAAGAGATGGCATTATCCATGGCTTGACCAGAAGAGACCAACTGGAAAACTCATTCTTGGCATTTTCCTGGACTTTGCCCTACGTGCCTCTTCCTTGGCTGATTTGAATCTGTACTTTTTGCTATACTAGACTATCACTATGATATAATAGCTAATAGTGAGTTCTGGGAGTCCTTATGGCAAATGGTCTAGTCTAAAGGTCGTCTTAGGTTGCAGTTGGTATCAGAAGTAAGGGTGGTTTTGGCAACTCCAGAAGTTTATATTTGTAAAAAATTCTTGCCAGATTTTGACAAGACTTATATTAAACCTGTGTATCATTTTGATATCTGACATTTTACTACGGTGAGTGATTAAAGCTATGAACATGATATGCCTCTTAACTTTATTTCTTTAGTGCTGCATATTTGTTGATGCTACTGTAAATGAATCTTTAACTGCTTGTTGTTGTATATAGAAATGCAATTAATTTTTATGTAATGACTGTATCCAGCAACCCTTCTAAATTAATCTTTACATACTAAAAATTTATCTGTAGATTTTGAATTTTCTACATGTCATATGTGAACAATTCCACTTTTGTTTCTTTTTCTAACTCTTATAGCTTTTATTATTTCTAGTCATAAACTTCAGAAAGCTTTAAACTACAAACAAAATAGTCTTAACTGTATTCCTACCATTAACTAATGAGATGACTAAAATATTACATAAATTAAATTATTATGAATAATGTAAAACTCACATAAAGTCACATTTTCTATTTTGATTGAAAAACTTTTTCGATAATGTACTTAAAAAAGACCTAGCTCTGTCAGGTAATATCATCTAGTTGCTGACTACTGGTCAAGAAGGCTCCCTGTCACCTGATGATGAACACTAATTGCGTCTGGAGTGTCAGTTATGCTTCTAGAACTGTGATCTTTTTCATCCTAGTTAAGGTAATGTAGAAATAGACTATTTTTGTTACAGTCAACCTCCAAGTCAGAGCTCCCCTCGTCTATCTGGTACTACATTAATTTCATTCCCATATCTCTCCTCCAAAGCATTTCCTCTATGAATGTACTTTTAAAAAATCCCATAATGCAACTGCCATTTATACGGCAATATTCCTTAAAGGATCCTGAATTATTTACACACACCATTAATACATAAAAAATAACATCTTCAAGATGAAAATACACTGATTTTAAATTAGTAGATATATTCACAAATATGTCATGTAAACATAGTAAATTCACAGTACTGATTAGTTTAAAAATGACACTAGAACATATTAGATAGAGCTGATTACTTTAATGCCAGGTAATATTTCAGTGTATCAGGAAAGAGGGAATTCACAAGCACTTAAATTAATAGTAAGTTTCACTAAAGATTGATTCATGATAAAAATTGGACAGAACCACATATGACTAAACAATTACTAGAAAATAAAAATTATTTATTATTAATTATCTGAACTGTGTCTATACTGAACTTCACTCTAAAAAGACATTTCAAATCTCTAATCAAACTTCCCTGTAATGGGCTTTTCTGTAACTGTCCAGAACACCCACAGGCTGAAATCTTCAGTTATTGTCAAGGAACTAAACTTCCTTCTCTGCAATCACATTTATTTCTGGCTTGTAAACATTTGCAATCCTGGGGTTTGAGATATTATAAGGGATGTAAAGTATATTTTAAATGTATTACAAAATTTGGCAGTACATATTATTCACATTTTTTATTTTGCTGTTTACTGGTTCTAAGCAGCATTTTAAATTTAATTATACGGCCCTACAGTTCCTTTACTCCAAATGTTTCAGAATCAGGATCAGAATTATTACTTGGATCTTTTTAAGTAGCAATGGATGAGAATTATTTCCCAAAGAATCTCAAATACATCATTTAGTTATCAGTATAGGTGGAATGGCCTCTATTATTTTATTTATATTCCACAGAGAAAAATTTGAAATATATTGATGGGAAACACCTGTGAATTAACTTACAAAGCTAACTAAGGTGGAGGATTAATGTACATAGTAAAAAAAAAATGTTGGTTACTGAAAATAAGGTGTCTTTAGTTGGTCAGATACCAATACAGTGGTTCTTAACCCAGGTTCTATCGAACCCTAGGGGTTCGATGAGTCCGTCTCAGGGGTTTGGAGAAGCCTCTGCCGCAGAGGCCAGAATAAAGTAATACTGTAATTTGTTGTGAGTTCATGCACTTTGTTGGTTTTGTTCTTTGAGCAAGGTGATGTTCATGCATGGCTCATTTTGTGCACCAGTAAAAAAACATATACCTATGTCTTGAGTTTGGAAAAAAAAGTCATATTTTATTTATCACTAAAGAAAGGTTCGGTGAATGCGCATATGAAACTGGTGGGTTTGGTACCTCAAAAAAGGTTAAGAACCACTGTTCTAATACTTTTGAACCAACAATTTATATCCATCAGCAGAAACATGGATTGTAGATAACTTTCCTATCAGAAGTTGTAAATTTAGAAAAACCTATATATCAAGACAAAAATACTCTATAATTTAATAAACAACACTATAACCCATTCACTAGAAAAAATATTTACAAAATGTGAAAACAGGAATCTAAGAATTATACACTTCTACAACCATTTAGGAGTAAAAATTTTAATATCATAGTAAGAATACAGTAGAAGAGTTACTTTTGCTTGTTTCATAGTTATTTAATGAAATTATTTATTAAAAGAAGTATTTGACTTGTGGCCCAATGTGCGAGCCTGCTCTGAAAGCAGGCTGGAGCGGAAGACCGGGAACAGGTGGAGACCCGCAGCTGAGCAAAGGTACTCACCCTGCCCTTGGTGCCCAGGCTTGTGGCCTGTGTGCGGCATGCAACGCCACCCGTGCTGTGGGGAGGGGGTGAAGGCCGAGACTGGCTGAGGCTTGGAGAGCCGGGCAAGAGAACACAGCTCCTCCCATGGAGGAGAGGCAGAAACTGCAGCAACAGCCATAGGGAGCGGTGCCGGCAAAGCCTATACCCGAAGCCCTAGTCAGCGGCAAAGGGGGTGGTGGGCCTGCAGACAGATCACACCTACGGAACACAGAGGCAACACCCATGGGACTCCAGTGGCCAAACCCTTCTTATACACAGACAAAATGGGCAGGCAGAGAAATGCAACCCAAATGAATCAGGTCCCCAGAGAAGGACCTGAATGAGTCAGATATAAACAAATTACTGGATGCAGAGTTTAAAATAATGATTGTTAGAATCATTATTTTTAAAGATGTTCAAAGAGCTTAGAATAACAATAGGTGGTCATTACGAACACCTAAATAAAGAAAGAGCAAATATAAAAAAAGGAAATTCAAATAATAAAAGAGAATCAGTCAGAAATGACAAATACAATATCAGAAATAAAGACCACAATGGAAGGAATTAAAAGCAGGATGGATGAAGCTGAGGATCGAATCAGTGAGTTACAGGACAAGATAAATGAAGGCAAAGAAACAGAGCAGAAAAAAGAAAAGAGACTCAAAAAGTTGAGGAAACTCTAGGAGAGCTCTGTGACAACATGAAGAGAAATAATAATATCTGCATCATAGGGATTCCTGAAGAAGAGAAAGAACAAGGGATAGAAACATTGTTCAATCAAATCATAGCTGAAAACTTCCCTAAATTGAGGCAGGAAAACATCTCACACGTTCAAGAAGCACAGAGAACTCCATTAAGGAGAAACCAAAAGAAATCTACACCAAGACACATCATAATTAAAATACAAAAGTTAAGTGATAAAGAGAAAATATTAAAAGCTGCTAAGGAAAAAAAGGCTATCACCTACAAAGGACCCCCATAAGGATGACATCTGACTTCTCAAAAGAAACACTTGAGGCCAGAAGGGAATGGCAAGACATATTCAAAGTAATGCAGAACAACAGCCTACAACCAAGACTACTTTATCCAGCAAGGCTATCATTTAAAATTGAAGGAGAAATAAAAACCTTCCCAGACAAAAACAAATAAACAAACAAACAACAAAAAATTCTAGGAATTTACTACAACCAAACCAATGCTGCAAGAAATGCTAAGGGGCCTGTTGTAAACAGATCAAAGGGGGAAAAGAATATAGTAAAAGAAGAATACAGCTTTAAAGAAAAAATGGTAATAAACAACTACATATCAATAATAAACTTAAATGTAAATGAATTAAATGATCCAATCAAAAGACATGGGGTAGCTGCGTGGATAAGAAAACAGGACCCATATATACGCTGTCTACAAGAGACACACCTTAAAACAAAAGATGCACATAGACTGAAGGTAAAAGGATGGAAAAAAATATTTCATGCAAATGGAAATGAAAAAAAGCTGGGGTAGCAATACTTATATCAGACAAAATGAACTTTAAAACAAAGGCTACAGTAAAAGATAAAGAAGGACACTACATAATGCAAAAGGGAAGAATCCACCAGGAAGATATAACCATTATAAATATCTATGCACCTAATATAGGAGCATTTACATATATAAAGCAGATTTTGATGGATATAAAGGGCGAGATCAACAGCAATACTATAATAGGAGGGATTTCAATACCCCACTAACATCACTAGGTAGATCCTCAAGAAAGAAAATTAACAAAAAGCCAGCAGACTTAAAGGACACACTAGATCAACTCAATTTAATAGATATCTTCACAACCTTTCACCCTAAAACAGCAGAATATACATTCTTTTCAAGTGCTCATGGTACATGTTAGGACACAAAAGCAGTCTCAACAAATTTAAGAAGATTAAAATCATGTCAAGCATTTTCTCTGATCACAATGGCATGAAACTAGAAATCAACCACAACAGAAAAACTGAAAAATACTCAAACACTTGGAAACTAAATAGCATGTTATTAAATAAGAAATGGGTTAACAGCCTGACCTGTGGTGGCACAGTGGATAAAGTGTCGACCTGGGAACACTGAGGTCACCAGTTCAAAACCCTGCACTGGTCTGGTCAAGGCACATATGGGAGATGATGCTTCCAGCACCTCCTCCTTTTCTCTCTTTCTCTCTCTCTCTCTCACTCTGGGTCTCCTTTCTAAAATGAATAAAATAAAATGAAGTTAGTAAAAAAAGAAATGGGTTAACAATGAAATCAAAGTAGAAATAAATAAAATCCTAAAAACAAATGATAATGAGCATACATCAACTCAAAATTTATGGAACACAGCAAAACCAGTACTGAGAGGGAAGTTCATAGCATTACAGGCATACCTTAAGAAGCTAGAAAAAGCTCAAATAAACAACTTAACCCTGCATCTAAAAGAACTAGAAAAAGAACAGCAAGTAAAGCCCTGAGATAGTAGAAGGAAGGAAATAATAAAGATGAGAGCAGAAATAAATGACATAGAGGCTAAGGAAACAATACAGAGGATCAATGAAACCAGGAGCTAGTTCTTTGAAAAGGTAAACAAGATCAATGAACCTTTAACTAGAATCACCAAGAAAAAAGAGAGAGGACTCAAATAAATTAAATTAGAAATGAGAGTGGAGAAATAACAACCGGCACAACAGATACACAAAATATTGTTAAGAAAATACTATGAATAATTGTATGCCAAAAAACGAGACAACCTGGATGAAATGGACAAATTCCTTGAAACATACAATCTTACAAAAATCAATCTGGAAGAATCAGAAAACCTACACAGACCAATTACAACAAATGAGATCTAAACAGTTATCAAAAATCCTCCAACAAAGAAAAGTCCTGGGCCTGATGGCTTCACAAGTGAATTCTACCAAATATTCAAAGAAGAACTAACTCCTATTCTTCTCAAGCTGTTTCAAAACATTCATGAGAAAGAAAGACTTCCAAGCTCCTTTTATGAGGCAAGCATAATTCTGATTCCAAAAACCAGGCAAACACAACACAAAGAAAGAAAACTATAGGCCAATATCCCTGATGAATTTAGATGCTAAAATCCTCAACAAAATATTAGCCAACCGGATTGAGCAATATATGAAAAAATTCATACAGCATTATCAAGTGGGATTTATTCTGGGGAGGCAAGGCTGGTACAATATTTGCAAATCAATCAAAGTGATTCATCACATACACAAAAGAAAGGACAAAAACCACATGATAATTTCAATACATGTAGAAAAAGCATTTGATAAAATCCTGCACCCATTCATGATCAAAACTCTCAGCAAAGTGGGAATACAGGGAACATACCATAACATGATAAAGGCCATTTATGACAAACCCACAGCCAACATCATACTCAACGGGCAAAAATTAAAAGCAATCCCCTTAAGATCAGGAACAAGGCAGGGGTGCCCCCTTCCACTACTCTTATTCAACATAGTTCTGGAAGTCCCAGTCAAAGCAATTGGACAACAAGAAGAAATAAAAGGCATCCAAATTGGAAAAGAAGTAAAAATATTATTTTTCGCAGATGATATAATATTATATATAGAAAACCCTAAAGTTTCAGTAAAAAAACTACAGGACTTGATAAATGAATTCAGCAAGATGGCAGGATATAAAATTACTACTCAGAAATCAGAGGCATTTTTATACACCAACAATAAACTGTCAGAAAGAGAAATTAAGGAAACATTCCCCTTCACTATTGCAATCAAAAAAATAAAGTACCTAGGAGTAAATTTTTTTTTTCATTTATTTTATTTTTATTTCTTTTTATTTATTTATTTTAGAGAGGAACACAGAGTGAGAGAGAGAGAGAGAGAGACAGAGGAAGGGGGGAGGAGCTAGAAGCATCAACTCCCATATGTGCCTTGACCAGATCAGTGCAAGATTTTGAACTGGTGACCTCAGTGTTCCCAGGTCGATGCTTTATCCACTGCACCACCACAGGTCAGGCCCTAGGAGTAAATTTAACCAAGGAGATTAAAGACTTGTACTTGGAAAATTATAAAACATTGATAAAAGAAATCAAGGAAGATACAAACAAGTGGAAGCATATACTGTGTTCATGGTTAGAAAGAATAAACATCATTAAAATCTCTATATTACCCAAAACAATTTATAAATTCAATGCAATACCAATGATATACTTCAAAAATATAGAACACATATTCCAAAAATTTATATGGAACCAAAAAAGAACACGAATAGCCTCAGCAATCTTGAAAAGAAAGAATAAAGTGGGAGGTATCACTCTTCCTGATATCAAGTTATACATAAGGCCATTGTACTCAAAACAGCTTGGTACTGGCATAAGAACAGGCATATAGATCAGGGGTCCCCAAACTATGGCCCACAGGCCACATGCGGCCCCCTGAGGCCATTATCCGGCTGCTTCCACACTTCTGGAAGGGGCACCTCTTTCATTGGTGGACAGTGAGAGAAACACAGAATGCATCCCCACCCATAGTTCCCATTGAAATACTAGTCAGTATGTTGACTTTAATTTACTTGTTCTTTATTTTAAATATTGTATTTGTTCCCGTTTTGTTTTTTTACTTTAAAATAAGATATGTGCAGTGTGCATAGGAATTTGTTCATAGTTTTTTTATAGTACGGCCCTCCAACAGTCTGAGGGACAGTGAACTGGCCCCCTGTGTAGAAAGTTAGGGGACTCCTGACATAGATCAATGGAACAAAACAGTGAACCCAGAAATAAACTCACACCTTTATAGACAACTGATATTTGACAAAAGAGGTAAGAGCATACAATGGAGTAAAGACAGCTTCTTTAACAAATGGTGTTGGGAAAATTGGACATCTACCTGCAAAAAAATGAAACTAGACCACCAACTTACACCATTCACAAAAAGAAACTCAAAATGAATAAAAGACTTAAATGTAAGCCGTGAAACCATAAGCATCTCAGAAGAAAATATAGGCAGTAAGCTCTCCGACATCTCTCACAGCAGTATATTTGCCGATTTATCTCCACAGGCAAGTGAAATAAAAGACAGAATAAACAAATGAGACCATATCAAACTAAAAAACTTTTGCACAGCTAAAGACAATAAGAACAGAATAAAAAGACAAACTACACAATAGGAGAACATATTAGATAATACATCTGATAAGGGTTTAATAACCAAAATTTATAAAGAACTTGTAAAACTCAACACCAGGAAGACAAACAATTCAATAAAAAATGGGCCAAAGAAATGAATAGACACAGCTCCAAGGAGGACATACAGATGGCCAATAGGCATATGAAAAAATGCTCAACATCACTAATCATTAGAGAAATGCAGATAAAAACCACGATGAGTTATCACCTCACACCAGTCAGAATGGTGCTTATAAGCAAAACAACACAGAGTAAGTGCTGGCGAGGATGTGGAGAAAAGGGAACCGTCCTGCACTGCTGGTGGGAATGCAGACTGGTGCAGCCACTGTGGAAAACAGTATGGAGATTCCTCAAAAAATTAGAAATGGAACTGCCCTTTGACCCAGCTATCCCACTTTTAGGAATATACCCTAAAAACACCATAGCACTGTTCCAAAAGGAGAAAAGCACCCCCATGTTCATGGCAGCATTGTTCACAGTAGCGAAGATCTGGAAACAGCCCAAGTGTACGTCAGAGGACAAGTGGATTAAAAAGCTTTGGTACATATATACTATGGAATACTACTCAGCCATACGTAATGATGACATCAGATCATTTACAACAACTTGGATGGACCTTGATAACATTATATGGAGTGAAATAAGTAAAACAGAAAAAACTAAGAACTATATGATTCCATACATAGGTGGGACATAAAAATGAGACTCAGAAACATGGACAAGAGTGTGGTGGTTACCGGGGGTGGGAGGCCGAAAAAAAGGGAGGGTGTGGGGGGATGGGAGGGGCACAAAGAAAACCAGATAGAAGGTGACAGAAGACAATTTGACTTTGGGTGATGGGTATGCAACATAACTGAATGACAATATAACCTGGAGATGTTTTCTCTGAACATATGTACTGTGATTTATCAATGTCACCTCATTAAAATCAATAAAAACAATTCATATTAAAAAGAAGTATTTGAGATGACTTATATATACAGTACAATAGAATAAAAGAAAAAAGGGTAAATAATAAAAGAAGTAGAGAAAGAGGATAAAGGCAGGGACAAGGTAAGGGTAATGCGTAAGAATGAATAATACAAAGACCTGTTTTGGCCAGATGATGGCCAAAACTTTGGCTTAGCTTTTTGCTGACAAATACAAAGAGTGTAATACGATTAGGAACCACTGCATACAGGTGATAAAAGCAAACCAGTTGTGGAGAACAGTTGCTTTTTAGGCTTTTATCCTTAGTGTGAAACTTACGACAAAACGCTAAAGAGCAACTTGGGACAAGTAACTCAGAAGATATAAAATCATGTGTTTCAGGTGACATGATAGTTCGTGGTAGTCTGGCTCATGCAAGAGATAAAATTAAGTACATCTAAAGGAATGGGTGGATAGTATCATCCTTAGACAACTGTATTTTTTTAAAATATAATTGTATTATTTTTATTTTGCCCAATAAGAATTGAGCAGCAGAAAGTCAGAGGTTATATTCTCTGGCAAGAACTTGAGTGACAGATTATTATTGTGATTTGGGGGTCACTGAAATGCTTTAATATGCACTCAAATCGTGAAGGCTATCGGAATATATACCCAAATAGATGGCCCTTCTATCTTCAAAAAGGTGGGGTGGGGGTCGGGGGTTAAGGGAGTGCCGGGAGGAGGAAGGGCTAAGATAAAAAAAATAGTGTTGACTTGACTCTAGTATGTGAACAGATTATAGAGGTCCCAAATTGGACTGCATGTTTAAAACTTTGGCCTAGGTATGATACTCATGACAGAAATCATTATCAATAAGTAGCCCTTGCCATATGGAGAATTTATAACACTGAAATTTAGGTAAGTAAATTTAAAGTTGTAGTATCACTGTAATATGTATTCCTAGTAATTATTATCATCATTAAGAACTATAAATTAAGTCCTGGCCAGTGGTGCAGTGTATAGAGAATGATGTTGTCCCAGAGTGTTGAGGCCAGCAGTTGATCCCAGGGTCACAGGCTGGTTAGAGCCCCAGTCAGGACATGTATGGGACGCAATCAATGGGTGCACAACTAAGTGGAGCAATGAGTTGATGTTTCTCAACTTTCTCTCTCCTTCCCACCCCCCCCGCCCCCATTTACTACCTTTCGCTCTCTCAAAACAAAACAAAAAAAGAAATAAAAGTTAAAATTAAGTATTTACTATGTTCCTGGCATGACACTAATTCATGTAAACTTGAAAGTTATTTTACAAAGTAGGTGGTACTATCTTCATTTTGCTGATAAACTGATGTCTGTGAAGTAATGGAACTTTCTAATGGTCACGGTGCTAGTAAATAAGAATGTAAGATCCATGAATGCAGGGCCTTTGTTTTGTTCACTATTCATTCCTATTGCCTAGGGCAGGGGTGCTCAATATGTCGATCGCAATCTACTGGTGGATTACGAAGGAAGTGTGGGCAGATTGCATGACATTAAAATCTGACGTCTGAACTTTTGACACCCTACGCATGCGCCTTAAACCGCGCTAACTTGTTCAGTTACACTGCTGCGTAGTTAGCCTTCAATTTATTTAAACTAAATACAACAAAGGGTATAAAAATGAGTGCCGTACTGGTCCGAGTAAGAAGCCTAAAACCTACCACTTTCATTCAGAATGGGAGGGGATTTTTTTCACTATGTCATATTCTAAGTGCGTTTGCCTCATCTGTCTGTGTGCCATTGCTATTCCAAAGAAGGGAAATGTGGAGCGGCTTTTTCAGACTGTTCATAAAAACTATGACATTGACTTTCCTCTGAAAAGAGAGCTGAGAAGGAGAAAGGTGAAAGAAGAATACACAATATTAAGTAGTAATAATAGTAACTTAATTAATGATAATATAGAATAAATAAATTTGTTTTGCATTTTTATTGTAGGTAGATAATTTTGACTTGGTCATCTTATAAATAGCTCGCAAGCTGAAAAAGTGTGGGCACCCCTGGCCTAGGGTAATGCTCGACACACAGAGACTCCCGATAAATATTTGTTGAAGAAGCTGAGTCCAAATGCCAGCCTCTAAAACTCTGTCATTTAGAGATATGAAAATATAAGCTTATTGATGGCTTCATTTTAAAGCAGCTGATTGTTTATTTCTTTCTTAAAGTAATGAGACATACTGCATCAAGTTGGGTTGATAGCTATCTTTGGTTTACCAATGTGAACTTTTAGAGATATTTTTCATTTTCATGGTCTTTTCTTGAGTTGGTTAGCTTAACTGTATCAAAGACTGGGTTTTAATAGTACATGACTTGCTTAATTTTATAAGGATAAATTTATATAGTATTTATAAGTTATAAGTACATATAAATGTATCAACAATAGATTGAATTCTTTAAAGGCTTCAGAAAAGTTCACAATTACTTCCTGTTGACCAAAGAGAAATAAGATGGGAACATATAGATGGCCAAACAAAAGAATAGGCCCAACTGGAGAGCATTTTTCTTACTGATAAGTCAACAGTATGCCAAAAACAAAAAAGTACTTTTTAAACAATTTTTTATTGATTGATTGATTTCAGAGAGAGAAAAAGAGAGAAAGATTCATATAAGTGCCCCGACCAGAAAGCGAACCTACAGTCGTGGCATACCAGGCATACAAAAACTTAATGAATTTTTAAAATTTAATTTCGGTACACATTCCTTTTCCTCTCTTCATTCACTCATTAATTTCATCTATTAAAGCCAGATTAAAACCTGTTGAATGATTCAGTTTTCCTGATTATGGTTTGTTTTCTTTTTATTTTTTACAGAGACAGAGAGGGAGTCAGAGAGTGGGATAGATAGGGACAGACAGACACGAACGGAGAGAGATGAGAAGCATCAATCATCAGTTTTTCGTTTTGACACCTTAGTTGTTCATTGATTGCTTTCTCATATGTGTCTTGACCACGGGCCTTCAGCAGACCGAGTAACCCCTTGCTTGAGGCAGCAACCTTGGACTCACGCTGGTGAGCTTTAGCTCGAACCAGATGAGCCCACGCTCAAGCTGGCGACCTCAAGGTCTTGAACCTGGGTCTTCCGCATCCCAGTCTGATGCTCTATCCACTGCGCCACCGCCTGGTCAGGCCTGATTATGGTTTTAAAGGTAGAGACTAAATATGTAAGTTAGCACTGTAGTCAAGTCATCCAATAAAAATGATGACCCATGCCACAATGACTGGATATAGAAGCAGTTAATGCAATACAGGATGTTAGTATTAATGGCGTAAGTTAGCACAATATTGCTAAGGGATCTGTGTATTCTGTTTTTCTTTCTATCTGTATTATTTTCTGTTTTGTTAAGATATCACCTAGAATATATCTTGCGTGTAGAAGATGAGCATTTGTTCTAGCTGACTGCTGATGGAAATCTTTCATAATCCATGAATGCAAACACTTGGAGGAAAGAACCTCAAGGTCAATGCTCCCAACTTGACACAGCCAATCAACAGGTCATTTTCCTAAACATGAGGTTTCTGTGCAATCATTCCAGATCAGTATTTTCAAAAAGAGGAACAGGCTCTGGCCAGTTGGCTCAGTGATAGAGCATTTAGATCGGTGTGTAGATGTACTGAACTAGGTTTGATTCCCAGTCAGGGCACATAGGAGAAGTGACCATCTGTTTCTGTACCCCTCCCTTTCTCCATTTTTTCTATCTCTCTCTTCTCCTCCCACAGCCATGGCTCAGTTAGAGCAAGTTGGCCCTGGGAGCTGAGGATGGCTCCATGGCCTCACCTTAGGCACTAAAATAGCTCAGTTGCCAAGCAATGGAGCAACAGCCCCAGATGGACAGTGCATCACACTATAGGAGGCTTACCAGGTGGATCCTGGTCCCGGTGCATATGGGAGTCTGTCTCTCTGCCTCCCTGCTTTTCACTTAAAGAAAAAAAAAAGGAACAATTTTCTCCATCATAGCACAATAAGCTTACTTCAGATTTCAACACAGAAAGCAACATTCTCACTTTTATATATATAGCTCACATTTCTTCTTGACATGAAAAAATAGCCAAAAAGATAATGGGCAGCATAAGCCTCAGTGAAATGTGTGGAACTGTTAAGATCTTGTTTCTTATCTTGAAAGATAAAATAGAGAAGAATGTTAAAAAATCTAGGATGAGGCAATTCTAAGACACTGAAATGTACTATCTACAATTATTAGAGAACATTTTTTGAAAATTTTGGGAATAATTTTTTTCTTGAATTTGAAACTTCTATTGTATATACGCAAGACAAAACATATTTATACTCTATAATTGATAAAATTTCACACTTTATTTCAGAATATAATGGTTCAAGGTTCAATGAAAAAATAATTTGAGTATATTCTAAGAAAATGAACTGAAAAGTATTAAATTAGAAAGTTAAATTCATTTTAGGTTTCCAAGATGGCGATGAAGAAGGCAGACATTCCAACTGCCACCTCCCAGGACCAAACCGGAATACAACTTAATTTAAGAACAATCATCATCAAACACCAACTTTGGACTAAACAAAGAGGAGTCTATAACCAAGGATCACAGAAGAAGCCACACCCAGACTGGTAGGAAGAGTGGAGACACGTAAAGGGTTGCCCCACTACCAGAAGTTAGCTGTGGCTGAGAGTCTGGAGGGACTCTCACTGTGGGGAGGGTCACCTGAGAAGTGTAGGTCCTCAACCCCAGGCCTGGCACCAAACCTAGAGCCCCAGAGCCTAGAAGAGGCGTCCACACAGCAATTAGTGGTGAAAAGAGCTAGGGTTTCTGTCTGTGAGAAAGAGAGTTGTTTTTGGAGTTGAAGTCTTTGTCTTAAAGGGCCAGAGCAGAAATTCTTGTTCACAGCTACTTACCTGAGGTTGTGGTGGGGGGGAGATGAGGACTGGAGTTGCATGAGGAGAGTGTAAAGTTGGTGGCCCAGGGAGAGACACTGTGGGAAACAGCCACCAAAATCCCTGTGATAAATCACTCTCCAATACTGTAGTCACCATCTTTCTTGGGTGAAGCAGTCCCCTCTGAAATGCCAGCTGCCCAGTGGCACCAGTCTGGGGAAAATCAAGTGCTCCGCCCTTGGGAGTCTCTTCTGCTCCAATCATGGAAACTGGGTGTTCGGCAGATAAAATATAATATGCTCACTTTGTTAAAGATGGTGCTGCCTACATGGAAGCCCGTCACCCAGGTGATATTATTTGCCCTTATGCTTGTGATGGCTGTGGGGGAAAAGTTGTAATGTAAGCAGGCCGGGTGGTTATAGCTTAAGGCTTTGTTTTAAGAGTAAGCTCTTCTCCACACCCTTGACTGATTGGATGATGTAGGGTGGTGATGTAGGGAGGAATCCCATTATGCCTCAGATGGGTGACTTTGTATCAGAGACTTCCTTGTTTGTATAATTGGATTAACGGTTTTAAGTCTATGCTATAAAGTGGGAGAGACCAGTAGCTTGATCTCTCTCTCAGATCCTGGGTTCCAGAGATTAGTATAGAGAGGAGAGCAGAGTAAGGCCACGTGAAGGCCAGGAGAAGCAGCCGAGATGGCAGCATGCTGAGGAAGAAGCCAGTTTGTTAAGAGTTTGTGCAGGAGGAGATGGGAAACAGAGGTGAATAAGTCTGGTGAGCTAGAAACTTTGATTTTAGGAAACTTGGATAAGTCAGTAGCTTTGTGAGCACTGAATGTGTGGGTTTTGGAGCCCAGTGTGTGTTTTTGCTTGCCCGCCGGGTGCAAGCTAGAATTAAAGCTGATGGCTCACCAGTTCTTGGCTCCGTTGTTTCATTACCGACTGTACGAATCTAATGCGAACCTGCATGGGTCAGGCTGCTGTGATAGTGGCCACGACTACTGGCTTTACACTGGGTCATTCAGCTAAGTCAGGAAGCAGGGGATGCTTTAGTGACTCAGTTTTCTGGGGTTGAGGCCAGATCTTTCCCCCATACACTCCTGAGTCTAAGACTAATGATTCTGCCTCATGGGAGACTCAGTAGAAACTGTCAGGAGTGCAGGCTGACCACACCTGTGGGGCAGAGGCCACACCCACCAGACTCCTGGGGCCACACCCTACTGTGAAAAGTCTGGATAGACTGATGCCTGGGGCTCAGGGGCAGAACCACACCCATCACCCTTTCTAAACCCTGAATTGCTGCAGGCGCTAGACTCGACCAGAGTTTTTTTTCAGAAGTGAAGCACAACAAGCCTCTAGCAGACAGAGGCTGCAGGAGGCAGGACTCAGGGAACCTTGGCCTTTTATTTTATTTTTTTTTAATTTTTATTTTATTCATTTTTTTTTAGAGAGGAGACACAGAGTGAGAGAGAGAGAGAAAGACAGAAAGGGGGGAGGAGCTGGAAGCATCAACTCCCATATGTGCCTTGACCAGACCAGTGCAGGGTTTTGAACTGGCGACCTCAGTGTTCCCAGGTTGACGCTTTATCCACTGCGCCACCACAGGTCAGGCCGGGAACCTTGGCCTTTTAAGCAGACCTTCTCACAGGCCAAGTGTGGGTAAAAGCCAGCCTAGGTGTGCAGCTTGGTATTTCCATGAGCACCTGGGTCCAGCAGAGGCAGCCACAAACTCTGGATTGCTTGTAGCTCCAAGAAGGTTGCCAAGGGCCAGTCATGGGCAATGTCTCCCACTGGTTTGTACCAGATTCCTTCCAGAGAGGCCCACGGCTGGCACATCCAGGGGCCAGCTGTGGAGAACATCAGCTCAAGACCTAACAACCCTCGCAAGAGTGGTATCTTAAGGAAAGGCTCCTCACACCTGGCCCAGTTGAGGTGAGTTCTGCTCTCTGTGATCAGCACCTGCACAGCGGCTCATGTACATTGATTGGGTGCAGTGGCGCTTCACAGTCAGCCGGCCTGGGCACTGGATATCCTGCCCTGCTGGGCTAGATTCCACAGGGGGAAGGAAGAGAGGCTTGGAGCATGGACATTGAAAATGTGGGTCCCTGTGAGTCTATTGTTGGATCTGGTTAAAGGGCTTAGCCACTTTCTGTGTGTGGGGGGCACAGACAGCACCAGGAAAGTACTCTCTCAGTCTTCCTCCCTTAGACCAGTTCTCACCAGCTGAAAGAACTTTTGCAGAGGGGACTGTCAGCCCCACTTTATCTGAACCTGCTGCTCACCTTGTTAGGAAGATAAAAAATTTGAGTATCCAGCTGTGGCTGAGGAATTACGATTCTGGAGTAGGGTCCACATTCCTTGTATTAAGCTCCTGACCAAGAGACCCCTGAACGTAGGGGGTCCTGCTAACGTTGTATTCTCAACCTCAGCTGCCCTAACCCAACATGCTTGCAACCTGTAAAGGAGTCTGGGTCCACAGTACTGTCATTCTACAAAAGACTCTGTGGGAATACCAGGCAGCTGCAAGAGGAGGTGGAGCAGCTGAACAGAGGAGGCAAATCTTATAGAGGTTGGGGCATTTATGGAGCTGCTGTTATTCTCTAAGCAGAAGGAAGCTGAACCTTATATATAGGTTGGCGCCTCCCATACTATCCAGGCACAGAAAATGAAGACACAAACAGTGGAAAGTGCAGTAGCTGCAGACATGTACCCCATAGCAGGTTACAAACAATAGCTGACACCAACCCAAGAAGATCTAGAACCAACAGAACTGGTAGTGAGTGGAAGACAGCACCAACCCTAGACTCTGCTAGCTACACAAGCAGCATGCTCAAAGAAGGAGTCTAGCAGGCACTGGACACTGTGTAGAATAAATACACCCAACAGGACAGACATTGCACAGTGTAATACACGTGATCAAGGTTGACCCTTAGAGCCAGCCTGAAGAGATAACAGTACCCACGAAATGACCAACATCATTCAATACTCACATACAACAGGAGGGAAAATAGTACCCTCAAGAGGCATTCCTAGAGCAAGAAAAACAGGTGGCCTGGAGGTCAATACCACCAAGCCCATCTTCTTCAGAAAGATACCACAAAAATTTCAAAGTCAGACACTGCTACCTAATACATAGACAAAATGGGCAAAGAAATGTGACCAAATGAATCAACAAGAGAAATCCCCAGAAAAAGAATTCTGGAGTAGGGAGTAACCTAACTACCAAATGCAGAGTTTAAAATAATAATTTTTAGGATGTTCAAGGATCTTATAGCAACAATGGATGGTCATATGAGTACCTAAATAAAGAGACAGCAAGCATCAAAAAGGACATTGAAATAATAAAAAAGAACCCATCAGAGAAATGACAAATACAGAAATAAAGATTGCACTTGAAGGAATCAACAGCAGGCTGGATGAAGCAGAGAATCGAATCAGCAATTTAGAAGACAAGATAAACATAAGCACAGAAGCAGAGCAGCAAAATGAAAAGAGGAGCAAAAAGACTCAGGAAAATCTAAGAGACTTCTGTGACAACATGAAGAGAAACAACATCTCCATCATAGGGTTCCCTAAAGTAAGGTGACCATATTTTAAAATTGGTAAAGCAGGACACCATTGACAGGGGGGTTCTTGATTAAAAATTTGGTCTATATGGAGCAAAAAAAATTTTCATAAAATGCAAAAATAGTATTGTAATATACTTTTTAAAATTGGGATTTTTTAAACATGCCGTGGGACACAAGACAAATTGTTAAAAATCAGGACTGCCCGCTAAGCGGGACGTCTGGTCACCTTACCTAAAGGAGAAGAGAACAAACAAGGGATAGAGAACATGTTTGAAAAAATCATAGCTGAAAATTTCCCTAAATTGATGAAGAAAAAAGTCACACAAGTTCAAGAAGCATTGTGAGTCCCATTAAAGGAGGCCTACACCATGACACAACATAATTAAAATGCCAAAATTAGGAGACGAAGAAAGAATACTAAAAGCTGCAAGAGAAAAGCAGTTAATTACCTACAGAGGAGGCCCCATAAGGATGACATCCAACTTCTCAACAGAAACACTTGAGGTCAGACGGGATTGGCAAGAAATATTCAAAGTGATGAAAAACAAGAACCTACAACCAATACTACTTTATCCAGTAAGGCTATCATTAAAAATTGAAAGAGAAATAAAAAGTTTCCCAGACAAAAACAAAACAAAACAAAAACCTCAAGAAATTCATTACAACCAAACCAGTACTGCAGTAAATGTTAAGAGGCCTGTTGTAAAAAGAGCAAAGGAAAAAAGGAACTGAGCAAAAGAAGATTATATATACAAAGAATAAAATGAAAATAAATAAGTAAATATCAATAATAACCTTAAATGTAAATGGATTAAATGCCCCAACCAAAAGACATAGGGTAGCTGCATGGATAAAAAACAGGACCTGTATATAAACTGTCTACAAGAGACCTACCTCAGAACAAAAGATACACATAAACTCAAAGTGAAGTGATAGAAAAAAGCATTTCATGCAAATGGAAATGAAAAGAAAGCTGGGATAGCAATACTTATATCAGACAAAACATAATTTAAAACAAAGGCTATAGTAAGGGATAAAGAAGACCACTACATAATGATAAAAGGGACAATCCAACAGGATGATATAACTATTGTAAATATTTATATGCATAATATAGGAGCACCCAAATATATAAAGCAGATGTTGATAAACATAAAGGGCAAAATTGACAGCAATACTTAATAGTAGGGGATTTTAATACCCCACTAACATCAACAGTTAGATCCTCCAGACAGAAAATTAAGAAAGAAACATGGCCTTAAATGACACACTAGATCAATTGGATTTAATTCAATAGGAGAGAAGACTTCCAAGATCATTGGTTAGCCATCATGGCAATAGGCATATGGAAAAATGTTCAACCTGACCAGGCAGTTGCAAAGTGGATAGAACTTCTGGATAGAGAGTTGGACGGGGACGCGGAGGATCCAGGCACGAAACCCAAGGTTGCCAGCTTGAGCGTGGGTTCATTTGGTTTGAGCACGACTCACCAGCTTGAGCCCAACATTGCGGGCTTGAGCAACGGGTCACTCAATCTGCTGTAGCCCCTCGGTCAAGGTATGTATGAGAAAGCAATCAATGAACAACTCAGGTGCCACAATGAAGAACTGATGATTCTCAGTTCTCCTTATCTATTCCTCTCTCTGTCTCTGTCACACACACACACACACACACACACACACACACACACACACACAAAGTTCAATGTCTCTAATCATCAGAGAAATGTAAATTAAAACTATGATGAGAGACCACCTCACAACTGTCAGAATGGCGCTCATGAACAAATCAACACACAATAAGTGCTGGTGAGGATGTGGAGAAAAGGGAACCCTCCTGCACTGCTGGTGGGAATGCAGACTTGTGCAGCCACTGTGGAAAAAGTATGATGTTTCTTCAAAAAATTAAAAACGGAACTGCCTTTTGACCGGGCTATCCCACTTTTAGGAATATCCTAAGAATACCAAATCACTGATTCAAAAGAAGATAGTACCCCCATGTTTATTGCAGCATTGTTTACGAGAGCCAAGATCTGGAAACAGCCCAAGTGTCCATCAGTACAGGAGTGGATTAAAAAGCAGTGGTACATATACACAATGAAATACTATGCAGCTGTTAAAAAGAAAATCTTACCTTTTGTGATGGCATGGATGGAACTGGAGATTATGCTAAGTGATATAAGCCAGGCAGAGAAAGAAAAAAAATCAGATAATCTCACTTATATGTGGAATCTAGTGAACAAAGTAAACTGAGGAATGGAATAGAGGCAGATGCAGGGTCACAGGGAACAGAGAGACCGCTGTCAGAGGGCAGGGGATGAGGAGATGGGATCAGAGAAGGTGAAGGGATTAGTGAAATTATATATACATAACACATAGATACAGATAACAGGACAGCAAATCCCAGAGGGACGTTGAGGTAGGAGTTAGGGGGAGGGGGCAAAGGGGTGTAATGGGGGACATGAGAGTGGGAGGTGAGGGTGTTATACTGAGCGGGACACTTGAATCCATGTTAATACAATAAAATTAAAATTAATAATATTTTTTTTAAAAAATTTATTTTAAAAATAACTTTCGCCTGACCTGTGGTGGCGCAGTGGATAAAGCGTCAACCTGGGAACACTGAGGTCGCCAGTTCAAAACCCTGCACTGGTCTGGTCAAGGCACATATGGGAGTTGATGCTTCCAGCTCCTCCCCCCTTTCTGTCTTTCTCTCTCTCTCTCTCTCTCTCACTCTGTGTCTCCTCTCTAAAATGAATAAAATAAAAATAAAATAAATTAAAAAATAACTTTCAAGTTATCAAAAAGTTGCAAGAATAATAATACATTTACCTCCTGAATATCTTTACCCAGGTTTTCCAGTTTTTAAAAATATTTGTCACACTTGTTTTATCATTCATTCTTTCAACTTCATGTATACACAAAATAGTATACAAAGATATAATTTTTCTTCTGAATTATTTCAGAGTAAGTTAAAAATATGCCCTTTGGTGTGTATTTCCTAAAAAGAAGTAAATTCTCTCATGTAACCACAGTGCAGTTATCAAATTCAGATTTTACATTTATAGGTACTTGGTACTCTACCATTTGCATGCCGATTTTGCCAGTTGTACTTATCATATTTTTACTCTCTAGTAGAGTCCAGTCCAGAATCACATATCGAAAACTCTTAGGATTTAATAATTATTTCCTTTTATATTTATTCATTTGTGTCACTGTTTAAAAGATACTTTTATTTGGTATCTTCTAGAATATCATTTTATTTGGTTTCAACTTGAAACTTCAGAATAATATTAATTCTATAACTACAATTTATGACATTTTTAGTAAACTGTCTTAGGACAAAGAATTTGATTAACATATTCCTGGCTTAGGTTATTCACCTATCTACTACAGTAAATAACAAATACCCACTTGACTCTCTAGGAAGCTTGCCACCCAGGAAAGAAGGAAACTCCTGACCTTATCAATGTGTACCTTCCTACCATCTTGCTATTTATTAGCCAGTGGAGGGTTATTTGAAATAAAATTAAAATCAGTCAAATTTTCTATTTGCTAGAATTTTTAGTAAAAGATTTGATGGGCAGGAGATTAAGATTGTATCTGAAGTGAGGTTTCTAAAATATTTGAGGCTTGTTTAACTATGATAATTTTCTTCCATACCCATTAGAAAGTGTAGAATTAACTGCAGAGATTGAGGGAGTTAAAATTTAAGATCTCCTTCTGGCTACTTATCAATATGCGTAAAATTATGGATATGCTACTTAAATTTAATTTGTCCTAATTTCTCTATTACTAAAAGCGGAAAAAAAAGTAGAGTATTATTTACCATACAGATATACTACTGGGATTTAGACAGTTAGTAAAATCATAATATGAAATGTATCAAAGAAAAACAAGCACATCTTATAAAGAGTCATCATGAATAAGCTATTTGCTTAGGAGAACAAAGAACATTACTTTTCAGCCTATGTTTGTTGTAGAAAAAAATAGAAAACACAGATAAATAAAAATAAATAATGGTAATAATCAGTAATCCTACCATTCAGGAATTAAATGTAAAATAGATAATTTCAAATATATTTTCTGAATATACATAAAAGCATATCCCTTTAATTAATGGAAAAATTAACCATATTTCAATACAGATATACAGTGTGTCCGTAAAGTCATGGTGCACTTTTGACTGGTCACACGCTCAAAAGTGCACCATGACTTTACGGACACACTGTATTTTAAAAAAATAAACCATATTGAGGGCTCTTGTTCTGGTAATCAGTTGACCCTCCCACTGGTAATGATGATAAATGCTGGACAAGATATAACACAGCTACTTGATGGTACTGGAGAAAAACCAAAAGCAGGCAGAAACCAGGGGAGATTAAACCCTTCCAAGAAGGAATCTTCACTGGGTGGCTCTTCACCTGTCTGCATGTGCAGGGTGGCCAGGATTCATAAAGGGTTGCAATAATTGGTTTGAAGTATAAAAAGATGGAATTTGAGAGGAGAGAACTGCTGGAAACTATGAAGGGAAATTCCTGAAGAAAAAAAAAGGAGCCAAAGACAAAGTTCCAAATTTGTATAACTTTCAATCTTTTCAATGATTTCTGAACCATGTTTGCATGAAGAAGACTCTGGGCATCTGGTAGAAGGCTATAGCTGAAAAGCTGAAGAAGCTGAGCAGAGATTTAAGCTGCTGCCTAGCTTACGAGAGACAGACTTTGAATCTTGTCAAGTCAGAGAAGCTAGATAAACACCCTGAGCTTTCCATTGATACCTAGAAAGTTCATTCTCTAGAAGTAAAAATGATTTTCTTCGGGTCTACGGGTTTACTCTAAAGTTAAGGACAAAAGTCACTATATAAAGGCGTAAAACCAAGTGTGAATAAATTTAAGGTTATCTGCCTACTAGAAGAAAAACTGAGACTCCTCAGAAGACTAAGACAGAATCTAGATATTCATCATCTACAGTGTCCAACATAAAATAACAACTTTCTAGATATGCAAAGACATAAGAAAATGTGATACACAGTGAAGAGGAAGGGGAAAGGAAAAACAACAGAGAGAGTCAGAGATGACCCAGATATTGGAATTAGCAAACAAAGACTTTAATGTAACTGTTATAAATATGTTCAAGGACTTAAAGAGATGGACATAATGAGTGAAAGATAGAGTATGTTTACAGACAAATTGAAATCGTATGAAAAAATTAACCAAGTTGAAATACTAGAACTGTAGAGTATATTTGAAAGAAAAATTCATTGCACAGCTTACCGAAGAAGGCAAAGAAAAGCTTGAAACTCATCAACAAAAGCATCTAAGCTAAAGAACAGAGCGAAAAAAAATTATAGAAAACCATGAACAAACCTGAGTGATTGGTGACCTACGAGACAATAAATATAAGCTACCTAAATTATGTATAACTGAAGTCCCAGAAGGAAAGGGAAAAGAGGACAGCAAAAATATTTCAATCTTGAACCAAAGATGCCCAGTAAATCCTGAATAAGACAGATACAAAGAAAATAAAACTAGGCACATCTGCCTGACCTGTGGTGGCGCAGTGGATAAAGCGTCGACCTGGGAACACTGAGGTCGCCAGTTCAAAACCCTGCACTGGTCTGGTCAAGGCACATATGGGAGTTGACGCTTCCAGCTCTTCCCCCCTTTCTCTCTTTCTCTCTCTCTCACTCTGTGTCTCCTCTCTAAAATGAATAAAATAAAATAAAAAATAAACATTTAAAACTAGGCACATCATAATACAGCTAGTAAACCCCAAAGATAAAAAATATTGAAAGCAGAAACTTTATTCATAATAATAACTGGATACAGTCTAGATGACCATCAACAGGAATATGAATTAACAAATTGTGACGTATTCATAAAATAAATATTACTTAATTAAAAAGAATAAATTAGTGATACATGTAAAAACTTGAAAAATCTCAAAAACATCATGTTTGGTGAAAGAAGCCAAACACAAGAGTACAAAGTCTATATGCCATTTATGTGAAGTTTAATAGCAGGCAAAAAAGCAAAACAAAAACAAAAAAGCAAATTATGGAGACAGAAATTCAAATAGAGGTTGCAAGGGTGAGGTGGGGAGGGCACGAAGAATTGCCTGGAAGAAGAAAATTTGGGGATGATGGAAATATTCTATATTTTTATTAGGGTAGGGATTATAATGAGCTTAGTCATTTGCCAAAAACTCAACAATTTGTACTGAAGAGATGACCATTTTACTCTATGAAAAGTTTATATTTAAAACAAATAAAAATAAAACTATACATCAAGAGATTTCATATACAAATATAATATTTCATATATTTTCATCTCTGTACAAAATCATTGACCTATCCATGAATGGAAACCATCTTGAAAGTACTAGCAACTGAATTGATTAGCCTGTGTCTATACCAATTTTAAGTCTTTCTCTAGTCCTCAATTTGAAATTTAGTAGAAGAATATGTCTATAACAATTACGTACCTCTGTCTGAGAAAGATAAACTCATCTATTAAATTGCAGAGACCAGCCTAGAATTACCACTAAAAGGTTACAAAAGCAACTTTTTTGCTTATAAGATGGTTACATTCTAATCATGTATCCTTGGTGAATCTTCCAAGTAAGGAAATTGTCAGGTCAACATGGTGTTCAATATTTTCAGGTAACACAGACCATTCCAGTCCTTATAAAATTTTCAGTGATAAAGACAATATAGTAGCGCTTTATTACTAAATAATTGGTAACATTTCCAGAGAATATTAAAAATTATAGTCCCAGAAGGACAGACAGTTCAGTAAAAACTCACCAACCCTTTTCATTATGAAGACCCTTTCATAACCCTTTTCATTATGAGCCATTAAGTCCCAAGGCAGCAGAACTAATAAGCATATAATAATTTAAACTCTATGACATTTAAATAAAATACAGTGTGTCCGTAAAGTCATGGTGCACTTTTGACCTGTGACCGGTCAAAAGTGCACCATGACTTTACGGACACACTGTATATGACAATGAAGTAACAAAAACAGGCAACATACCTAATGTTTTTTTTTAAGAGCAAAAGGAGATAAGTAGTATGTTTTATTTGAATTGATTCAAAAAGTACTACTTGACCTCGATGGTGAAGCCTGTGGTCCTCTCTATTTTCATTCACAGTCACTAATATTACACCACATAGAGCAGTGATGGGCAATCTTTTGAGCTTGGTGTGTCAAAATTTGCCAAAAAACTGAGCATAACTCGGGTGGTGTGTCACTTCGAGGAAAAACGGCTTAACCGGAAGTCCCAGAACTAGACGCTTTGTGCCAGAGTTCTGTTGTTTTGCCCACAGACCTCCCGCACAGAGTGTCTACACTACAGCAAATGTTTTATCCTTGGCTACTGCACCTGGCCAAGTAGAAACAGAGGATGAAACGTCCTTCTCGGCATGCGGCCCCATACTTCTCTGGTATGCGGCCGCGTGTCATCGAAAATGGCTACGCGTGTCAGAGGTTCGCCATCACAAACATAGAGAATGCTGTGGACATACTTGTATGTTTTCTTTAATTCTTCAGCCTAAAATACCTTCCCTTCTTGTGTCTATACTTCATTTTTTAACAGATTACATAAAGTTACTTTCTTTTTGTTTAAGACTTTTATTGATTTGTAGAGAAGGTGGGGTGAGGGAGCGGGAAACATCAACTCATAGTAGTTGCTCCTTGTATGTGCCTTGACCAGGCAAGCCCAGGGTTTTGAATCAGTGACCCCAGCATTCCAGGTCGATGCTTTATCTACTGTGTTACCACAGGTCAGGCAGATATGTACTTTCTACTTTAGAATGCCTAGTTGTGAGAACATTACATATAATGTATTTTTTCTCTTTGATCTCATTATGTGCTTATTGTATTGTCCCCGTTCCTTTTAGCAAGCTCATACTTTCCCAAATTATTACTTATCTTGCCCACCTGTTAATGCATGTCTGTTCCTAGAATTACCTGAACATACTCTTGGCATAAGACTCCTCTATTAAAAACATCAAATCCTTCCTCGATAACTGCAAAACTTTAATCATTACCATTTTGCTGTTTAGAAACTTTCCTTCTTAAAATCATTGACTAGGTTTCCAACTGAATATGCAATTCATTTTTCTGCTCTTAACCCAGCAGCATTCTGTTGCTAAAAGACACTGTTGAATACTTTCTCACTGACGTGCTAGCTGTAGCTTCAGATTCACATTTCTATCATCACTGTACTTCTTTTCGTGTCTGCTTCCTCTGGAAAATATCTATTTGTAGCTATAGTGTAGTGGAAAGCACACTGAACTTGCGGATATAACCCGTGTGCAGCGTCTAATTCTAACACTTTCTAGCTTTATGATTCTGTGCAAATAACCTGGCCGAGCCTCAGTTTACGTATAAAATGAAGATAATTATAGCACCTATTTCACATCTTTGCTCTTCAGGAGCCAATTAGATGACAGATGTGACAATACTTTATACATTCTAAAGTATCATCCTAATGTAAATGTTAATTACCAGGTTCAGATATAAGGCATTTTTGTGTTAACTCTTTAGAAACATCCCCTCTAAGAGCTTGTTTTTAGTTAACATCATTTGCATATAAATGACTATGTTTGTGTGTGTGTGTGTGTGTGTGTGTGTGTGTGTGTATACATACATATACATATGCTAAAAACTGGCTTGAGCCAATTTATAGGACAGCTTCACATTTATAATATTCCCATAAAAGAAAACTGAATGCTTTGCTGTCTATCCATTCATTTTCCTCACTATGTTAAGTGACTCTATCATTCTAAGTATTTGAGTCTTTAAGCTTGGTATCTCCTACAAATATTCTCTGTCTAATGTGTATAGTGGACACTTGTGAATTTTTTTTCTGCCCAGCATCTTCCATGCCTTAGAGTACAGTATATTATAGAAGTAAGTGGTAGATGGGAAGTTTCACCATTTACAACCATTTAGCAAAGCACAGGGAAGGGACAAGAAATGTGGTTGGACTAATGTATTTTTGTCACTTCTCCCGGGGGAAACAATTCAGTCAGTGATGCTATATTGCTCTGTGGGACAAAGCACGTTGTGTCCAAGTAGTTCAATGAAGGGCAATGGCAGTAGCAGGACTAGGTGGCCTCAGAGTATGAAAAATATAAGCTAAAGAACAATGACCACTTCTTCACTTCCTGCCCAATCACTCTCTAACCCACTATCCTGTTAAATGCTTGTTGTAACATACTAGCATCTGAAATAATTTGTTTATTTATTAACTTTTTTGGAGAGGGCTTATATATTTATTGTCCATCTGCTATGACTACAATTTAGGCTCCTTCATGGCAGAGACTATGCCATGCTTGTTGCTGTATACCAGGGGTGCTCAATACATCGATCACGATCTACTGGTCGATTGCGAAGGAAGTGTGGGTAGATCGCATGACATTAAAAAGACATTTGTCTTTTGATTGGCATACAGGGTAGCCAATTTGATGTCTGAACTTCTGACACCCCACGCATGCGCCTTAAACCGCGCTAACTTGTTCAGTTACATTGCTGCGTAGTTAGCCTTCAATTTATTTAAACTAAATACAACAAAGGGTATAAAAATGAGTGCCATAGCTGATCCGAGTAAGAAGCCTAAAACCTACCACTTTCATTCAGAATGGGAGGGGATTTTTTTCACTATGTCATATTCTAAGTGCGTTTGCCTCATCTGTCTGTGTGCCATTGCTATTCCAAAGAAGGGAAATGTGGAGCGGCTTTTTCGGACTGTTCATAAAAACTGTGACATTGACTTTCCTCCAAAAAGAGAGCTGAGAAGGAGAAAGGTGAAAGAAGAATACACAATATTAAGTAGTAATAATAGTAACTTAAATAATGATAATATAGAAGAAATAAATTTATGTTTTGCATTTTTATTATAGGTAGATCATTTTGACTTGGTCATCTTATAAGTAACTTGCAAGCTGAAAAAGTGTGGGCACCCCTGCTGTATACCATACCAGAGACTAGAACAGTGCCTGACACACAGTAGGCATGCAATAAACATGTAGTAACTGAATGACTGACTAGTAAAGTCTTCTGAAGTAGGGGAGCTCAGTAAACGTAAATTAAATTAGAAATGAAATACAGACACTTTCTGAGGTAAGTACTTAACTTCAAATGTTATGTTTTACACTACAATGAGATACCACTTCACGCCTGTTAGATTAGCTATTATCAACAAGACAGGTAATAACAAGTGTTGGAGAGGCTGTGGAGAAAAAGGAACCCTCATCTACTGCTGGTGGGAATGTAAAGTAGTACAACCATTATAAAAGAAAGTATAGTGGTTCCTCAAAAAATTAAGAATAGAATTACCATATGACCCAGCAATCCCTCTATTGGGTATATACCCCCATAACTCAAAAACATTGGTATGTAAAGACATATTCAGCCCCATGTTCATCGTAGCATTGTTCATGGTGGCCAAGACATGGAAACAACCAAAAAGCCCTTCAATAGAATATTGGATAAAGTAGATGTGGTACATATATTCTATGGAATACTACTCAGCCATAAGAAATGATGACATCGGATCATTTACAACAACATGAATGGACCTTGATAACATTATATTGAGTGAAATAAGTAAAGCAGAAAAAACTAAGAACTGTATGATTCCATACATAGGTGGGACACAAAATTGAGACTCATGGACATGGACAAGAGTGCAGTGGTTACCAGGGGGAGGGGACGGGAGGGTAGGGAGGTCATGGGGTGGGGGGAGGGGACGGGAGGGTAGGGAGGTCATGGGGGGAGGGGAGGGGCATAAAGAAAACCAAATAGAAGGTGAGGTAGGACAATTTGACTTCGGGTGATGGGTATACAACATAATTGAATGTCAAAATGATCTGAAGATGTTTTCTCTTAATCTATTTACTCTAGTTGACCAATGTCACCCTGTTAAAATTAATTGTTTAAATAAAATTTTAAAAAATGTTAAGTTTTACAGTGTAAAAATATTATTATGAAAAGGTAAAGATAATTTTAAATTCTTTAAATGCTTTTCAAAAAATATAGGTGCTAAGTTCTAGATACTAAAAATGACAAGATAAAGTACATTTTGCTTTTAACCTTTTGATAAATCTGTTATTCTCAGTAACCCAATCATAAAAATAGAATTTTTAAAAGCTCTGGAAATACAAGAAACATAATTTTAATTGTGTATCTGGTTAAAAACTAAATTCAATGCTACTTCATGGCTTTTGTATTAAAGGGACTCTCACTAAAAAGAGCTGTTTCTATTCCATAGAAATAACTAAAGATTCATGAGCTATTCACATTTATTTTGGAAAAGAATAGTAAAAATAAATGACAATATTTATTATTTTGATTTTAACATATTTTCAGATTTAAGTAGATTAATTTACTTTTTTGGTGAAGTCAACTTTTTAAAAATTTAATCTTTTTTTATCTAAACAGTCTAAAGTTATATTATTCTCAAAACTATTTTGACTCAAAACTATTGTGTTCTAAGGTAAACTAGCTTCCTAAAAGCCTCATTATATAGATGAACAGGCCCACTGCCTAACGGCTGAGAGACAAGAGTAGAAGTTTCATGGGGACTAAAATGACACAGGGTAGGTTAACCCCAAACACATGGAATTTGCCTAATGGTGTGAATCTTAGACATATGGTGAGTTCTTAGCAGAGAAATCTATGAACTTTGTTTATTTTCTTTTTCTAGCAGTAAAAGTTGAGAAAGGGAAAGAATTTTAATAAAATGGGAGAAAAGTCAACTTTTGTTAACAGAAAGCAATTTTCTGGAAACTCCTTTCCTTTTTCTCTTCTCTCTCTCTCTTTTAAATTAATTGGGGTGACAATGATTAGTAAGATTATATAGTTTTCAAGTACTGTATACATTTCTATGATACATGATTTGTATAGTACAGTGTGTGTCTATCAGCCAAAGTCAAATCTTCTATCACCATATATTTGGCCCGTTTTACCCTTTATTACCCACTCACTCCCCAACCCCTTCCCTCTGCTGACCACCCTACTGTTGTCTATGTCTATGTCTATGAATTTAAGTTTTATATTCCACATATGAGTAAAACCATATGGGTCCTAGACTTTTCTGACTGACTTATTTTGCTTAGCGTGATATTCTTAAGGTCCATCCATGTTGTTACAAATAGCAGTATTTCATCTTTTCTTTTGGCTGAGTAGCATTTCATTGTGTATATGTACCACATCATCTTTATCCAATCCTCTATTGAATGACAGTTAATTGTCTCCATGTCTTGGCCACCATGAATAATGCTGCAATAAACATAGGGGTGCATAGCTCTTTGCAAATAAATGTTTTAAAATTTTTTGGTAGATAACTAGAAGAGGGATTGCTAGGTTACATGGTAACTCTATTCTTAATTTTTTGAGGAACCTCCAAACTGTTTTTCCACAGTGGCTGTACCAGTCTACATTCCCACCAGCAGTGAATGAGGGTTCCTTTTTCTCCACAACCTCTCCAACCTTGTTATCACTTGTCTTGTTGATAATAGCCATGCTGACAGGTGTGAGGTAGCATTTCATGGTAGTTTAATTTTTATTTCCCTAATAGTTAGTGAAGATGAGCATCTTTCCATATATATGTTGGACATTTCTATGTTTTCATGGAAGAAGTGTTTGTTTAGGTTCTTAGCTCATTTTTTAATTGGATAATTTACTTGTTTGGTGTTGAGTTGTATAAGTTCTTTATATTTTTTGGATATTAACCCCTTGTCAGAGAGTTGTTGTTTGCAAATACCTTCTCTGATTCAGTTGGTTGCCTTTTTGTTTTGTTGGCAGTTTCTTTTGCTGTGAAGAAGCTTTTCAGTTGGATATAGACCTACTTATTTATTTTTGCCTTTACTTCCCTTGCCTGTGGGGTCAAATTAATAAAATCTTCTCTAAGACCAAGGTCCATAAGTTTAGTACCTATGTTTTCTTTTATGTAATTTATTGTTTCAGGTCATATATTTAGCTCTTTGATCCATTTGAAATTAGTTTTTTACATGGGGACAAACTATAGTCTAGTTTCATTCTCTTGCATGTGGCTTTCCAATTTCCCCAGCACCATTCATTGAAGTGGCTTTCTTTTCTCCACTGTATGTTTTTGGCTCCTTTGTCAAAAGTTAATTGCCCATGAACTAGTGAATTCTACCAAAAGCTCAAAGAAGATTTGATACCTATTCTTCTCAAACTTCCAAAAAACTGAACAGGCAATACTTCTTAATACATTTTATGAGGTCAATGTAACCCTGATACTAAAACCCGGCAAGGATAACACACATAAAAAAGAAAACTGTGACCAATGTTCGATGAATACAGACGCAAAAATATTAAATAAAATACTAGCAAATTGAATACATTAAAAGAAATATCAGGACCAAGTGGGGTTCATTTCAGAGCTCAAAAATTGTTTAACATATGGAAATCAATTAATGTGATATACCACATTAATTGAAGGATAAAAATCATATGATCTTATCAGTAGATGTAGAAAAAGCACTTGAAAAGATACAATATTCATGTATGATTAAAACACTCAATAAAATGGGTAGAGAAGGAAACTATCTCAACATAATAAAGGCCATATATGACAAACCCTCAGCTAATATCATACTCAATGGTGAAAACTGAAAGCTTTTCTTCTAAAATCAGGGATGTTCACTCTCACTACTCTTATTCAACATAATACTGGAATTCCTAGCCAAAGGAATCAGGCAAAAAAAAAAAAAAAAAAAGAAATAAAAGGTATCTAAATTGGGAATGAAGTAAAAGTGTCTCTTTTTTGCAGATGACATGATTCTTTATATAGAAAACCATAGACTTTAAAAAGAAAAACCACATGAACCAAAAAAATGTATTTAGAAACAACAAACAAATACAGAATAGTTGCAGGATACAAAATCAATGTACAAAAGTACACTGCATCCCTATATGTTAACAATAAAATTTCAGAAAGAGGAAAAATAAAAAAAGAAAAATTCCTTCTGCAATTGCAACAACAACAACAATAACAAAATAGGAATAAACTTAATAAAGTATGTGAAGGACCTATATACTATACTGCAGTTGTGAGTCTGTGAAAAAGTTTATTCTTGTATTATTATTTAGTAATTATTGCACTATTTGCCAAATGAACAACTGTAAATATACCTTTGCTCCACTCTGTATGTGTATAAATATGTATAAATAAAATGGAATACCACTCAGCTATGACAAAGAAGAAATCCTGCCATTTGTGACAAGATGAATGGACCTGAGGGCATTATGGTAAGTAATATAAACCAGACAGAAAAGGCAAATGCTGCATGGTATCACTTATATGTGGAATAAAAGAAGAAACAAGTCAAACCCAAAGACACGAAGAGTAGAAAAGTTGTTGCTAGGGCTGGGACTTGGGGGAAATAGGGAGAGGTTGGTAAGAGGTTACAGACTTTCAGATATAAAATGAGTATGGTCTCTTTATATCTTTATTTTAACTATTATATCTTTATACACATCCTATTTCCTCCAGGCTGACGAAAGAAATAAAGAGAAACAAGGTATGGGGAGAGGATTAGGTATACAGTACAAATAAAAACAATTATGTCTTCTTAAAAGTTTTACTTCACAGTTATATTTGAAAAGAACTGTTGTATACATCCACTAGTATATAAAATGGTATAAAATTATTACAGAAGTTCCAACTTGGAACTCTCTCTTTAGAGAAAACCTGGAGTTTTCTCTAAAATCTGTGATGCTACAAAAAATGGGGATCTTGTTTCTCCCCATGACAAAAACAAAGGAGGGATTACAATTTCACGGAAGTACCATAGAACGTATTTTGTTTAAAAATATCAGAATTTCACAATCTTTTGAAACTCTGCAGCACTTTAATGGTACTTCTAATAGTGCCCAACACTTGGATGGATTCCAGTTTGGCTCCTAGAGAGTAGTTTTTGACAGCAAATGTGCAGGAGCTGGGATCCACACTGAAACTTGAACTGGAGCCAGTTAGACATGATGATGTTGCCCAAATGTGAAGTGGTTCCCATTGGCAATTCCATAATATCTTCTCACTGAAGCATGAAACTGAGTTGGGGGGATATTTAGCTACCAAAGAAACAGACATTATCTGTGTCTTGATCAGACAGAAAAAAATTTGAGAAAAACTTTCTGGCATTCATTCAGCAGAAAAAGAAGACACAAAGAAGCCAAATAAAGTTAACAGCATAGAGAGGCTAGAAACTGTGGTTCTCTAGAGTCTTCATCTCTGCCATGCTCACTGATGCCAACAGATGATTACTGAGCTCTCACCATGGATAAAGCACAATGTTTCGAAGGTCATGATCCTTATTTTATGACTCTTTATAGTTCCTTGTGGCTGGCAAAGGGTTTTTGAAATTAGATATTCAGCAAATATGTATGGATTATAGAAATAAGACTGCAAGAGGCTTACAGTCTAAATGCAAGAGAGGACAGAAGTGACTTCTTTACTAGTATACGCAGTAAGTTGGTTTTACTGTTTCTGTCCAGTGCAATATATAGCACATAACAGGGATTTAAAAATAACCAGTTTATCAACGACGTGTAAATATGTTATAGAAAATATTTATACTGTGCTTTAGATTACTACCATTGAGCTCTCACAATGTGGAGGTACCATATCGTTCCCATTTTATATATTTATTTATTCATTTATTTATTTTTTTGTTGTTTTTTTTGTGTGTGAGAGAGACAGAGAGAGAGAGACAGGGACAGACAGACAGGAAGGGAGAGAGATGAGAAGCATCAATTCTTCGTTGTGGCACCTTAGTTGTTCATTGATTGCTTTCCCATATATGCCTTGACTGGGGGGCTACAGCAGACTGAGTGATTCCTTGCTCAAGCCAGTGACCTTGGGTTCAAGCTGGTGAGATGTGTTCAAACCAGATGAGCCTGCGCTCAAGCTGGCGACCTTGGGGTTTTGAACCTGGGATCCTCCATGTTCCATCCACTGCGCCACCACCTGGTCAGGCTTGCTCCCATTTTAGAGAAGACACAGTTGAACGTTATAGGGGGGTTAAATACCAGTAACTTTTTTAGTTACCGAGATAATAAAAGTTATACAGGCAGATTTAAACCTGGGCAATCTTCCCTATCATACCGTTCATATAAAAAGATAAACAATATTGTAAGGCAGTATTTATTAGAAGCCAGCTGAATGGCAGAGACAATAGTCAGTCCTCTAACTTTAGAATAAGAAGTGATTGCTAAGGACTGGGCAGTAGGGACAACTTATGAAGAAAGTGGAACTTGAGGTAGGTTTTGAAAAAAGAGTAGGAATAACTACATACTGAAGAAGCAAGAAGACAAACGAACAAAGGAGTGGATAGAAATGCTCATAATATGTTTGGAAACCTGAGATAGCCTTACTGCATAGAATGAGTTTATGTATGACAGTGGTAGAAGACCTAATTAGAGATTTAACAGGAAGAAGAGTTAAAGACTTAAGGGTTTGGATTTCATTCTTTAGGTACAGGGAAGCCAACAGTTTTTTCATAGTGAAAGCTATTTTTTTAGAAGCTGTGTAAAATATAATAGAGCAGTATTTTTCAACCCTGGTCTGTGGACCGCGGCTAGTCTGTGAAAGAGTTAATCACCGTGATGTTGTATGAAGATTATAGATGCTCTTAGTAAAAAATTCTCTTACTCTCAGGGTAATTGCCACTTACCAACCTATATCATGAATGAAGACTACTGGGTTGTCTTAGACATCTTTGAAACTTGTAGGTTGTTTGAACAACCTTTAGCACCACACAGAACATTTACAAATCACGTGCAATAGACAGAAAGCATTCAGACCCACTTATGTAGCATTCAATGCATTGTACATGTGGAGTTTGGGAATCAAGCATCAGCTTGGACCATGTTGCACTGTTATGCACAGAGAGATAAAACTTTATTTGGTGCATGTTTCTGTTTCCAGTGGGCTAGTTCACCGGTCCCCAAGAGGGAAAAGCTAAAAAGCACTGTAATAGAGAACAAGACCTTGGAGACCATGAGACTAGTTAGGTAGGGGTGAAGGAGTCCTGCACTAAGGTGGTAGCATTGGCAACAGAGAAAAAGTTACAGATAAAAGAGAAAGAACCACCAAAACATGACTGCCTTGATGTTGGAAAGAGGGATGAGTCAGCATCTGTGGCTGATATCACTGTCAGAAATGGGGACTTTAAAAAAAGAAAAGTTGGTTTTTGGGACATTACTAAACTTATAATCTAAAGCACTTGATTCCTACAGGTTTAAGGCACTTAATAATCAAATAACAAACATTTGGATACTGTTATAAGCCAGGAACTGGACCAAGTACAGGTGACAGAAGGGTGAATGATAATATGTGGTCCCTGTTTTCACAGACTTTAGAGTTTATGAGAAAAGTGAGGCATTAAAAAAGTAATTACAGCCCTGGTCAGGCAGCTCAGTTGGTTAGAGCATTGTCCCAGTAAGCCAATGTTGCTAGGGCCAGACGTGTCAGCCTTAATACCTGTTCACCAACCACTGTTTCTAGCAAAACTACATTATATACTTATAAGACCTGTTTCAAGGGACAGCAGTAGGGGCCATCTTTTGTACTATGTAACCCTGCAACCATTGTCCACAGATGATTGAGTCAGGGATGGACACTCATCTAAGTGTGGCCAGTCTGAAGCAAAGAGATGAGAAAAAAATAATTTTCTTAAGAATCTGAGTAGAAAAAAACAAGAGACTGGTGGAGGATTACACCTGAAATACAGTCAGAACTGGAAACACATAAAGGCTATGCATTTGCTCAAGTTCTGAATGAACTTGAATCCATCCAAGTGTTAGGCACTATTAGAAGTACCATTAAAGAGAGAGGAAGGAAGTGGAAGAAACTGGTTACTACATAGTGAACAGAGGGGTTCAAGAGAGAAACAGAGATTCCTCTAGAGCAGTATCACATGTCTCATGAGAGACAGGTGGCAAGGGTAGCTGTTTCACACAGCAATATTGATTATCAATGACTTCATAATCATAAGACGACGAGTACCTCCACAATAACCCATAATGCATTCATTTCACATTAGAGCAACATTATAAAGTCTAAATGACTTAAATTAAAATTTCACTATAGAGTTCAATTCTTATATATTTTCTGTAAGTATCCTTTTTAGGAGACAAAATACAAATTCAATCCAAGTTATCTGAGTGAGTTTCTATGCTTGGTAGACAAAAGGGCTTAATTAAAACACATTATCCCCTCATGGATAAAAGTAAACTAAAAAGGAGATACTGTATTGAGTTCAACTACCAGAGTAAATTATGATATATAAAAACAAATATGTTTGCTACCTTTAAATGCCTTTAATTGTCATAATTATAGCATGCCCATCTCAACACAGATGCATAGGAGATATTCTTAGGAAAGCTGCCACAACTGTTGATACTTATATTCAAGTGTTACATTTGTATGATGTATATCATATACATACACATATACATGAAATATATTTATGTATACCTAACTAAATATCCTTAGTAAGACATAATTATACAAATGTGTAAACAAGTATATTACTTCCTCACTATTCTGCATGCATGCCAGAAACACTGAGATGATAATCCTGGGTGTAATGATCATTTCTGCCCCTACAGCCTCCTGAGTACATCACTGGGTATATATATACCGCTCACAAAAATTAGGGGATATTTCAAAATCAATATGAAGCAATTAAATATCCCCTAATTTTTGTGAGCAGTTTAGCTAGTAGATGGGATCAAGCAAGTTTGCGCTTAATAACTTCATCGTTGGAGTTTTGTCCACACTCTCTTCTGTTAGCCAATTTCCTCTCCTTTCCTCAATTGCACTTTCTCCAGTCCCTTTCCTGGTTAAAATCAAACTATAAATAACTTTAATCAATCAAGTGATAAACAATTAGGTTACCTGTATAAAACTTTTTACAGGCTAAATATATAAACTTTTCTATAAAGTTACTATTTGGGACTAAGAATATGGCAGTTGAGCTAAGTACAGTGTTCTCTGTTCCCCAAAGAACTGACAGAAGTTTCCTCCTGGTTTTCCTTTTTTATTTGGACTAAACATAGTGGGAGATAAGAAAACAAAATAGGAGAAAATGAGAAGAGAAGTGAATTTAATTGGTCAGAAGAAAGAGACAAGGAGGTTGAATATATCTCCATCTCTCTTCTGTTCCATGCAAAAGAGGCTGGGGGATGACTGCAGGGAAGACTTGTCTAAGAGCATTTATGACAATTAAGTGGAACTGTACTCATTCCAGAGCTCACCTGGGCTTCAGTGGTGGGAAGCGTAGCAAAGAGTAAAAGGAGAGAACACCCTACTATTCAGGCCTACATGACATTGAACAAGTACACTCGACATAAATTGCAAGGTTTTTTTTTAAATGGAATATCAAAAGATGCAATTAAAATGATACCTTTTGGTCCAAGTGAAAGTAATTTGCTTCCAGATATAATTTTTTTCAACAGAGAAAAAAAATTAAAAAGGAATAAAAGTAATATTTTATAGTATTAACTGTTTCCTTTCCTTTCATTTATTTATTGATTGATTGATTGATTGATTGAGTGAGTGAGAGAGAGAGAGAAGGGAAGATAGTGGGACAGACTCTTGCATGCACCCTGACTGGGACCCAATCGGCAAGACCCATCTGGGGTCAGTGTTTGAATCAACTAAGCCATCCTCAGCACCAGGGGCCCTACGCTCAAACCAGTGGAGTCACTGGCTGCAAGAGGTGAAGAAAGAGAGAAGAGGGAGTGGGATGGGGAGAGAAGCAGATGGTTGTTTCTCCTGTGTGCCCTGTCCAGTTATTGAATCCAGGATGTCCATATGTCGGGCAGACGCTCTATCCACTGAGCCAACTGGCCAGGACCTAATTGCATTATTTTAAAGTCATTCAATTTTACAGGAATACCTCAGAGATATTATGAATTTGGTTTCAGACCACCACAATAAAGTGAATATTGCAAGAAAGTGAGTCACGTGAATGTTTGGTTTCCCAGTGCATATAAAAGTTATGTTCGCACTATGATGTAGATTATTAACTATGCAATTTCATTATGTCTAAAAAATGTATATAACTTAATTAGAAATATTTTATTGATTAAAAAATTGCTAACTATCATCTGAGCCTTTAGGGAGCTGCTATCTTTCGGCTGGTGGAGGGAAGGTCTTGCCTGCATGTTGACTGTCGCTGACTGATTGCGGTGATAGATGCAGAAGACTGAGGGAGCTGTGACAATTTCTGAAGTGAACACAAAAATGAAATTTTCTGCCTCAATTGACTCTTCCTGAATGATTTCTCTGTAGCATGAGATGCTGTTTAATAGCATTTATCCATAGAACTTCTTTCAAAATTGAAGTCAGTCCTCTCAAATCCTGCCATTGCTTTATCAAATAAATTTATATAATATTTTAATCATTTGTTGTCATTTAACAATCATTACAGCAACTTCAATAGGGAGATTCCATATCAAGAAACCACTTTGTTTGCTCATCCATAAGAAATAACTTCTCATCTGTTAAAGTTTATCATGAGATTGTAGCAATTCAGTCACATCTCCAGGCTCCACTTCTAATTCTAGTTCTCTTGCTATTTCTAACACACTGCAGTTCCTTCCTCCATTAAAGCCTCAAACCCTTCATAGTCATCCCTGAGAGTTGAAATCAACTTCTTCCAAACTCCTCTTCATATTGATATTTTGATCTTTTCCCATGAATTGTGAATGATCTTAATGATATCTGGAATGGTGAATCTACCAGAAGGGTTTCAATTTACTTTGCTCAGATCTATCAGAGAAATCACTCTCTATGGCAGCTAGAGCATTATGAAACATATTTCTTAAATAATAAGACTCAAAAGTGAACATTACTCCTTGATCCATGGGCTGTAGGATGGATGTTATGTTATTAAACATAAAAACATCTCATTATACAGTTCCAACAGAGCTCTTTGGTGACCAGGTGCATTATCAGTGATTTTGAAAGGAGTCTTTTTTTCTGAATGGTAACAGTATGCTTAAAATATTCAGTAAACCACATTGTAAACAGATGTGCTGGTATACAGCTTTATTGTTCCACTTATAAAGCATAGATAGAGTAGATTCAACATAATTCTTAAGGGTCCTAGGATTTTCAGAATGATAAATAATCACTAGCCTCAATTTAAAGTCACCAGCTGCATTAGCTTCTAACGAGAGTTGGCTAGTCTTTTGAAGCTTTGAAGCCAGGCATTACCTTTTCCTCTCTAATATTAAAGTCCTAGATGGCACCTTTTCCCAATAGAGAGCTGTTTCATCTGCATTGAAAAGGAAATCTGTTGTTCAGTGTAGACACCTTCATGAATTATCTTCACTGGATCTTCTAGGTAACTTGCAGTAGCTTCTATTACTAAATCAGCATCTTTCGTTTATGTTATGAAGACAGTGTCTTTCCTTAAACTTCACGAACCAACCTCTCCTAGTTTCATACTTTTTGGCAGCTTCCTCACCTCTCTCAGCCTTCACAGAGTTGAAGAGACGTAGGACCCTGCTCTGTATAAGGCTTTGGCTTCAGGAAACACTGTGGCTAGACAGACCCTCTAGCAGGACCACTAAAATTTTCTCCATATCAGCGATAAGGCTATTTCACTCTCTCATCATTTGTGTGTTCCCTGGAGTAGCACTTTTCATTTCCTTCCAGAACTTTTCCTTTGCATTCACAACTTTGGCACAAGAGGCCTATCTCAGCTTTCAACATGCCTTCTCCACTAAGTTTAATCACTTTTAGCTTTTGATTTTAAGTGAGAGATGTGTGCTTCTTCCTTTCACTTGAGCACTTAGAGGGCACTGCAGGGTTATTAACTGGCCTAATGTCAATACTGCTGTGTCTCAGGGACTAGGGAGGCCCAAGAGGAGGTAGAGAGCAGAGCAGTCTGAATATACACTCATGATTAAATTTGCCATTTTATATGGATGAAGTTCGTGAAGTCCCAGAACAAGGACAAGAGTAACATCAAGTATCACTGATCACAGACTACTGTAACAAAAATAATAAAATAATAAAGTTTGAAATATTGTGAGAATTACTAAAATGTGTTATAGAGACACCAAGTAAACAAATGCTGTCTGAAGTAGGCACTGATGCTTGATATAGGGCTGCCACAAACCTTCCACCTGTAAAAATGCAGTATCTGCAAAGTGCAATAAAGCGAAGTACAGCAAAACAAAGTATGCCTGCCCTGTAAGAGGAAGTTTATCAAAATGGTCAGAAATCAAGAGCGTTCTGATAAACATCAATTTAGTATTCTCTTGGTTTCTAATATCCTTTAAAAAGAGCACGGATAAAAACAGCACAGACACATAATATAAATAAGTTGAAGAAATAGATATATCAGCTCTACCCTTATGACACATATTATAAGACCTTAACAATAAAAGTAGACTGAAGCATCATATTATTTTGAAATTTATTAATGCATCTCTTAAGTGTTCTGTATATACAAAGGAATTTACCTTACACATTCAGATTTAGTTAGATGCCTAGATTTGATATAATGTACTTAAAAAAAACAACTAAGGCTTCATTTACTTCTTTCAGTAGTGAAGATAAAAATTAGTGCATGCTAAATTATTTTACTTTAAGAAAAACAACTGAGTCACAAATAACAGATTTTTCAGCTTATATAATGTATTTAAATTCTGTACAGTACCTAGATGCTGCTATACATGCCCCAAACAACATTGTATATCCATGTTGATTAATAGAATATGCCCTTAATATGCTATCCATGGTTCACAACAAACTGGGACAACAGCCAAGTTTGAAGAACTGAAACATGAAGTAGAAGAACAAGAAGGAGGTAGACTAGAACCAGAAACATTGATGGCACAAACAGAAAAATAAAAGTTCTAATTAAAAAAATAAACAAGAACAGAAACTAATTTTTATTATTTAGAATGTGAGCTGATAGAACAAACGAGGAGTAGGTACACAGTGTCCTATTACTATAGAAGCATCTTCCATGTTAGAGTTTATTGTACACAGAAAACTGCAAATAAATAATGATAAAACATCATAGTGTGTCTGATAATCTGTGACAACAATTCTAACGCAGCCGGTGTAGCCACCAGAGAAACCTGCACACACTGAGCCCTGACCCGCCGAGTCTTTTATCTGCATGTGTACTCTCCACAGGCCAAGCAAATAAAGGCCAAATGATAATTTACACATGAATCAACTTTCTGTGCAGCAGTTATTCGGAGAAAGGCAGCCAGGTCTAAGCTTGTCTCACTAGAAATCATACAAGTAACAGTGATTTGCAGGAAAATGGCAGATCAGCAATGGAAAGATATTTTGAATGCCTGATAAAAATGGAAGCCACAAAGGACTAGATGAATATTTAGTCTGAAAACAGGCTTGACAGTAACAATGAGTCTTTATCCTATTCAAAACAGGTAGTGTCATACAAACTGAAATGGAGATACAATCCTGATAGAAGATCACACAAGATACCTAGGTGGGTATCTTGAAGACTTCAGCCTTTATTTGAAAAAATGTAAACTCGTGGTGGATCTTTTGTGTCTAGAACATATTCAAAGTATATACAGTGCTTTCACATGAGTGACATCTGGAAAGTATATTGCCCACACTGATAATGAGAAATAAATCAGGATGATTAAAAAAAGGCTTGTTCATGAAAAAACAAGCACCCATTTTATACAGTGGAACTTGTAAGAGAAAAAAAATGTCTATATCATATTTTTCTTCAACTCAGACCCCTTGGTGCCTAGGTGAACTTTACAAATTCACTAAACTATTAAGATATTGCTATAGTCGTTCTTATAAGAATATGTAATAAATAATAATTGTCCTATATCATTTAACAGAAGAATGGAGATTTATTATTAAATTCACATTAATAGGCCATTCCAAAGATGACTATGCAATCTTCTAATGAATAACAGGTACTAACTAAATCAATAAAATTAATTTTTATTACATTATTACAACTTCTACAGCTCTGCATTTGCCATATTCCATCTGCCCCTTGAAATGCCTACTTTTCTATTCAATAATGTATATCCCTAACTTTCTTCAAATTTGGTTCAAAACTCACTGTTCAGGAAACATTCCCTTAAAACTCATTTTGGTGTGGTGTTTGAACATAGATGAGCATAAGTAAATGCTGCTAGCTACATACAGGGACTCTCAATGCCAAGGGATAGGCCAAAATTTTAAAAATAAATTTTATTCATGAGTTGTAAATATTAGAAATGTGGTATACCTTATGGTTTATAAAAGGAAATTTAAAATTTTATTCCTTTACAATGCAGAAATGGATCTATAAACTCTGTATCAAAATCTATACTCTGAGAAACAGCCAAAAATATTAAGAGTTATAAGAGTAAGTCATATCAATTCTTATTGATGAATATATCAGAAACTCTGACAATGAACAGCTTTTTTTTTTTTTTTTTTTTTTATATATATTTTATTATTATTAATTCTAATGGGGTGACATCAATAAATCAGGGTACATATGTACAATGAAAACATCTCCAGGTTATCTTATCATTCAATTGTGTTGCATACCCATCACCAAAAGTCAAAATGTCCTCTGTCACCTTCAATCTGGTTTTCCCTGCGTCCCTCCCCTCCTCCCTATCCCATTCTTCCCTCCCTCCCCCCATCCCATAACCACCACTCTCTTGTCCATGTCTCATACCCTCACTTTCATGTCCCACCTATGTATGTAATCGTGCTGTTCTCAGTTTTTCTTGGAATACTACTCAGCCATAAGAAACGATGACATCGGAGCATTTATAACAAAATGGATGTACCTTGATAACATTATACGGAGTGAAATGAACAGCTTTTTGACATTACTTAATCGTTTCTCTCTACCTTTCCTAGGATGATATTTTTAACCCTTTCAACCATTTCCCTTACTTCTCTTCTCCTTCTTCTATCGTCCTCCTTGAGGCTGAAATCCTTTTTTTCCTTCCCTTTCTTCTCAATTTCCTTAATCATTTCTCTACTTTCTGGCTATTTAGTAGTTTTTGAAGTCAAAATGAGCATTTTTCATAAGCTGTTAAGACTACTATTTATAATGTTTTATAGTGCTCAGGATGTTAGCCATTCAGAATATTCTTGAGAACTCTCAACACACACAGTATATAGGCACATATGACAAACCTATATCTAACATCATATTCAATGGTGAAATGCTAAAATATTTTCCTCTAAAATCAGGAACAAGACAAGGATGCCTATTCCTGCTACTTTTAGTTAACAGATTACTGAAAGTCCTAGATAGAGCAATTAGGCTAGAAAAAAGGCATCCAAATCGGAAAGGAAGAAGTAAAATTGTCTCTATTTGCAATGATATAATATATATATATATATATGAGAAAACTGCAGACTTCACCAAAAACTGTAGAACTAATCAATGAATTCAGTAAAGTTGTAAGATACAAAACTCAATATATAGAAATCAGCTGTTTGTATACATTAACAATTTTAGTGACAGAAATTAAGGAAATAATCTCAATCACAAATAGTATCAAAATATATAGTATAAATATACTGAGTAACTCTAAGATATTGATGAAAGAAATTGAAGAAGACACAAATAAATGGAAAGATATTCTGTGTTCACGGATTGGAAAAATTACTATTGGTAAAATGTCCAGACTACCCAAAGCAATCTACAAATTCAGTGAGATCCCTATCAAAATTCCAATGGTATTTTTCACAGAAATAGAACAAATAATTCTAAAATTTCTATGGAATCACAAAAGATGCTCAAGAACCAAATCCATCTAGAGAAAGAAAAACAAAGCTTCAGGCATCATACTTCCTGACTTTAAACTATATTACAAACATTTACTGCTTAAAACAGTATGGTATTAGCATAGTAACAGACACAGAGATCCAAATAATCTAATTTAAAAAATAAGCAAAGGACCTAAAAAGACATTTTTCCAAAGAAAACACACAAATGGTTAGTTAACTGTAACATGGAAAGGTGCTCAACATCACCAATCATCATGGAAATATAAATAAAAACCACAATGATCGTAAACAAAACACAGTATTAGCAAAACAAAACACCAGACACATAGATCAATGGAACAGAATAGAAAGCCCAGAAATAAACAAACACACGTATGGTCAACCAATTTATAACAAAGGAGCCAAGAATATTCAAGAAAGTACAGTCTCTTCAATAAAGGGTGCTGGGAAAACTGGCCAGCCACCTGCAAAAGAATGAAACTGGACCATTATCCTATGCGATACACAAAAATTAACTCAAAATGGGTTAGACTTGTCCTTAAGCACTGAAACCACAAAACTTTTTAGAAGAAAATAGGAAATAAGCTCCCTGATATTGTTTTTGAAACAAGTTTTTGGATTTCACACTAAAAGAAAGACAACAAAATAAAAAATAAACAAGTGGAATAATCAAACTAAAAAGCTTCTGCACAGCAAAGGAAACCGACAATAAAATGAAAAGGTGACCTATGGAATGAGAGAAAATATTCAAAAATCATATAATCTAATAAAAGGTCAATATCCAAAATATATAAAGAATTCACACAACTCAATAGCAAAAAACCAATCTGATTAAAAAATGGCAGAGAAAATGAACAGACTTTTTTCCAAGAAGATACACAGTTGGCCAACAGGTACATAAAAAGATACTTAACATCACTTATCATCAGGGTAATGCAAATCAAAAACAAAATGATAAAAAAAAAACCCACAATGAAATATCACCTCACACCTATTAGAATGGCTATTATAAAATGATAAGAAATAGCAAATGTTGGAGAGGATGTGGAGAAAAGGGAACCCTCATACATTACCCTTGGGAATATAAATAGGTACAGCCACTATGGAAAACAGTATGGAATTTCCTCAAAAAATAAAATATAGGACTACCAGATGATCAAGAGATTACTTCTGTGTAAAAATACCAACTTGAAAAGATATATGCACACCCTGTTCATTGCAGCATTATTTACAATAGCCAAGATAACAAAACAGCTTCAGTGCCTACTGATTAATGAATAAATGAAAAGAAAAAAGTTATAGCCCTGTCCACATACTGGATTATTATTCAGCCATAAAAAATAATGAAACTTTGACATTTCTGATGACATGAATCGACCTCAAGGACATTATGCTAAGTGAAAGAATTCTGAAAGAGAAAGACTGATACTATATGATCTCACTTAGATAGGAAATCTAAAAACAAAACAAAATAAAACCAAGCTCACAGATATAGGGAAGATTGGTGGTTGCTAAAGGGAGTCAAAAGGTATAAACTTCCAGTTACAAAATAAATCAGTCATAGGGATTTAGTGTACAATGTGGGGATTAGTTAATAATACTGTATTGCATATTTGAAAGTTGCTAAGAGTTAATAAGTTCTCATCACAAGACAAGGAAATTTTGTAAATATGTATGGTGAAGGATATGTTAATTAGACCTATGATGATGATCATTTCACAATATGCATATACAAATATCAAATCACTGTTTTACACCTGAAACTAATATAATGTTGTATGTCAATTATACCTCAATTAAAAAAAGCCCTTCACAATGAAACCTGTTAGGATATCTGTTATCAAAATCATACGAGAACAAATGCTGCAAGGATGTGGGAAAAAGGGAACCCTGTGTACTGTTGGTAAAAATGTAAACTGGTGCAGCCACTATGGAGAACAGTATTGAGGTTCCTCAAAGAATTAAAAATAGAACTCTCATGTTCATTGCAGCATTATTCATAGTAGCCAAGGCATTAAAAACAGCCTAAGTGTCTGTCAATAAATGAATGGATCAAGAAAATATGGAGATATAGATATTAGCCTTAAACAGAGAAGGAAATCCTGTCATTGGCAACAATATGGATGAACCTGGAAGGCATTCTTCTAAGTGAAATAGACTGAACAGAGAAAAACATATACTGCATAGTGTTACTTATATGTGGAATCTAAAAAAAATCCAAACAAAGAACCAAACAAAAAAACACCAGTGGCTGGCAAGGGCTGGAAGGAGGAAAATAGGAGAAGATTGGCCAAATACCCCCCCCCCAAATATTCATGAACAATATCTACTACGAGGACCTTAAGAACATTAAACAAAAAGGCCATAATTTTGCTAGTGATGTTCATTGGTTTGTTGATCAATTTAGAGGTAAATTCATAAAACAACTCCTTTCCACTTAAAGGTGAATTTCATGACCATTTGATATGACAGCCTCAAATGTTACTCTTAGTGACCTCAAAGAGATAAAGTTTGGATAGTGAAGAAGGAGCAAATAAAGACTAGATTAGAATGTTTGTGACTGTATAATTTTATGAAATATTTGATGAATAATCTCAATTACTGAATTTCTTTTTCCATTAATATTTATCACAAGTAGATTTAATGTTCTTTTTGTTAAGTAAAAGGTTTGAAAAGTGATTTGATAATTGTGTTGTTAATGGTATTTAATTTGCAAAGCATAAAAAGACAATGATCTGTAAAAGTAAAGCAAGGCCTGGCTGCATATATAAGGATAACAAGAGATTGGGTATAGAATGTTGGCTGACAAAAGCTTCTAAAAAGTAATATGAGGAGAAAGAAACCAGGAGCTTACCAAATACTAAACAAAGATCTCTGAAAGAGAGAAAAAAAATGCAAATTTGAATCGATCTAATTTAATGTATTTAAGATGCTACTGACTAGTTTGTTTTTTTTAATTTTTGAGTTTTAGGAACAGGGGACAGCATAAGTCTGTGATGGCGAACCTATGACACGCGTGTCAGCACTAACACACATAGCCATTTTCAATGACACACGGCCGCATACCAGAGAAGTATGGGGCTGCATGCCGAGAAGGACATTTCATCCTTGGTTCCTGCATGGCCAGGTGCAGTAGCCGAGGATAAAACATTGGCTGTAGTGTAGACACTGTGCCAGAGGTATGTAGGCCAAAACAACAGAACTCCAGCACAGAGCGTCTAGTTCTGGGACTTCCGGTTAGGTTAGGCCGTTTTTCTCAAAGTGACACACCACCCGAGTTATGCTCAGTTTTTTGGCGAATTTTGACACACGAAGCTCAAAAGATTGCCCATTACTGGCATAAGTACATATGTAAACCTAGGGCTATCTCCCAACTTCATTTCACCGCGTATTCTGTCTTCCTTCATTACATTTGGTAAGATCAGCTTCTTATCAAAGTCATCTCTCCTTTTTCATTACTCATCCAGTTCCCTCCTTGTTGATCATCAGACCAAAAAGAGACAATGGATAGCTTTACTAGAGTCAATATATAATGCAGACATTGCATCTACTCAATCTACCAGTCTGTCAATCTGCCATAGGAGAAACTGGATTGGCCTACAATGTGATGTTCACAAAAGCAAGCTGATAATGACAGAAATTTGTGATCCACAAATGTGTGAGTAATGATTTTGGATAACATTGGTATTTTCTCAAGTATCTAAATTAAGTTGTTGGGAATATAACTTTAGAAGTCATCCTAATTTGCACTTGTAGGTAAAACTCCAAATCTGTCCCTTCCCAATTTTGGTTTTCCTTATTACTGCTATGTTCCCACCACATAAAAAATGAAAATAAACACCCGTCTGCCAAAACAGACTAACTTAGTCCTTAAAGTTGCGGAAATATAAATAAAATAGCAAGCACAAGAAAGTAACTTTTTAAAGGTGATAAAACTCAAAAGATAAAGGGTACGGTTTCAGATGATTGTACCATAACATTAAAATCATAAAACTACTGTACACCTGACACTTATATAATGTTATTAACCAATGTTACCCCAATACATTTAATTAAATAAAAAACCTATTATCTTGGAAGTGGGAAGAACTAGTTAATATCTGGGGACATCTCTTTTTCATACTTGACTGACAAGATGAGGTATGAAAGGCTTCTTTTTTTCAAGTTGGAATGGGACTGAGTGGAGAAAACCTAGTCTTACAAAGGGTTACTCAGCCATTGGAAAAAATGGGGGAAGGGCAATAAAACAGAGTTCCTAAATTTATAAGGCAACATTCAGCTGTGGGTTCTTAATAAAAGGTTAAATTCTTTACTAGAGAAATCAAGAAAAAGAGAACTTGCTTTCAAGTTATGTGTTTGTTCTTTTGCTGGGCCTATTACAAACTTTCCCCATCACAACAGCAAATAGTTAATTTGCATATTCTGGATGCAAGTTGCATTGGTTAAAAGCGGCTAAATTTGTGGGTGTATATTATATACCCATATTAGTCAATGGTGAGTTTTACAGTCCAGCCATACACTCTGTTAGTAGATCTCTACATTCTCATCAGACAACTTCTAGTTCATATTAAATGTCTCATGTGCTGGTAAAATAAAACAGTTAAGGTCATCTATTAGCTGTTTTTCTTTCTTACCCTAAAACAGTGGTTCTTAATCTGGGTTCTATCGAACCCTAGGAGTTCAATGAGTCGGTCTCAGGGGTTTGGAGAAGCCTCTGCCGTGGAGGTAAAGACACACTTGTGTAAAGTCATGATGACACGCTCCGCTTGGCCATCAGTTGCTGCAGAGGATCACGTTACATTGCTTGGCCAACCAGTGCTGCGGGGAATTTAGTGCGCACAGTAGTCAACGGCTGTCATAGTTGTACGTCATGTGGTTTCTTTCTTAATATTTTAATCCATACTAAATATGTCGAACAAAAAAAGAATGTGGTCGGACGAATATGTACAACATGGATTCACATGTGTTATGGAATGGGATGGGAGTCACTGTCCTATCTGCATGATATGCAATGCCAAGTTGAGCAACTCTAGTCTCGCACCGGCAAAACTAAAAGAACACTTCTTGAAGCTGCATGAAGATGGTGAATACAAGAACACAACGCCTGCTGAATTTAAGGTAAAACGAGCCAGATTCGATGAAAGGGCCACTGTGCCTGCTCTTGGATTTGTACCTGTTAACAAACCGATCCTCACAGCATTATACAAAGTTGCTTACTTGATCGCAAAGGCAGGGTAAGCCACACACTTTCGGTGAAACACTCATAAAACTAGCTGTGTTAAAGATGGCGGATCTGATACTTGGAACAGTGGCCGAAGGTAAATGATCCCAAATTCCTCTTTCAAATGACACCATCAGCAACAGAATAGAGAACATGAGTAAAGACATCTTGGCTCAAATAGTTGCAGATCTAATTTCAAGTCCAGCAAAATTCAGTCTTCAACTTGATGAGACCACAGACGTTTCTAATCTAAGCCAGCTTGCTGTTTTTGTGCGCTATGTGAAAGAAGACATGATAAAAGAAGATTTTTTATTTTGTAAGCCTCTTACAACAACAACTAAGGCAGCCGATGTGCAGAAGCTTGTGGATGACTTCTTCAGAGACAACAATCTTTCATGGGATATGGTTTCTGCAGTTTGTACGGACGGAGCTCCAGTCATGCTGGGAAGAAAGTCTGGTTTTGGTGCGCTAGTAACAGCCGATGCACCACACATCATTGTTACGCATTGTATTCTGCACAGGCATGTGTTGGCAACTAAAACCTTGCCTCCAAAAATGGAAGATGTATTAAAAACTGTGGTGGAATGTGTGAACTATGTGTGAAATAGTGCTCTGAGGCACCGCATCTTCAGTGAGCTGTGTAAAGAAATGGGCTCTGAATTCGAGGTACTCCTGTACCATTCTAATGTTCGGTGGTTATCCCGGGGACAGGTGCTGAATCGTGTTTTTGCCATGTGTGTGGAATTAGCCATGTTTTTGCAAGAGCAGCAACATTGTCATGCAGATTGCTTCAAAAATCCTGAATTCATTGTGATTTTAGCGTACATGGCTGATATATTCGCAGCTCTCAATAATTTCAATCAGCAGATGCAGGGTTGTGGAGTCAACATCATGGAAGCGGAAGAAAACTGAAGGTTTTTCAATAAAAACTACCGTTATGGAAACGACGAATAGAGAACAATAACTTTGCAAACTTTCCCCTTCTGGACAATTGTGTAAGTAAGATCGAAGATGTGTCTGGAATCGGAGATGGTTCTGTACCCATGAAACTGAAGCAAACAATTGCCATGCACTTAGATGAGCTTGCAAAGTCTCTCGAGGGATATTTCCCTACAAGAGAGTCATATCCAGCATGGGTGAGACAGCCATTTACGTTTACTGTTGAGACAGCGGATGTCAATGATGAATACCATGACGAAATCATTGAAATTCAGCAGAGCGAGGTTCAACTGCAGCTCTTCAGAACAACAACACTCTCAACTTTTTGGTGTCGACAAATGGAAAAGTACCCAGTTATTGCTAAGAAAGCCCTGGAATTTTTTATACCATTTGTTACAACGTATCTTTGCGAGCAATCCTTTTCCAGGATGCTGGACATAAAAACAAAGAAAAGGAACAGACTTTGCTGTGAAGATGACATGAGAGTAGCACTTGCCAAGATGAAGCCACGCATATCTGAACTGGTCTCCCAAAAACAACAGTAGAAGTCACACTGATTTGCAGGTATGTAATTTGGGCAATGCTTTATTCTGGCCCCAAAAAAGTATTTTGTGGATTCAAAACGACAAAAAACAAATTAAATTTAAAATTAAAAAAATTAAATTATTTAAAAAATGTTAAATTCTTAAAAAAATCCGAATTTATTTTTAATTAGTAAAATAGTAAAAAAATATTTTTGGGGGCTGAAATTCTTTTATGGGGCCGAAATATTTTTTGGGGCCAGAATAAAGTAATACCGTAATTTGTTGTGAGTTCATGCACTTTGTTGGTTTTGTTCTTTCAGCAAGGTGATGTTCATGCATGGCTCATTTTGTGCACCAGTAAAAAAACATATACCTATGTCTTGAATTTGGAAAAAAAAATCATATTTTATTTATCACTAAAGAAGGGTTCGGTGAATGCGCACATGAAACTAGTGGGTTCGGTACTTCCAAAAAGGTTAAGAACCACTGCCCTAAAATCTTTCTCTGATTTCTTGAATATTTCCTTAAATAAATATTTAAAAATAAAAAAAGGCATGGTTAAATGCCAAAATTTTACTTGCAATTTTCCTTTCCAAATCTATTCCTTTTATTTCCTCATCTCAGTTAATGACACTGTCTAGATATCTACGCCAGTAGTCTAGGAATCATTCTTTACTTTTCCTATCCTCTCACTTCTCAGATTTAAGTGAATAAATAGGAACACTTCTTCCTATTTTTCCTAGTACCATCCTTCAAACCACTATGACCTTCTCTGCTTAGGATCCTGCAATAGTTTCTAAGGGGTCAGCTACTTACATTCTTCCTCTTCTAGAAATCCATTTTCTTTCTATAAGTTAGATACTATCACTCTCCAATGTGAGAATTTCTAATGGTGTCATTGTCCTTACAGGACAAAGTAAGAATTCAGACTCTAAGGCTAAAAGTCCTTGAACAACCTGGGCCCTGACTTTACCTTCTCTTGTTCTACTGTGTGTTCTTTCTGTTTCTTCAGTGTGTGTAGAACGAATCTGGGGATCTTGAAGGCTGAAGTAAATTCAGTAGCCTTCTCTGAAGGTAAATGAAATAGCATAATTCAAGGCCTCATACCACATCTATTAGTTCTGCTTAGAAGTACCCTCAATGTCAGTAAGTCTAGAAAAAAACAACTATTTCTATTCCCATGAAATGAGTATTCACACAGGAAGAAAGTCAAAGCACAGTTTCATTCTTTATATGTTGTATTTAGTTATGTATACTGAGCAATGGAAGATTATAAACATAATGTCTTGTGCATTTCTAAAAGTGTAAAAATTGTGAGTTTAAAGAAGGGTAGACTTTCTCAAGGACAGCAGTGATTCTTCTGTTCATATATAAAAAGGCAATGATTGTACACTTTACAATGCTATAAAGTACCACATTACTTACATTTACAATTGTACTATGTAAAAATAATTGTACTAAATGTTTTCCTTACTTTTGGGTTTTTAAAAAGTGCTTTACAAGAAGAATGTGATTTTCTTTTGGCTCTTCACAGGAGAATCCAGAATGGCCACTACTGCGGGACTTTCATTGTGATGTTCAAACTGCTGACACCGATTATACACTTGAAAGTGATGAACTGTTTTCTTCTTTAGTATGGGAAGCATTATAAACCCTAAAACAAGATATTTCGCATGGACTTTGTACTACAGGATACTGGCAATTACAAATCCTCCAGAATCTTGAAGAACCCAAATTACTTTATGAAAATAAATACAGACTGTCATTATTACTGTTATATCAATTGTGATTGGGTAATAACTGTGAACAATAATTTTATTACTAGTTTTGTCATCAACTAAAACAGAATATAAAGAATCATAATAGGGATATAGAACACATAGCATGAACTTTTTTATGTGAAGTAAATAATAAACATAAAAATGTAAAAAAATTATTTTGGATGATGAAGTGACCTAAAGTAGAATTACAATGTTACTTGAGAATTGGTTCTAACTAGCCAATAATTAGAGCTGAAAACTCATCTACTTAAAAAATTTTGCATATAAAGAATCCACCCCCAACCTTTAATCAATAAAAAGTAGACTTGCAAGCCTAATCAGATATGGAGAATACTATCAGAATTTATATGTTGTTCAAAATAAAGCAATATTTTATTAATAGAAAAAAATTTTGGAAATACAGTAGCTGTTTTTTTCCAGAATTTTTGAGGGAGGTGACTTCACAGTTTTTTTAAACAAGCTCTTGCACTGAATAAGAGACTCAAAGTTCAGAAAAAATACCACTTTAATGTACTGACTTTTAAAATTTTTAGGCCGATTGCTTGGTAGGTGAAATAAATGATTATTTAAACTTAAACATTATATGAGAGGAAAGAACTATCTTAGAAAAGGATAAAGAAAGATGGTAATATGAAGAAAACAGAGATGTTATAGATTTAATAAAATTTATTTATTTCAATGGAAAGAATGCTTAAAGATGTTGGCATTGTAGTATACTGGCTCAGGACATAGTAACTTTGAAGAAGAACTGAGTAACTCTTCCTTAAGATCAGTTTATTTTACTATTCCCTTCCACAGAAGGGTGTGAATTATGTTGAGAATTATCTCCAAATCATAAGGAAGTATTTCACTATATTCTTATCAGTTATTGGTCTTCTAAATAATACAACATGCTTACTTATGAAAAATCAAACAGTTTTAAGTCTTTCCCTGGATGTGGCTTGGACATGTCAACATTCATATTTTTTAAGTGATGGGACTAAGAAAAATGTGAATGAAAGGGTTAACCACATTTGGCAGGAGTTTCAGAAAGGGGTGTGACAGAAATGTATGCTCCTAATCTTCTAGTGCACATAAAGCTTTACTTAAGATAACAAGGAAAAGAAGAAAAACAAAGATATGTATGATAAGGAATACTTTGAAAAACAACCACAAAATTTAGTCCAGAACGCTGCTTAAATTTGAAGAAAAGAGAAATTATAAGCTCCTTATTTATACTTAAACTATGATTTGCAAGTATAATTTAGGCATTAGCTATTATTATTCCTTAAATAATATAGAAAACTATAGGAAAGATACTATCTGACTGACTCTTAAATCACATTACCAGAATCTTAATGTCTGACCACAGAAGTATTCCTCAGTCTCTCTCATTTCTACTTGGTTTGTTTGTTATTTTAGCCACTGCAGAACCCAGACTAGAGCAGACCAACCCAACCCAAACCAAACCAAGATTCATTTTCTTCACTAATACCAATACACATGAAACATTGTTGTCTCTAGATACTGAAATGTAACTCTTTTCTAGGACCACTTGATAAAGGAAAGGCTTTCAAATGTAAAGAAATAACTTTCATTTCCTTCTAGTTTCAAGAAGTTTTTTTTACTTTACAATCTGGTTTTTACATAAAGCCAGTAGAACCTACTTTTCAAGTGTGAGAAAGTTTTCAGTACAAACAATGTAAAATGGAGTGTTTCCAGTGATGGCTTTGTTTGGGGTTACAGAATATAAAGCCATTTCCACAAGATATTTTGGATTAAGCATAAAATATTTACAATGTCTCCTTTCCAAGATATCTGGTGGGAGTTCATGACAAATGTGTTCTTTCTTTTTTTAACAGCCTTATTTTGTCTAATTAGCACTGGTGATTTACCCTTGGCAGTATGAACTCATTGAGAGGAAAGAAGAGTAGACCAGCTTCTTTGGAGAAAAGCACAAACTGAGATAAAATGGAAGAAAGGCACTTTTATAAGGTATTTTATAGCAAATGTCCACCAGCAGCTCACAGAGTTCACTTATTTCTGCATTATCATAAGATCAATCTGATTGCCTTTAGTTTAAAACACAGAAAGCCTCATACAGAGCCTTCTCCAGGTGTAAGTTTAGGTTTGTCATTATTTCCTATTTATAGACTCTGTCTAGTAAAAGAAGACAAATTACTGTAAGTGGGGGTAAATGTGATTAAATGAGTCCTCTGAAGATAAGAGGGGACATGGACAAGGGTCATTAACACAAGTGACCTTTCTTTGCTCAGACCGTATTTGTATTTTGTGGATTTGAAAAAACAACAAAGCAAGAATATTTTCTACCACATATATCCAACAAGAAATCTGTCCCTTCTTCCCTAATAAACATTTTCAGGCTTTTGCAGTATTTTAATAACATAGTGAGAGTGCCAAAATACTTTCAGAATACATTAAAAACAATATTGGAGAAATTATTCATCCTGAGGAGTCTAATCGGAAATACCAAAGAAACATAGTTATAATCACACTAGATATAAGGCCTAGAATGTAAATTAGTGTATACCAAGATCATCTGAATCGAATGAAAAGTTGAAATTTGTAAAGTTTCAATTAAAACCTGTATACTTTTTCTTTCACCTTGTTGTAGCCCCAGATGGCAAGGTCAGCCCTTTCCGAGAACAAACAGCGCAGTCGCCTCCAGTGTAGCTGTTATCTTTCTCAACAAGGGGAGACATTTGGCACAGCCTAAAGCTGGGGCATGAACCCTGGCTAAGCTTAAGACATTTATCTGACAGCATCAGCTGACACTCCACAAACACATTTGCTCTCCATGACCTCAGAGCACTCGTGATTAATCAAAAATGTATCTTGGATCTTGAGAACAAGCTACAACCAGGCACACACACAAAAGAATATGCTCTCGATCTCGCTTATCGACTCAAGAGGTATATTGAATTTAGAAATAGCAAATAGAATAAAATGATCAATATGTTCTCACTTGTCCATGGAAGAGCAAACTTTATCCCTCAAGCAAAAGACATTGATCATGTAAATGTTTCAAAACTGGTTTTAAACTAAAGAATGCAAAACATACGTGGCTTATGGGGGGTTGGGAAGGAGGCCTACCAAAGAGGAGCTTTTGCTTTGATTTAAAAAGAACTATAGCTTGCAGACATAACGTATATGCACATAGTCTGCTGTACTTGTAAAAACCTGTGTGTTCCACTTCAAACCTTTTTTGGTAACATGTTGCCAAATGTTCTTAATAAAACATTATAAGAGATGTTAAAACTTAATGAAGGAACATTATTTGTGCAGAGAAAACTCGTTGCCTCATTTTAAATGAGACTTGGTTATAGTATATCCCCTATGCACTGTTTACAATCTATAATTTATGTCTATTGGTTCAAACTTACTATTTTTTGCAGTCATCTGTAAGTAATATGATTGGCATGCAAATATTGTAATATTATGCTCCCCAACACAGTATAATTTAGCATAGTTTTATTTTCATTTGTAGTTTTTACTTTCTAATAACAATACTAATCTCTAATTAAAGCAATGGGAAACTGAAGTCATATGCCCCACCCTTATAATATGAAAATGATTATTATTTAAAAAGAAATCTCTACATTTAAACTTATTAAATCCTATTCTTGCCTGGTTACCCACTGGTTAGGTTACAGTTGTTCACAATCCTACAGCAGATCATTCTGCTAAAGAAAAACTACATGTTCTGGTCCCTGTTGGCTTGGCAAGCAAACTTTCATAGCATGCGCTCACTCTATAAAATGGTGGTACTAATTAGAAGATATAAACTCATGCTGAGACATGATATGAATCGGCTTTATGTATCTACTAAGCTCACAGCAGTACTAGATTTATACTGTTGTTGCTTTAAACTAAACTAAACAGAAAATTTAACTTCTAAATCTCTATGATAAGAAAGCAAAAGTGATTGAGTTGAAAAACAAAACCTCAGCCCCTCATTTCTGGTTTTACTTCAAAAATGTTTCCTGTGCACTTAGAGGCTGCCCAGCACTTCTCTCCCATATGTTTACCTAACTTAAATTCTTCAAACAGAAATCGCAAGTACCAGATAGCACAGCTGTATGTTTTGACATCCATGGTGAAAATGAGTAGAAAATCTAACTGTTCCATATCAAGAAGTATTTTTACTTGTGCTAATGTGCCTTAAATACCTTGTTCCACAGATGAGTGGCCTGGCACCTGCTGTATGAGAAATAGCCAATTACTGTTCAGTGTCTCTAATTTTCTGATTCAATTAGCATGCTTCAGAGCTTTCCAGTTTAATTGCAAACTACTTCACAGTTAGCTCTCTGATTAATCATTGCCCATCTGCAAGCCATCGGAAAACTTAGTGGAACAAATTTGTGTACTTTGGAATGCTGGGAGCTTAGCAAATCAAACTTGTTTTGGTATATAAAGCTTTAATTTTGTTTGCCCTTTTCAGCTGCACTTGTAAGAAGCTCTGTACTGATTAAACAGGAAGTCCGGACAATAATATGCTACATTATGCATATAATTACTATAAATACAACCGAGATTGTAGAAACATCATTTAAGGTTAGGCACTAACATGAATGGAGGAGGAGGTCAAGAAAACACATTTGGAATCAATTTCTTTCCATTATGACCAAATGTAAGTATCAAGGGAAAAAAAAAAAGCTGTGTGACACACAGTGATGTCATTACAGCACCTGTTCCCCTGAAGGCATTTTAAATTCTGGCTTTTCATGTACTCATAAAATCTTTCTTGTTATTTAATTAGTAAAGTACTAAGTTTTATAAGCTTTGTTTACAAAACATATATTAGGGATTTTAAAGCAAACTGGCACCACATTGTTTATGCTTCATTTTCCAAGCCTTTTTGCTGGTCCACTAAACGTATGAATGGTAATGTCAGAAAACAAAGCTGTTTTAATTGAGCTTTGGCTGGAGTTTAGATTATATCTTAACCCATAATCATGATTTCTTCATTTCTAAACAATAAAACATGAATTGCATATTTTTCTTATTCCTATGAACAAATACCACAGAGGGAATTCTGCATTATACGAGGAAGGAAGCTTTATAAAATGAACTCTAAGGTCCTTTTCAAAGCTCAGTTTCTCTGGTTCACATTTGAAAATATTTGGAGTTATTATAATATAATTTTTATAAAGCTTCTAAATATATCTGCTATATAAGAGATTTTGTTTCCAAGGCTAAATCGTAAGTTTAGAAAGGCAGGGAGCAGGGAGCAGGGAGCAGGGAGCAGGGAGCACGTCTCTAGCTTACCCGGTACCGCCAGTGCCTCAGAGAGGGCCTGCACAGTCTTGGTGCTCAGTTTATATTCTGGAGGAAGCTAATGGAAGCAGTGGTTCTGAGTTTTCCATGTCACGTCACAGTGCCAGGCTGGACACTGTGCTCCCCTTTGTAACCTCAACGGGATGCAGTCATGTTATCTCATAAAAATGTTGACAAGTATCAGCATTTTATAATTATTTGGCTGAAAAACAGCACAGAGAGAAGGGTGCTTTGCTAATTACGATGCCCTGTAATGATTTGTTATTAACAATAAACAGTGAATGCACAAAATTTTCTTATCTTTTATGAAGATCCTTAACATGTTATGGAAAAGTCTAAAAGCTAAAAGTTAAAACCCAACTGATAGCTCTAAAAATAACATTAAAGTTGGGAAAATGGTTTTTGGGAATTGCATTATAAAAAAATCACTAAAAATTTTTCACATATAGTCAAGATATTCAGTGTGGAGTGACTTTCTGACTCCCTTAACAGTAGACACATATGAGACTGAGATTTCATGAGCTCTCTCTCTAAGAGTTTCTATTCTGTCTCTGTTAAGGGCTGTAAAATTCAAGTGGGCTGACTTCAAGCTTCTCTGAATTTCATAGGCAGCCAATGTAAGAAATGCTGAGAAGGCGTAATCTGATCCTAGCAGCTCAGGCAAGTGAGCAGGCATGCTGCCACATTCTGCTGCCCACTAGCAGGGAAGCACGGCTGGAATCCCCACTAAGATCAGATTACAAAATAAGCTTTGTGGCCAGGCAGGCATGAGAGGCTATTGTGGGGTCATGACATAAATCCAGGATGAGCCTGGGCAAAACGGGGCAGTCAAAATCACATTTTCTGTATCACACTTACAGCATGGTTATCTATGGAAAATAAACTGTTAATGATGCTCAGATTTTTAATTCAGAAAGGGCAAATGGCTCTCCCCACACAAGTATCCACCAATTGGACCTTATGTTTAGAGATAAGCAATTAAATCCCACACATCAAAGAAAAACAATGAAGTGTTCAAAATGGAATTTAGCCAAGGAGAGACCAGACTGGGCCTTGGTTTCTGTTCTGGAGTTCTCAGTCCTACCTCCGCTTCTACCCACTGTGTAGCTGAATGTCTTATGTGTATCAGAAAGGAACGATGAACAACTGAGAGGATAATGAATGAAAATGAATGCAAAGCACACTGAAAAATGCTTAAAGGACCCAAATATGATTTGAGAGGGTAGCACATCTTGGGCCAAGAGAGCCATTTCCAGAAATAATCCCATTATGCAAAAAGAGCAGGATATTCTTTGGGAAGCTGGCTGATACAGATGGCTCTAATATGGCACCAAATCCTATACAGTGATTCCATAGAGAAGTGTTAACTTTTGTATATGGTTCCCAAAGCTGAATGTGCTATAATAGAAATTACATTTTAGCTCCTGAGAAGTTTCATCATGATTGTCTGTGTTGTACTAAATATGAAAGACAAAACTATAGAATAGAATTAGTTTTTCAGTAGGAGAAAAATATAAAAGCCAGGGTAGAGATTGCAGAAGACACTATAACAGGACTACTAGAGAACTACAGTTTGGCAAACTTTTGCTCAGGCATCCATATTTTGGGATGGGCAGAATAACTATTTCAAATACAACAAACAAGCAAAAACCTAAATGTGGTATAACCAAGGCTGTTTGGTAAACAGTCGCAGGTATGCCAACAAGTCAATGGCCAACCACTTTGTAAATAAATACTTCCACCAGGGGCTTCAAAGAAACACTTTTAGATGGTACAATGTGAACTCTGAGCCATGTGTCGCTTTCTCACTTTACCCACAAGGTACAGACAAATTACCATCAGTAATATCTTTCTTAGACATAAAAGCTATCTACCTATTTGCACACTACAAATTCAAAGACTTTTTAACTTTTAAAAGGCAAAATGTAAGTGATTACAAAGCTCCCAAGAATTTTAAAAAATGAAAATAAAGGCAAAAGTAGTTGCTTTTAGATAGGGAATCGTATAAGAGATACAAAATTTAACATCTACTGTACTTTAAGCCTATATCTTATTGATAATTTAAAATTATAATTAGTGTTCTTGGGACCGAATGCTACACAGAAAACTAAATATGCACATATGCATGAGATGTGAGATGCTGCTGCAGGAGAGAAATGCCCTATTTTTAAAGCAAAAAAAAAAAAAAAATCCTACTGAAGTCTATCCTTTCATTTATATGTCTTATGTAAATTACATATAATTTTAAATCCGCAACATGTTGCAAATGGCCAGGTCTCGTGGCACGTATCCTTTATTATCTCCCATTTCACTTGGCCATGGCAACGCAGACATTTTAGAAATATTTAGGAGTTTAAAATTATATATTTTGAATTGAACCAAGAAATGACCACTATAAAAATGAATTTTTATTTTTATAATCTGGTAAAAAATATAATTTTTCTTCTCTAAAGGCATTTTCTTATGCAGTAACACCACAAAAATAGCTTAAGTTTAAAATAGTGGATTTCCCATATGGTTAGTCCATAGCAAGATAAACTTGTAAATGAGGGGACTATGTGAAGAAAACATAAAAAAGCCTTAAGGGCACATACAAAAAAATGTGGTATTACATGATTTACATACACAATCTTATTCCCCATAATTCAAAGACAAAACTTAATATGTAATGATTTAGATTGTATTTCATATTAAGTAATATTGATTATGTATTTAACTCTAAGATATATAACTCCGTTTAGAGCATAATGTGGGAGAAGAGTTAGTAAGAATCTAACCTTTTGCATTTCTTGACTTTTTTGGGATTTTGGTAATGTTGTATTTATAGAGATTCTACACTTTCAAATTTAAGTCTTGAAATGTCAGAAAAATCCCAAGGCTGAGATCTCACAGAAGGTGATTTTTAACAGTCCTTAAAAGTAAAGACTTTATGATCTTTTGACAACTGCAGCTTTCACATTTTAAGATTTAAAATTTTCAGCCCTAATATTACATAAGCACACACATTGGTACACTTTTAGCGATTACATTATCTCTGATAAACCCAGAAAGAAGTAGAAAATAAGAATAAAATAATTTGTGAAGTTCAAGGATAGTATATAAGTACAAATATAAAAAAGTGAATGTTTAAAAAGTCTTCTGTATTTAAACATGGCCCCTCATGAGAATATATTTTCAATGTTAAAAGAAATAACATTCAGTTCATTTTTTGTTGTTTATAGTAATATAAAAATGGAGGTACCCCAATATTTTAGAGCTGGAACATGGATGAGGAAATAGAGGTCAAGAAAGGTTAAGTGACTTGATCAAGATCATACTACTAGTTTTAGGGTTATATCTAGTATATACCAGGTCTTTTGTCTCCAAGTTTCTTCCATAGCTAAACTTTTATATATAATTCTTGGAATTAAATTTGTTTTCAAATGTATCCTACTACTGTCTGTGCGACCACAGGCAAGTTACCAACTTTCCAGTTTTCTCTTTACTCAACAAATATTTTTCCACCCTCTACTATGAGCCAGATGTAGAAATTACAGGGATGATAAGACATGAATTAATTTTATTCTTGGATATTTTACAGTTTAGCGAGGGAGAGAGAATTGGCAAACAAATATTTTAAAAGAGGTAATAATTTGACTAAAAAGGTGTCAAAGTCAAAAGTGACATTCAGTTTCTAATTACCAGGATTAAAGATAGGATCTGGACTAAATGATGTCTAAATCCCTTTCTAAAAACTGTTGAATTTAATTTTTTCCCTCTACTCTTATTTGGACTTTCTTAGATGGACTTTTAAATAAATAGGTAACTTATTTGGACTTTCTTAGATGGACTTTTAAATAAATAGGTAACTGATAAAACCAAAATATCTACATATTAAAAGTGATTTCAAATGCACACTGATTGATACGTTTATGAATAGATTCAATGAGCAAATAAATCCTTTTATGTGCAAATAAATAGGTAAAATTACAAGTTTTTTTGGTATACGCCTTTCCTGGGTTAATGTGTTAATGTGCATTGTAACTCCAACAGGAAAATTTAATATGTAATGCTTCCTTTTTTTCATTAAGAAAAAAATCTCTAAAACGGGAGTGTTTATTACTATATATCTCAGAATTAGTATTCCAAGGAGCATATTTTGGGTAACACTTGCTCCAGGTAACTGTAATATTGCTTCTACTGGTCTTCACCAACTGATCCTACACGGGAACTGGCTAGTTATCCTCCTAAAATATTGCTTTCATGATATATCCCTGTTCAGAAACTTTCAGTGACTCTCTGGACCCTATAAATTAATGTTCAAACTCTGCAAATCCTCTAGATCAGTGGTAGTCAACCTGGTCCCTACCACCCTCCAGTGGGTGATCCATCTTTCATGGTGGGCGGTAGCAGAGCAACCAAAGTATAAATAAAAAGGTAGATTTAACTATAGTAAGTTGTTTTATAAAGATTTATTCTGCCAAACTTAGCAAAAATCCGACATAAAGTACTTGGTAAGTAATTATTATTATATGCTTTAACTTGCTGTAACTCTGCTTTATAAATTTTATAAAGTAAAGTTACTTCCCTACTTTATAAATCGCCATTACTATGGAACCGGTGGGCAGTTAGAAAATTTTACTACTAAAAGAGATATAAAAGTGGGTGGTAGGTATAAAAAGGTTGACTACCCCAGCTCTAGATACTGCTTGAATGTTCGTCTTCAACTTTCTCTCTCACAATATCCTTCAACAAACTCCAAAATGTCACTGAATTTACCAAGCTCTTCCTGTCTTGGATCCCACTACTGTACTTTTCTTTCCCTAGAATGCCTCCCATCTCCATAAAATTACCAGTAATTTCTCTGGATAAAGTGCAGTTCAGGCTCAATTGTCTCAGTAAATAAACATAGTATGCAACCTCTGACTTAGTTCCCTGAGCCACTTTTTATAAAATTGCTATAACTTTCTCTTTATATAGGTATTTCTGTATAATGTGTATATTTTATATCTCTTTTGGCTACACTGTGTAAGCTCCCTGAGACCAGGCACAAGACCTGCATGCCAGACTTTAGCACATTTTCTTGTAAAGGCATACCTTGCTTTATCGCACTTGCCATTTTTACAAACTGAAGGCAGACCCTCCACCAGCAAAGAGATTAGGACTCACTTTATTGCAGTGCTTGGTTTATTGCTGTGGTGTGAAACCAAACCTGCGTTATCTCTGAGATAAGCTTGTACTTGATAGCATTTTAAACAATGGTAATGGTGAGACTATTAGTGACAAAATACAAACCAGAGCAAAGAGAAGAACCTAAACCAGAGCTTAAATGTTCACTTACAAACAAACTACACAGTGATTTACAGAACTATCAACCAATTTCTTCAAATGTCAAATGTGACTGCTCAGGCAAGAGTCTTCAACTTCGCTGATATCCTAAATGTATAATATAATTGAAATATTTATTTAATATTGAGACACTACTATCCAGTGTTTTCTTAAATACTTTTAAATAGCATCAGCTTTTTATAGGTATAGGAGTAGTTTCAGTTACAACAAGAAATTTCAAATAAAAAGGAGAGTGATGCAGCAGCATATTTTAAAAGGTCATCTATTTTAATTAACAAATTAATAAAATTTCAGCATACTTAACAGATTTTTTTTCTCTCTCTTTCCTTCTTTCCCCCTCCCTCCCTGTTTTCTTTTCTTCCTGCCTTACTTCATTCTTTGGTACCTACAGCTTTACTAGCAACACTGGCCGGATGAAATAGGCTGTGGGCCTTCAGGCTTGAGAGTCCCAGTGGAGTGGTTGCTCCTAGTGGTGGTCTTTGGAATGGAGGTATGGACAGTGCTCCTTAAGGATGCTGACAAACTTTCCCAGTGAAGCTTTGTTTGGTTAGAGCAGCCCCAGAGATGCTGGGCCCAGGACAGAGGTAGGTTTCTGTAGAACCCATCTCCCATGGTGAGGTAGCAGATTTTTCTACAATGCTTCCCAGAGACTGGCAGAGGGAACTTCTGCCTGTGGCCAGGCAGCTGCCCACCCAGAAGAATTATTTCTCCACTGGGGCCACGTTTCCTAAGATCAGCTCTTCCTTTAGTCTGGGAACTGGTTAGAAGATGGGAACCTTGAGTTCTAAAAGTGATTCTATCATTAAATCAGCAGCTAATGATGTAGGTGCACCAGTTCACGTCCCAAGTCCCGTTTTCCCTTTAGATGTTTCATTGCACGGATCTGTCAAGTGTGCTCATTAAGTTTAGAATACAGTATACTATCTTTCTTTGGGAACTTTCTTCATAATTTATTTGGCCTTGTCCATTGAAAAAATGAGTGTTGCACAGTAATACTTGTCATTGCAATTATATACTATTCTGAAATTCAAATAAAATTTAACCTCAAATGACACAAGATCTTAGTGACTTTCTACCTCATGAAATATTCTCCTTTTTTAGATATGAATTTTTCCCTTTTAGTAACTGAAAGGAACAGCTCTTGAGTTCAGCTTTTGATTAAACAATAAGGTTTCTTTTAAAAGTAAGGTACACATTTTTAACCACAGGTAAAAATGAACACCTTTTAAAGTATGAAGACAACATGCCCTTCCTGAAGATCTGAATATGCAGTATTTTTATACATTGTTATATTAGTTTTATAACTCTTATAAATGTAATTAATTATGTTTGTTACTGAAGTTAGTATGTGTATACTGTCTTCCTTTTCCTAACCCTTATTAGAGGATTTGGAAGATCTGAGCTATCATAGCAAAAGCACTGTTGGTCTCTTCAACACTCTACCCTAGGACCTACTACTGTACTGTCACATAATAAGCACTCAATAAATATTTACAAATAAATATTTTATTTCTTTTTATTTATTTATTTTAGAGAGGAGACACAGAGAGGGGGCGGGAGGAGCTAGAAGCATCAACTCCCATATGTGCCTTGACCAGACCAGTGCAGGGTTTTGAACTGGCGACCTCAGTGTTTCCAGGTTGATGCTTTATTCACTGCATCACCACAGGTCAGGCTTAAATAAATACAATTTTAGAATATAGTGGTACCCTGACACACAAGCACTTTAAATCATGAGCAATTTGAGAGACGAGCAGTCCCTCGTGGGATTTTTTGCTTTAAGTCATGAGCAGATATTTGAGTCACAAGCTTCTGCCACCCTCCACTAGACTGTTTGCTGAATGGGAGGAAGAAACAAACTTCCACGGAAAGGTTTTTGTTGAAACGGCCTCTATGTGAAAGTGAGGAAAGTGTAGAGAAAAAAACCAAGTCAGTGAAGAAAATGATGATTGTTGGGTAAATGAGTTTGTAAAATTTGTATTTTCTGAGTTTGCTCAGTTTTATTGTTAAAAATGTCATTGGGCAGCTGTCTGTGAAATTGCTAATTACCTCCCTGCTTGGGAAGGGCCACTGTTATGCTAATGTCTCCTCCCCTTCCACCAGCATCTTTGCCTGATCTTGAAGGTAAATACACTTCATAAACCAGTTTATTTCTTTACATTTTCTCTTATTATGTATACATGTATGTATTTGTTATTTATAAAGTACATTTTATTATTTAAAAGTATATAAAACAAATACGTGTGGTTTTGGGGGGCCTGAATGGATTAATTGCATTCCCTTTAATTTAAATGGGGAAGTTAAATTTGACACACAAGCAAATTGAGTCACGAGCGTGGCCATGAAATGAATTAAACTCGTGTGTTAAGGTACCACTGTATATGCACAAAGAGAAAAAGAAATATATTTGACAGTTTATTAGCTACAAACCTAGCCCTTGGGTTCAGATTTGTAAGTGTCTGAAATCTGGCTGCACTATTTCATAGCTGTGTGACCTCTCTAAATCTGTTTTCTCAACTGCAAAACAGAACAGTAATAAACTCTGCCAAATATAGTTACTGTGAGGATTAATCCACACAAATGCTTATCCATAGAGAGCACTAGTAACATCATCAACATCATTATCATCATTTGTCTCATTTACCATTCATCCCTGTTTCAAGAATGTAGCATATGCTCAGTAAATAGTTAAGTGAAGAAATGAATCAATGAAATGCAACTATATCTGCATACACAAATAGGCTTGACTGCCCCAGTATACTTTTAGGCAAGACTTAGAGAAATAGCAGTTAAAAACAAACGAACAAACAATGTGGCTCTAAAAGTTAGTGTGGATCCATATTATTTTCCATAGGTAGGTAAAGGATTGTTATAATCCTAGAGATTTCCCCGCTTTGCTTTCTCCTACCTTCCCAATCTATCACCAATGGATTTCATGGAACCTCCTTACGTCCTCCCCTTTGATTCTGATGTATAAAATAAGTGGTAAAACTGCCATTCTCCAGAGCATGTCCTCAATCTGTTAAGATTTTGCTTCCCAACAAGTGTTATCAATTTGACTCAAATTCATAAAAAATTCTTAAAAAAACAAAAATAATAGTGTGATTGAATTACTTTTGCTTGAACTTGCTGTTTGGAGATCTAGTTACAAGTCCCAGTCATTCTCTAGTCCTTGGAGAATAGGTATTCTCTTAATTTTTGTTTAGAACTTCTGCGAGTGCCCATCACAGAGGTTTGTATTATTTACACTAAAAAAAAATTAATAAATAAGATATATTAATGTAAAAAATCCCTATTTTGTAACCAAGTCACATAAGGTAAAATTTTAAACAAGTGAACACAGATTATAGAATGCATAAATGTTATAATTCTCATAATATTTAACTACATTATCTTAACAAATCCAGTTTGCAGCATTTATATTTCTTGCAATATTGCTATACATTGAACGGTCATAGTTAAAATCATTACTTCTACACTTGCTAACTTAAAACTGCAGTAAAATGTGTAAATAGCAACTTAAGAGTTATATTTCTTTGAACTTCCTCATTGTGAATGAACAACAAAAATCGGTCTCAGATTGCATGACACTGAAATAGTTATTTTGTCACGAACTTACATCATTTTAGATCTTAAAATCATCACAAATGCCCTATATTAAATAATACTGAACAGTTTTCTATTTTAGTTTGGACTTCACTACAGAAAGGTGCTATCAGAGTATAATGAGCATGGTTATATTTAAGGCTTATATTAAGTTTTTTAAATTGAATTTGTTGGGATGACACTGGTTAATAAAATTAAACAGGTTTCAGATATACAATCTATAATACATCATCTGTATATTGAATATTGTATTCTCTATCCCATCAAGTCTCCCATTCTTTTTAATTTATAAAAACAAATATGAACTTTAGCAGCAAAGAGTTTGTTTATTTTTTAAGACAAAACAAACAGTGAATAATTATTTTAGCTGAGTGAAGATGGAATCAAGATTCCGACAAGTCAATCTTACACTTGATCTTAGCCAAAAGGCCGAGAAGTGATCAATCTTAAATTCCGTCATTCACTTGCATACATTCTTGGTGCAATCATTTTGTTTTTACTGTACTTTCCAGGTGGGAAACACAATTTACAAAATATGTAATATCCGTAAACCTTTGTCCTCTCCATCACACTGTCTCTCACAAATGTACTGGAAAAAAGAACTGCTGGTCCAGACTAATGAGGGGCACTTGTTAGAAATACAGATCCTGGGCTCCACCACTCTTAGAGTGAGTGCCTCAGAAGTCAAAATGTGTCAAGGTGAGAGGAAAAAAAAATAACCAGTATCTCCTCTTCTATCTAAAATTTAAAACTTCCTTCCAGTTTCTTCTTCCCCTGCTCTAATGGCTTCTCAGATGCACTTCCAAACTTTTTAGGGATTCCAGAAACAAGCTCCCACTGAAGCTGCCTGGTCATTTTTTTTTTTTTACAGGGACAGAGAGAGAGTCAGAGAGAGGGATAGATAGGGACAGACAGACAGAAACGAAGAGAGGTGAGAGCATCCAATCATTAGTTTCTCATTGCCGTTGGGACACCTTAGTTGTTCATTGATTGCTTTCTCACATGTACCTTCAGCAGACTGAGTAACCCCTTGCTGGAGCCAGCAATCTTGGGTCCAAGCTGGCGAGCTTTTTGCTCAAGCCTGATGGGCTCGCGCTCAAGCTGGTGACCTCGGGGTCTCGAACCGGGGTCTTCCACATCCCAGTCCGATGCTCTATCCACTGCACCATCACCTGGTCAGGCGCTGCCTGGTCATTTTTATGCAGGGCTAGGGTAGCTGAAATTCCAAACTTTAAACTTGAAAGGACTACTAAATAAATATCAATTTAAAGCATAAATCATCTTCCTCTAATATCATAATAACTGCTATAATAAATTGGCTACTAATATATGCTAGACACATAACTAAGTGTTTAACACACATATCAGTTGTTTCATATACAAAAAAAGCCCAAACCTGAATATTTCCCCAGAAGCAAGAGGATGCATGGTTCTGATTCTGAATTTCTTACTGATTTCTAATGAGCTTTGACTTATTTTTTCGCAACTAGGGAATGGGTCTCCTAAAGATTAATGAAGGTTGCCAAAGATGTTAGTGAGAGAAGGCCCAAATGGCCAAAGGATGTTTTTTTCTTCATCCAAGTCCAGCTATAATCTTGGGGACCATACATATACTTCAACATTTGTATTAATACTCTATCCAATACTAGCTCTCCCTGCCTTGATCTTCAACCATCTCCTGCTCCACTCATTTCCAACAATCCATTCACAATGTTGAACTCTGGTCCTTGTAGCACTCTTCTGAAATAATAAATTTAGGCATTCCCCCAATTTGACCACAATTTCCAACCTCTGTATCCATATTACTCAAATAACTCCCTTTCTAACCTTGAAAAAAATCTTATACAACTTCTGGTCCATTCATTAATCTTTTCTCTACTAGACATTTTGTTTTCACTTCCTTCCTTAACTTAGAGTCCATGATAAACATTTCAATATGCTTTCCTAAACTGTCTTGTCCTATTGTCCATTAAATGCACTTGACTAAAAAAACCCTAGTGGTCGATGACCCAGCTGCCTGGCTTCTCTCTGGCTAACAGATTATTGTCCGAGTAAACAAGTCATTAACCACAACTGGGTCTTCAGCACCATTCAGCCATTGTATTATGTAATCCCAGGCAACTCTCCAGATGTTATGATTTGAAGTTTAAAAAAAAAAATTGTAAAGGCATGAAAATAAAATAAAAAAGAATTTGTGCATAACTGCAGAGTGGGACTTAAGGCAGAAAAATAAGACCTAAAACCACAAATAAAAAAAATTACATTTTTTGCTCCATAAAAACTACTGTATTTCCCCATGTATAAGATGCACACTTTTTTTTTGAAAAATTTGGGGTCTATAAACTAAGTGTGTCTTATACAGTGGTTGTAGAAGTGTTACATTTCAAATGCCATAGGTGGAACTGAAGATGAGGCAATATATGAAGACAGTGATTTGTCATCAGACACAGGTGAGGACAAGCTAACTAATGAGTGTTTTGACAGTGATGAGGAGTTGTATGAATTTTATAAACTCGATTTCAATTTACTTTATGTAATACATTTTTTTTTCAAATTTTGCGCCCCAAAATTAAGGTGTGTCTTATACATGGGGAAATATGGTAAAATGTTCTTTATTAAAAAATGAAACAAAACTCCATATGCAACTCAAAAAGGTAAAATGCAACCTGGGCAAAAACATATCACACATAACAGGATTATTAGTCACTTATTTAAAAAGGACTCCTACAAATCAATGAGAAAATGAAAAAGATTCAATTAAAGAAAAGACTTGGTAGTATAGAAGAAAGCAGTGGATTTTGTATATTGATTCTGTACACTTCAGCTTTACTATATTTCTATTTATTGTTTCTAATAGTTTTTTGTTTTGGTGGAATCTTTAGGGTTTCCTATATACAGAATCATGTCATCTGCAAAAAGTGACATTTTTACTTCTTCATTTCCAATTTGGATGTTTTTTTTATGTCTGGTTGCTTTGGCTAAAACTTACAGCACTATGTTGAATAAGATTGGAGAGTGTGGACATCCTTGTCTTGCTCTTGATTTTAGAGAAAAAGCTTTCAGTTTTCCACCATTTAGTAGGATATTGGCTGAAGGTTTGTCGTATATGCCTTTGTTATATTGAAGTACTTTCCTTCTATACCTATTCTATATTCCTTCTATACCTATATTGAGTGTTTTAATCATAAATGGATGTTGTATTTTATCAAATACTTTTCCTGCATTTATTGATATGATCATATAATTTTTATCCTTTGTTTTCTTAATGTGGTGTATTACATTGATCAATTTGAGTATACGAACTATCACTGTGCCTCTGGAATGAACCCCACTTGATTGTGATGTATTATTTTTTTAACATATTGTTGTATTTCACTAGCATTTTGTTTAGGATTTTTGCACCTGTGTTCTTCAGACATATTCGTCTTTAGTTTTTTTGTATGTGTGTTATCCTTGCCAGGTTTTGGAATCAGGGTTATGGTGGCCACATATTATGGAAAACAGAGTGGTGGTTCCACAACAAATTAAGAATAGAGTTAACAAATAACCTAGCAACCCCTCTTCTGAGTATCTACTCCCAAAATTTGAAAACATTTATTTGCAATGATCTATGCATGCCTATATTTATTATAGCCTTATTCATGGTGGCCAAGATATGAAGACAACTGAAGTGTCCTCTGATAGAGGACTGGATAAAGAAGATGTGGTGCATATACAGTGTGTCCGTAAAGTCATGGTGCACTTTTGACCAGTCACACGGTCAAAAGTGCACCATGACTTTACGGACACACTGTATATTATTGAATACCATTAAGCCATAAGAGAAAATGAAATACTGCCATTTATGATACCATAGATGGACCCTGATAATATTATGCCAAATGAAATAGAAAAAGCCAAGAACCATATGATTTTATTCAGATGTGGGATATAAAACTGAAATTCATAGACACAGACAACAGTATGGTGGTAACCAGAGAGCACAGGGGTTGGGGTGGGTGGGTAGTAAAGTGTAAAGGGGGCCATATATACAGCTCACAAAAATTAGGGGATATTTTATCGCTTCATATTCATTTTGAAATAGCCCCTAATTTTCATGAGCAGTATATATGGTAATAAAAGATGACTTGATTTTGGGCAGTGGGAACACAATGTAAAATACAGACTATGTATCATAGACATGTACACATGAAACCTATATGATCCTATTAACCAACATCACCCCAATAAATTTAGTAAAGAAAAAGACCTCATAATTTATAAGACAGATACAAGTGAGGAATATATAAAAATATGTTCAATTGAGACTTTTGTAGATTAGCAATGATTAAAATAACTAATAATACTTTTACTTTTCTAATATCCTTTAGACCTAATACATAGCATTTGACACTCTGGATCAACCCTTTGGCTCAGAGCATTCTCTTGCACTTTGATTTCTTTCCTCCAATTTGCTCCTTAGTTCTCTGGTGGCTTCCTCTTTGCAGTTCCTTAGGGATCTTGCTATATAGTCAGTAAATGTTGTGCTTCTCACTGAACATGTCCTCCATCACTTGCAAATCTCTATGTCTTATAATTAGTCCTATCACTTGCAAATCTGTATCTCTTGAGTTTCAGTCAATATTTCTTTTATATATATATTCTAGTGTTACCCCGAATGCATCACCCCTCCCCTGTATTCCTCAACATCTCCCTTGTCCCCTTCCCCTTAGCGCCCTCCCCCCCCCCTTTCAGGTTTATCCCATCCTATCATCCCCTTTCCCTCTGTCCTCTTTTCCTCTGGTCCCTTTGATCTCTCCTCTGTCTCAATTCTGTTCCTCAGTTCACACTGTTCATTGGATTCCTCAAATGAGTGAGGTCATATGGTATTTTTCTTTTTCTGCCTGGCTTATTTCACTTAACATAAAAGTTTCCATTAGTCCTAACACTTGCAAATCTTTATCTCTTGAGCTTCAGTCAATATTTCTAATAGCTTACTGTTCATTTCTCCTTGAAAGTCTTGTAGGCACACAAACTCAGCATGTCAAAATTTAACTCCTCATTTCCCATAAACACACTTCTCTTCCCATCTTTATTTTCTGTTAATGATAGACCTTCCATACAATTGTCTGAACCAAGAAACTAGGGGTTATCCTTGATGCTTTTCATTCTAGAAGTCATCATCAGAGACTGATAACTGTTCATATCAAAATATTTTCTACATCTCCACTCTCTCTCCCAAGCTATCACAGTCTTACTAGTCTTGTCATCCGTCACAACCCAATACATCCCCATTTTCACTGAAAAATGCAAATTTAATCATATTACATTCTCTCTTTGTTTAAATTGAATTTACTGGGGTGACAGTTAATAAAGTTGTCAAGGTTTCAGGTGTACAGTTCTATAATACAGCATATGTATAATGTTATGTATTCACCACCCCAAGTCAACTCTCCTGTGAAAATTGATCACCCCCTTTACCCTCTTCTACCTCCCTCAACTCCCCTTTTCCCTCTCGTAATCCCCACACTGTTGTCTATAAATCTTTTCTGCACTTAATCCCTTCACCCATTTCACCCAGCCCAAGCCCTCTCTCTATCTTTGAACAGCTGTCAGTCTGTTCTCTGTATCTGAGTCCATTTCTATTTGTTAGTTTATTTTGTTCATTAAATTCTACATATAAGTAAAATCATATATTCCCTTTCTTAGAATCCTTCTGTCCAAGTTCTTTACAAGGTTGAGAAGGCTCTCCATGATCTCTCCTGCCTCATTTCATTTTATTACTCTACCATTATGCTCTACTCTCCAGCAACACTGGACTTTCTTTGGTCCTAAAATATACAATGTATTCTCTTGGCTTTCCCTAGAACAGGGGTCCCCAAACATTTTACATAGGGGACCAGTTCACTGTCCTTCAAACCGTTGGAGGGCCGGACTATAAAAAAAACTATGAACAAATCCCTATGCACACTGCACATATTTTAAAGTAAAAAAACAAAATGGGAACAAATACAATATTTAAAATAAAGAAGAAGTAAATTTAAATCAACAAACTGACCAGTATTTCAATGGGAACTAGGGGTGCGGATGCATCCTGTGCTCCTCTCACTGACCACAAATGAAAGAGGTGCCCTTCCAGAAGTGCGGCAGGGGCCGGCTAAATGGCCTCAGGGGGCTGCATGCGGCCCACAGGCCGTAGTTTGGGGACCCCTGCCCTAGAACCTGGAAAGCCATTTACTGCACCCCCACCTTCTATATGTAATTCCAATCCTATCACCTGGAAATAGCTAACTTTTACATTTTATTGGCCTTACCTATTTGAGAACGGTGACTGTAAGACTCAACATCTTCCCAGATATCTTCACATAAGTAAAATATAAAGATATATACCTAAGCTAGTCCTTAGTTTCACCCTCTGCTCTTTTTCCTTTCTTTTTCTTTTACTCTCAAGTCTAGCAAAAATGGGTCAGAAATATGGATATCTTGTAGGTACCCAAAATTCTTTTTTTTTTTTTTTGGTGGCAGAGAAAGAGAGAGTCAAAGAGAGGGACAGATAGGGACAGACAGACAGGAAGGGAGAGAGATGAGAAACATCAATTCCTCTTTGTGGCACCTTATTTGTTCATTGATTGATTTCTCATATGTGCCTTGACTAGGGGGTTCCAGCAGACTGAGTAAACCCTTGCTCAAGCCAACGAACTTAGGTCCAAGCTGGTGAGCCTTGCTCAAACCAGATGAGCCCGCGCTCAAGCTGACAACTTTGGGGTCTCGAACCTGGGTCCTCCACATTCCAGTCCGACGCTCTATCTACTGTGCCACTATCTGGTCAGGCAATACCCAAAATTCTTTCTGTACAAAAACAAAGTCTTGCCCTAGGAAACATTTTTTCTTCCTTCACTTGTACTGATTAATGGCACCACCAATCATCTATCTTAGAAGAGTAGGAAGCAGTCATCTCTTTCTTAACCTTACTATCTAAGTTGTTGTCTCTGTTGCTGTAATATTTCATCCTTCTCCTCCCATCTCCAGAATAACCACTGATTTAATTCTCATCACATCTCCCCTATAACATACTCCTAACTGGTTTCTTTTGCATAATCCAGTGGTTCTCAAACTTTCTGAAGTCGGGGTGCATTTAAAATCCTACAAATGATTGTAGGTGCACTATAAACAAATTTCTGAGAAATATGGTATAATAAGTCAAATATTAAAGAAAAAATATAAAGTCTAAGCGTGCTTTTATGGTAATTAAACAAAATAAATATGACAAAATTAAATTTATTCTGACAAAAACATTTTTATGTTACATTTTTTGAGTTATGCTTTTTAGACTTCATAAAAAAGGGGGGTTAAAAAATAAAAAAATCATCTTTTTATATATAGTGTGTCTGTAAAGTCATGGTGCACTTTTGACCTTGTGACCAGTCAAAAGTGTACCATGACTTTACGAACACACTGTATATAGATACATACTTAGTAAGATTTAATAAATTCGGCAGGTCTCAGTGCAAATATGTTGAGTTTTTTCATTCTTGTGTTTTTCATTCTCTTTAGCCTGATGTGTCTTAGCGATTTCTTCAATGTTTGGGCACATATTTGAAAGGCAAACTCTCATTTCCTCATCAATATATTGAAGAATTCCTCTCTTTTTACTCTTAATTGTGTTGAGTGCAGAAAACCCCCACCATACATATCATCTTAACTTTACACCAAACAAAGGATAGAAGAAACTTTCCTCCAGTCTTTCCGGGGAACATGGGGGTAGTAGTGTAAACAATCCAGCACCACAGCTTAACAGCCTTTTGCAACCTAATCAGGCAAATGAGGTGGGGGGTTGGGCAGATGTCAGCTACAGCCAATTCCCCACACCTCTATCTCCCAAAAATCTAAATCCCAAAAACCCCATTGGTTTTTTGGCCCCCAACAGGCACATATTTCTCTGGAATACCATAGAACACACCTGGAAATCTTCTAGGGTGCACACTTTGAGAACCACTGGTATAATCTCTTGTCTTCCAGTCTCTCCTCACAGTACTACCACCAGTCTGATCACACCAACATCAAACTTAGACACTTCTGATATTTCCCCACTATCCCTGGAGGATAAAATCCAGGACTCCTTAGCAAAATCTCCTCAACCTTACAGCCCTCATTTCCTATAACTCCTCATCTTCTGGGCTCTTATGTTCAGCTATACTAAATTTCTGCCATTTCTTGAACTTGTCACAATATTCTGTATCCTGTCTCTGGACATGTAATCTTATTTTTCTGTGTACAATGCCTTATTTTTCTCTAGTCATTACTTCTGGAAACAGTTCAAATTTTGCTTCCTGCAAAACCCTCCCTAAACACTCAAGCTAAGCTAGTAACTCCTAACTGTGCATTAATAGCACTTTGCATATTTTTCTAGTGAAACTTATCACATTGCCTTGCAATGCTTTATTTACATGCTGTTGTGGAGACTGCTGTTTAATTGTAACTGAGCACATGGATACCTAATGCATTACATTCCCTGCAGTTAGGTGTGGCCATTTGACTAGTCCTTCTAATGCAATAAGTGTAAAATTGATTTTTTCCACTTCTGGCCAGTGCTGTGAGTGTGTATGACTCCTCCATGTTCTTATCTTTCCCTCCCTGTGATCCAGAATACTGATGAACCTGCAGCCCAGCTGTGATCATGCAGATGACAATATTGCATAGGTGAAGGTAGAGAAAGAGGCTAGAAGAAACCCCATCCCTGAACCAGGCTGTGTGGGTTGGAGCTATCTGCCTATCTGAAATGCCCACCTTGGACGATTATGTAAAAGAAATAAACATCTATACCCTTTGTATATATGGGGTCTTTTTGTTAGAGCAGCTTTACCTTGGCTAATCCAGCCCTCTTTCTCTTTTCGTTTTGTTTGTACCTTAAGTAAGGTGACCAGACGTCCTGCCTTTGGTGGGACAGTCCCGATTTTTAACAATTTGTCCCGTGTCCTGTGGTGTTTTAAAAAAGTCCCGATTTTGGGAAAGAATGCACGAAAAGCTGGGGAATGGCGGGAGAACGGGAAGGGAATATACGGTTTTCGGCGGGGAGACCCCACCTCCACTAGGAAGCGCCCACATTGCCGCAAGAGCTGGCTGCCCCATGTGGGGCCCAAAACAAAGAACTTCCGGTGGGACGTACCTGCTGGGGCGGCGGCTGTCAAGCCTCCTAACTACCCATAGGCCCGCGTCCTGGACTCCAGCGTGTGGCTCCCGGCTCCGTGAGGCATGTGGCTCCCGGATCCGTGAGGCACAAGCCGCTCAGTCTCCAGCAGGCGGCGGGGCTGAACGCAGGAAGTGTGGCGTTGCAAGAACGAGTCCAGGCAGGGAGTGTGTGAGCGCGCAGGTGGCACTGCCCTGCCCGCTCCCACCCACTCGCGCAGCTCCCGCATTAGTTTCGGGACCGTGTAGCCCAATCCCTCTGACTCACCCAAAATTTCCCATATAGTAAGATTTCCGAAAATGATCTTTTTAATGAGGTATCATTATTAAAAAAATAGATTGAGAAGGAAAAGGTTAAATCTTGGGTATCAGCAAAAATCACAATAGAGAACAAATGGTTAGGAATATTTCATCATTTTGAAACAAACCACGTTCCATACAATAATGCATTAAGAATTGTGGAATATGTGCTGTCTTTACCAGGAACTAATGCTGCCACTGAGCACATTTTTTCTATGGTAAATAAAGTGTGGACATCAGAAAAATCACAATTAAGTGTTGAGACTTTGAAAGCCATTTTATGTGTCAAATATAATTTAACAAATTCTTGTGAAAAATTTCATGACCTTTTAAATGACAGCAATCTACTAAAAAAAATTCACTCAAATGAGAAATATGCCAAAGAATAATACTATACATAATTTTTTAATGTATTATATTTGTAAATTGTACTTATACTGAAATTTAAAAAATATATTACAATACTATTTTTGCATTCTATGAAAATTATTTTTGCTCCATACAGACCAAATTTATTTATTTATTTTTTATTTTTTAATTTTTTTTGAAGTATTAAACTTTTTAAAAATTTATTTTATTTTTATTCATTTTAGAGAGGAGACACAGAGTGAGAGAGAGAGAGAGAAAGAGAGAAAGAGAGAAAGGGGGGAGGAGCTAGAAGCATCAACTCCCATATGTGCTTTGACCGGACCAGTGCAGGGTTTTGAACTGGCGACCTCAGTGTTCCCAGGTCAACGCTTTATCCACTGCGCCACCACAGGTCAGGCCAGACCAAATTTTTAATCAAGAACCCCCCCCACCCGGGTCAATGGTGTTCAGTTTTACCAATTTTAAAATCTGGTCACCTTAACCTTAAGAGTAAAAACTGGCTTATGCTTCCCTGTGTGCCCTGTGACAAGCATGTAGTACTTAAATTAATGCTAGCTGAAGGAACCTTGAAGATAAAAATGGTCCCCTGCCTCTGCTTAGTGTCGAGGGACCAGAAGCAAAAGAATGAGAAAAAAACAATGCAGTATATGAGAAATGCTTCACATGTTAGCATGTCCAAACACTCTGGAGACACTCAGATCTACTAATAAAGGATCTGAGTGCCATTGAAGAACTGGAACTAGGAAAAGAGATCTAGAATCTGAAATCAGGATAGAATAAAACATTTATTGTTTTACTGTGTGTGGCAGCCAGTCCCTAAAGGTAGGTTTCTCTGTCTCCCTCCCGCCTGTCCACCCCTGCCATAAGCCACTATCTCACTCTCTAAGCAGCATGTCTGAATAAATAAATAAAGACCTCTGGGTATTTTCCAGCTGCTTATAGGTAAGGTTTGTTGAGGACTATCTGAATAGTTTGATTTGAGAATGAGTTTTTATCAGCATGATCTAGAATTCAGAAAGTCTATTTTGTTTAAAAATTAAAATCAAATCATCTTGTTCATACTGTGGTATGAACTTCTGACACTGATTTTCACGAGTCTATAAATAAAATTTTACACTCAGAGCAGCTCTTTGAAATCCTCCCTCCCTGTCTTCTGATGTTCTCAAATGGAGAACAATCTCTTTTGAGTGCTTTCTATTGAGTGCAACAGATTTTTTCAAATGTCCATGGTCCATAAATAAACTTAAAACTTTGTCCTCTAGCACCTTATCCCTGCTCCCAGCTACTCCCTTCACAGATAGAAGCTGGCGTGGCTTTTTTGCTTAGCGTCAGTAAAAACACCAGGGGTGTTCTGGACCAAATCACAAATTACATGACTTCTTCCAGGTTACCAGAGAGTTGTCTGATGGGAACCATTTGGCGCAGAAATTGCACTGGTGACCTAGGTGACAAATCTAGTTGAGCTCTGAGCAGAGGCACATGTGGCTGGGAGAGTGGGCTATGTAGTATGGAACCTTGTGGAACTGCTATTTGTTCTGCTGGGTTTCTAAGAGCCAATAATTCCTGATTTTCATCATGCTCAGCTCCTAGACTAGTTAGACAACTGGGAAGTCTAACTGGGGACTGCACAAATTCTCTCTGTTGAAGAAACATCATTTGCTGACAATGATAAGTGACACAAATTCCGGTTGGAATTCTTAGAAAGACATTAACAGTTGGAAGAACAGTTATATATGAAAATGTGGAAATAGCAAGCCAGAGAATTAGAATCTGATCATTTTTAAGACCATGGATACTTATCTAATAATACTTATAGCAGAAAGCCAAAAATGATCTAGCAAAGACTGTATGACTATTTATAAGCTTAAGTAAATATCTCTATTGTATAACTTGGCTATTTTCAGGTATAAGGTAGGTAACATTAGATAACAGTGAAGTGTCATGTCTCCTAAATTATTCTGAAGGCTGATCCATCAAAATAAATGTCCTAATAGCCTCACTGATGGAGGAGACAACATATTTGAGAAAAGACACATTCGGGTATATGTTTCAAATGGAATAGGAAGAAATAAGATTTGATCAACTGAATTTGGGAGTCATCCTAGTTATAATGGTAAAAGATAAAAAGTCAGAATAGGATGAAAGCAATTTGACAAAAATGGTGATCAAAGATTAATGTTAAATTGAAATGGACTAATAATGCTATTACATGAGTGTTACCACTTCACAATGAAAGGCATCATAATTAATTTTCTATTTAAAAAGAGAGCTCAACTCATTATCAAAGGAAAATACCGATCAAGCTTATACAGAGGGCAACAAAATTCAACAGTTGTGGTTACTAAATTTTAGTTTTATTTTTAACAAGCCCATGTTCCCCATAATGCTAATGTTTCTATAATATATAAATTTTTAAAATTAATAAAAATATACAGCAAAATATATAACTATTTCTAAGCATTATTACACTGGTCTGAATTTATATTGAGCCATTCAAAAATGTTCTCTCTCTCTAAAACAAGAGGTTACCTCTGAGAGATTTAGACTTCATAAATTTATAATGGTAACCAAATAAAAATACAGAATAAACTCTATAGATGAAAATATGGCTCTCCTAATGAAAGGCTAAAAAACAAGAGAAATGTAATGTGCATTAGATTCATATTGTGGCGAATGTGTATCTAATCTAATGCTTGCATACATTACAGCAGTGCTTTGAGAACAGAGTAACAATTGTAATTCTGTTCTGAATCAAAATAAGAGAATCTGTCATTTGACATGCTGTAGTGTTTGCACTTTTATTATTGTTCAGAGAATAATTGTATGCTTCTTTTTACTGTTATTTTGCAGCAGTTTATCTCTTTAAAAATGTTACTCAAACTATCTTCAGCAGGAATTTTAAAGTCAAAATCAATCACTATGTTAGAGTACACCCATACATATGCTTATGCATATCTGTTTCGATTAAATGTGATTCTTACATGCCTAGTAGGTTATTTCACCACAATTTGCATTGTTATAATAGGTTATTGATTGATTTTCAGTTTAAGGGACTAAGGTAGTATTCAGTGATGACTGAGTACTACCAAGTTTATTGCAAGTGCCCAAGGTTCACTCACCCCAAACAATTTAGTCAATAACCAATTTTTATATTTCTATCTCCTTCAAAATTCTAAACCAATAATCCCAGTGTGTTTTTTAAAAATTATTTCAGTAGCAGACTAACATTTCCCATGGAAATCAATATGGGTGCGATCCATTAGCCAAAAATCTGCAGTACTGCAATGCAAACATATTAAAAATATTGATCTTGCAAAGCTACTGATGTTTTGATTGACTTTAATGTTTGTAAGCAGCAATAACAGAATTTCAATGACTGAAACAAACTTTTGATTAAAATTATAGATTTTTCTTGGGGGGTGGTTGCTATTTTACTGGTTCAAAGCCTATCATATGGCTTACTTGCCTGTCATAAATGAGTGCAGTGAAATATACTTATCTAACCCCTAATTTGTAAATATTTTAGTCTATCAGAACTTACACCTCTCTAATCTACTTTGAACTGCTTTGACATTTCAGTTCCATTTATTATATCGCATAGTGAGGTAAAATTTTCAGACAGAGAATGGCAGAAATTGAGAGCTCTGACCCTTGTTTTACCATTATGCAACCTTTGGGAAGGTATTTAACTCTCAGTTTAAATCCCTCAAATGTAAAAAATGTAAAATGGAATTAAACCTTGAGAATGAAAGAATATATATATATATATATATATATATATATATATATATATATATATATGGCAGAGACAGAGAGAAGGACAGATAGGGACAGACAGACAGGAAGGAAGGGAGATGAGAAACATCAATTCTTCATTGAGGTTCCTTAGTTGTTCATTGATTGATTTCTCATATGTGCCTTGACAAGGGGCGGGGGACTACAGCAGACCAAGTGACCCCTTGCTCCAGCCAGCGAGCTCGGGGTCTCAAACCTGGGTCCTCCACATCCCAGTTTGATGTTCTATCCACTGAGCCACCACATGGTCAGGCAAGAATCAAAGAATACTTTTATTACATTCTGAGATCAATGAATAACAGATTTGACCCAAAGCTATATCTTTTAATGAAGGCAAACACTTTTACAGCCATTCAGTTATTACCTAGAAATGTCTTCACTTTATACATGAAGAGATTAAACCCCCCAAATGTTCAACAACAACCCAAAAAACTTCTCTGATACCTCTCTTGACAACTTTATCTAAAATATGCCATTGAACTCCCACCGGGCACTCTCTCACTGTTCAGCCTACTAAACTTCTTAAAATATAATTTTATTGAATTTATTGGGGTTACATTGGTTAATAAAATTATATAGGTTTCAGGTGCACAATTCTATAGTACATCATCTATATATTGTATTGTGTGCTCACCACCCCAAAGTCTAGTCTCCTTTCATCACCATTTATCCCGTTACCCTCTTTTCCTGCCCCTACCTGACTTTCCCTATGGTAATCACCGTACTGTTGTCTGTGTCTAGGAGGGTTTTTTGTTTTTGTTTGTTTTTTCTCAATCCTAGTAACACTATCTAAAATTATGCCTATTTCTACCTATTCTTTGCCCATTTTTTCTTCTAAAATGTAAACTCTATGCAACACAAATTTTGTTTCTCCTTTCACTGCCAGCATCTAGAAGAGTATCTGACTATAAGGGTTCTGTAAATATTTTTTGCATCAATGAAGGAAGGAGGAAGCCAGAACTGCTGATGAAGTTGGGCTGGGAACAGGTAAAATGGGGAAAGAACTTGATTCTCTCAACTCTCAGTCCAGTGTAGCTCTAACGTTTCTTTTAAAATACACCCTTTTCACTTCCTGGGATTGCCAGATGAATCAAAGAGATTTGGAACCATATCTATTGTATGTATTTTTGTCAAAGCTCAAAAATATTTTCAAGATTTTTTAAATAGTCTCATTATTCAATTATAAATCTTTTTCCTTGATTATTTTTTAGATGTTTTCAAATTCATTTTAGAGAAAAGAGAGAGAGAGAGAGAAAGGGGAAGGAGCAGGAAGCATCAACTCCCATATGTGCCTTGACCAGGCAAGCCCAGGTTTCGAACCAGCAACCTCAGCATTCCAGGTCAACGCCCTAATGCACTGTGCCACCACCGGTCAGGCGTCCTGGATTTTTTTTCTCCATTGTTTTCTCTATCTTCCACCATGTTAATTGTAATAAATTCTTTACATTCTTACTTGTGACATTTCATTTGAATAAAGAAAAACATCAACAGTTTAAACAACAACAAAAATAGAAATCAAGAATTATTCATTCATTACCTGCTTATTTCATTTCTATCTTAATTGCTTCCATATACTTTTTCAAAGGAAGAACCAAGGAATACCTTTCAGGGTCTTTTGCCCCACTCATAAATTCTATTAGCTTTCCCCCAAGTTACCTGAAATTCATACACTATATATTTGTAAATATACAATGCAGCTTAAAAACAAATCTCCCAGCCCTCTTCCACAAGGTGTTTGGATCTGATGCTGTTGCTCTCTGTGGGTTGGAGGGGAAGCAATACGGGTCAGAACTACCAGATCCAAATCCCAACTCTAACACTTTAAACCACATGAACCTCAGTTTGTTCCTCAGTGAAAAATATCCTAACACTCACTACCAAGATGTACCATGAGGAGTAAAGGAGATGCCACACAAAAGTGAATGGCACAAAACACGTTTCCAGACAGGGTTAGTTCCCTTCCTCCCTTCACATATCAGCAGGAGGGAAAAAGCTAACGATGCTTCCTTTTTCTTATACCAGTTCTTAAGACTCTCACTTCTGTGAACAGTCTCCTAGAACAGTCTCCTAGAACTGGAATCTGTTTATAAAGACTATGGTACAGAAAGAAAATCTGAAAAAGATGTTTACATATTAGCAGGAGACCACACGTGGTTTTTCGGAGAAAGTAGATGGAAAATAAAACTGTTTCAAAGGACTAAACATGTGACCAAATTGTCAAAAGAAATTGGTGGCTGGAGAAGGTCCTCTGTACAAACACTAGCAGCCTCAGGGTGGAAGGCAATGCCACGTTTTGAGTGGGGACAGTGCTTGCTTTGGCAGCCCAAACTAAAATCGGAGTGGGGATAACAGCATTGCTCTCCACCACTTGTCCTTCCTGCTGGCTACTCCATCTCTGCACTGGTCTGGGGCCGACAGTGTCCTGACACCCCCACACTCCCAATCCATTCCTAGAAAACATCTTCAGGTTCGTATGTACCCCTGAAAAACGCACCCCACCAGCTGCTCTATGTGATCATCCACTGAAACCCCGGAGGTCTCCTAGTTGCTGTGCAGCTACAAAGCTGGTACTCTTTTGGATGAGGTCTCCTAGAGCTGTGGAAGCCCAGAAGGGTAAGCTAAGCAGTCCTCACTTTGAGTGGCATTGCGTGCAGTCCTCCACTGAAAGCGGCATCTTACTCCAGTCCCTACCGATAAAAAGAGCTTTGAGGGAGGTAGCCTTCATCTCATTTTAGCTAGTTAAAGACAGCTGCTAGGGGACAAGCATATGATTGAAGATAACAAAATATTAAAGAGAATATGTTTTCTTTAAGATCTGTTCATATTTTAAAAATGAGAACTATAAGTATGAGATGATGGGAAAAAACCAGTGTTCAAAAGGGAGAAAACTGTTCTTTCTCCTTTTTTCTGCCAAAGTAAGCTGTGTGACTTGCAATGAATGACCTTACGAACGCAGTCACTGATTCTTTGCTGCAGCCTTATTACTGTTATTACTGTGACTGCAGCGGAAGGCCTGAGTGAAATATACTCTTGCCTCCCCACACCACCTGATGTGTCACAGTACCACAGGAAGTGTGCCCCCCACACCCGCCTCTCCAGGTCAGTTAGAACCATCACATCTCCATTTCTTTGAGGATATGAGAAAAGCTTGGATTCCTCTCTCCATAATTCCAATTCAACACAGAATTTCAAAGGATTTAGGGAACTCCCTAAGGCCTTCCACGGGTCCCCAGGTCTGAAGATATTTAAGGATAATCTTCCTGAGTTGGAAAATATCAAGAGGCCTGTTCTCCAAGCATTGCAGGTACATAGCAGGAAGACATCTGCTTATGGGTGAAAAGGGGAAGGAGATGAGAGAGGCAAGTTTTAAATGGAAAGTGTTATTTTTATTCAAGCTAGAAAGTGTTCTGTTGAAGGAAAAAGACCACTCAAATGCCAGGACTTGGATGGAGGCAACTTAAGTTGAATGCATGCAAGTAGGAGATCTGGCTTAATTCCAAGTAGAAAATATTTCAGTTCTATCAGGAAAGCTAACCAGAGGCCCGAACCTCAAAGCATGCATAGACACCATTTAGTATTTTCAAAAGTCCAATATTTTAATTTTTCAAGAAATTCTCAATCTCAGGGATTTTACTAGTACAAACATTTTAAATACTGAGGGCTAGCAGTTGCGAAGAAATATTTTGGCATGGATTCTAATGGAGATATGTGGATGCTTTTTCAGGGGCACACTAGAAGCTTAGAACAGTTACTGAGCACCTAGAATACATCTCCCTAATTAACAACTATTTTAAGGCATATCATATTAGGGTTTGGAACTTCTTGATATGTTCTTCTAAATTGTTGGGTAAGGTATTTGTCCTCTCAAACTGAAGGCAAAAATAGGGAAAAATATATTTCAAAGGTTCAGACTCTAGTAACCACCTCTCTCCCATCCTCGTAGTCTTCAATTAAGCAACTATTAGTCAGAAAGCATAGAATAAAAGCCCTCCAATGAAAACTCAGTTACATTAGAAGAACAATTCTTAGTAATGTCAAAAGAGAGATCTGAACTCAAATAACTTTGTAATTGAGATTACTTACTAAATTTTCTTGTAAAATCTTAATTTATAAGCTAAGGCTTTAATTATGAATAAGACACCAAATGATAACTTTGAATCATGTTGGAAGAAAGACCATGGTCAGAAAATACTAAGTAATATTTTCTAACTATACCTTTTTGCTAGCTGTAACTAAGTAATTTTTGCTAGCTATAACTAAGTAGCTATTTTCTATGGTAGGAAAAAACATATTGCTATAAAAGGATAAAAATTTAAAAAGGCCACTGCAACATTTAAAGGGTTAATGATAATATAACCTGAAAATCTATTAGAAGACAAAACCCATTGCTTGGATTTCAGTTACATAAGATACCACTGTGTTTTTCATTTATGGGGGGTGTTGGTCTAATAACCTTGATTTGTGTGTTAAAGAAAAACAAATGACACAGCTACATTTGGAACCATTTTCCCCCTTAAATTATATATAGACCTCAAGATTTGAAAATATTTTGGTTAGCCTGCTTTTGACCAGAACTAAGCAGCTATAAGAAAAAAAAAATTAAAAATAAAAATAGGTTATAACACATTAAATATTCTCCCTCTGCCACCTTACATGTTTTAGTGCTGAAACATATGCTCTGCCACCTGCAGATAAAGTCACACACAGAGAGTGTGTATTCTGACAAGAATTACTAGTTTCAAGTACGCCTGGTGATTTTGGACAGTAGCACTTAAGAAACCTTCAATCTGGCAGTTTTATCACGGCACATTTTCTAAAGCATTCCTACAGTTTAAAGCTGTATAAGTTCTGAGATCGACCTTTGGGAGAAAACAAAATGAAGTGAAGCAAAAAGGGTCCCAGGGTAGCATTTTGATCCACCTGGTTATATATATATATTTATATATTTTGGTCAGATAAATACCCCCCTCTCCATTTTTATGTCCCAGTGACCAGGACTCAAAAGTGATTTGTATTTTTAGATATTATGACAGAGTAAAATTAAGACTCTATAGCAAGACCAAGATAGCTTCAATTTCTAAGTACACTAGAAAAATCTTGTCATAGGAATTAATATTTATTGTTGCTCCCTAAGGAATTTATTTTCCTATTTTCTTTATGCTTGCATACTTCCCTATTTTATATTATTCTGTATGTATGTATGTATGTATTTATTTAATGTTTCACCTTGTTCCAAAAAGGGTTGATGGCACAAAAAGTACCCCACATGGCAGGGTTTCCAGGGTGGGAATGACTGTGAAATCTGCAGCTTCCCTGCTACAGGGGTCTCACGTGATTTAGAGTAGAAGGAATAAAACCTATGCCCAATGGTGTTATCAGCAAACAGAGTAAACTAGGTAGGAAACTAACCAGAAAGCCTAGGGCCCCATGACCCTGAGGTAGTGATCTCTGTTAGGATGAGTGGCAGACCCATGGACTAGCCAGAAATTTAATAGACCATAAAAATAAGAGAGCCATTGCGAGACTAGATGTACCGCTGATGCATCCTTTCTTTCTGGGCAGCTGAGCACCAGCACAGAAGTCCCAGGGAAGCACAGCAGAGAATAAAAGTTTAGGCTACACTTGAAAAGCTGCATGGACTTTGAATACACTGCAACTCACACAAAGATCCATCCACAGAGCCTCACCCAAGATGACGGAACAAAAACTCTGACCATTAACTTATGCAGGCAAAGGAGTGATCTCTAGGAATCAGACTAAAATAAATAAAAATAGAAGTACAAAAAACAAAATAAAACAAAACAAAATGGAGATATCATCATGCACATCCTCCTGAAGGGGAGACAAACTTGCAGATAAGTCCAGGCAAATTTCTTAAAACAAAACAAAAACAAACAAAAATCAGAATAATAGCAGCAACAACAACTCTCATGAGAAAGTTCAGAACCTAGATTTTCTCTCACCATTCCTAATCATAACTGTCCAGCTTATAGACAGTGGAGTAAGGCAAGATAAGAAACTAATGGCATGCCTATTAGGAAGAAAGTTCACAGATGACATGGTCCATATGTAGGAAATCCTAAAGATTTTACAAACAAATTCTAGAACCCATAAAACATTTTAGCAAGCTCACAGACTAAAATCAATATGCAAAAATTAATTTTAATTCTTTACATTAGTAATAAACAATTTGAAAATGAAATTAAAAAAGAATGCCATTCATGATAGCATCAAAAAGAACAAACATTTTGGAATATACTCAACGAAATAAGTGAAAGAAAACTAAAATTAAAGATGATCTAAAGAAGGATCACCATGGAACTTAAACTACTTAAATTCAAAATTTGCTGTATTGTGCTCTCTTCAGCAGCACACATACTAAAACTTACTATAGAGCTATAGTATCTAAAACAGTACAGTACTGGTGTATAAAGATATATAAATCAATGGAACAAAAGATAAAGCCCATTAATAACCTTTCATTGTGGTCAACTGACTTTTGAGAAGGGTCCAAGGCAATTCAATAAGGGAAAGAACAGTTTTTCCAACAAACATTGCTGAAAATACTGTACATCCAACATGTCAAAAAATGAACTTAGGTCCTTATACACAAAATAAATCATCTAAAAATAAATCACACTTAATGTAAGAAGTAAAACTATAAAACTTAATACAATAAAACATAGGAGATAATCTTTCTGACTTTGGATTTGATAAAGATTTCTGAGATGTGATACAAAAACATGATCCATAAAAGAAAAAGAATAATAAACTAAACTTCATCAATTTCTTATTTTTTAGAGAGAGGTGGGGAGACAGAGAGAATGACTTCCACATGTGCCCAGACTGGGAACCACCAGGCAAGCCCTCTAGGAAGCAATAATCTGCCCATCTTGGGCTGTTGTTCAGTTGCTTAGCAACCGAGTGATATATATATATATATATATATATATATATATATATATATATATATATATATATATATATATATTTTTTTTTTTTAAGCACCTGAGGCAAGGCCATGGAGCCATCCTCAGTGCTGGAGGTCAACTTACATGAACCAATAGAGCCATGACTTCAGGAGGGGAAGAGAAAAAAGAGAGAGAGAGAGAGAGAGAGAGAGAGAGATAAGGTAGAGAAGCAGATGGTCACTTCTCCTATGTGCCCTGACCAGATATTGAACCCGAGACATCCACATGGAGGGTTGATGCTCTAACACTGACTTGGCCAGGGGTTGAACTTCATCAAATTCTGAACTCATTAAAACTTCTGTTCTTCGAAAGATGCCAAGACAAGTTATAGCCTGAGATAAAATATATGTAAGATCACATATACGGGATTTGTATTGAAAATATGTAAAGTACTCTTTCAACCCAATAATGGGATGAATATCAGAATAAAAAATAGCAAAAGAAATATAAACACATGAAAACACAATCAACATGAAACAGTCCCCTGGGAAATATAAATTAAACCATAATGAGTTAACACCACATACCTACTGGAATGCCTACGATAAAAAAAGACTGACCGTACTATACTACATGTGGGTGAGAATGTTGTAGCGACTTTGAAAACAGTTTTTTAGTTTCTTAAAAAGTTGAACAGGTCTTGGGCTAGGTTACTCAGTAGATACAGTGCTGTCCTGCAACGGGGAGGTTGTGGGTTCGATACCCAGTCAGGGCACTCATGAGAAGCAACCAATGAGTGCACAACCATATGGAACAACTAAGTAGAACAACAAATTGATGCTACTCTCTCTCTCTCTCCTCTTTCCTGTCTGTTTTCCTTCCTCTCTGTAATATCAATAGAAAAAAAAAGTTAAACATAAACTAATCACATGACCCAGCAATTCCACTGATAGGTATACACTCAAGATAAAAGAAAACGTACGTCTGGACTTGATTCATATGTGAACATTCATAGTAACATTATGCAAACAGCTGGAAACTAAAGGTAATTCAACGTCCATCAACTAGAACATGGATAAACAAAATGAGATATATCAGTGGAATGGAGCAATGAAATATTATTTAGCAATAAAAAGGAATGAGCCAATGATATGTGCTACAACATAAACGAGCCTCAAATATTATTGTAAGCAAAAAAAACCAGACATAAAAGACCATATATTGTATAAAGACATTTGTATGATATTTTCAGAAAAGGCAAGTCTATAAAGTCTGTAGGTCACTAGTTGTTTGCGTCTGTGGGTAGGAGCGGCACTGACTGAAAACGGGCACAAAAAAACTTCTTGGGGTAACAGAAATATTCCAAGATTGGATTATTACAATGGCTGCGCAACACTAAATTTGCTAAGAAATGGCACACTTACAATGGGTTAATTTTGTAGTATGTAAATTCTGTTGTGTATGTAATGCTATAAAAATAGACAACATAAATACTATAAAGATATAAAACCATTTAAAGAGTGCAAGGCAAAAGCACAAATACGTAAGAAAATAATAAACAAGTAGGATTAGTCCTATTTAGTTGCTCCAAGTGAGTTGTAGATTTAGCTCTAAGCTTCCAAATGTCCAAAGCTGGGAGGGAACACAATTGGGTTTAAGTGGTTCCCAAATCTGGGGACCCACTGGGGATTCCCTGGGGATCTTTGGAAAAGGCTAACGCCTGGCCCCCACCCTGGACAGTTCTGATTGAACTATAACAGAAAGGAGGCCTTGGCTGCTCAAGGTAATGCTCTTGGGGAACAAAAGTAAGGAGTTGAACATCCTCTAAAATTTTCTTTCTCCTGAAGATAAAAAGAAATTATTCAAGGAAAAACTAAGTTCTGGGAAGGATTTCCTCTATGGGTCCTCCTAAGAGAAAACCTCAGAAGATATAGTAGGGCACTGTCTCTAACTCAGCCATCCCCTGGCCCATGGTGGGTACCCCTCAGTCCTCAGGGCAGTGGGGGACGGGCAGCCGGAGTTGCTGAGCCTGTTGTCTCCCGCCCTGAGCAGTCCTCTCTATCCACACCAGGATCCTGAACATAGAGTACATATTTGCAAGATGTGTTATAAGATAAAAAGCAAGTTGTCTAAAAGATACCTATAACAGTTGTAATAGGCAGTTAAACATAATAGTTTTTTTTAACAAGATGATTACAGTATAGAAAATACAATTCACTTAAAACTTTTCTGCAGGAAGTCAAAAATGTCCCGTTATCTGCTAGCTGGCTTCATTTATCCCAGTTTTATATGTGGCTACAAAATCCCTTAAACTCCTATTAGGTGCATTTATGTTAACAGATTTAAGTTTTTTAATAGTGAAGTCACTTTTATTTACCATGGGCTAAGTTTGGCCAAAGGAAGGGGCTATGCTGCCCCAGGAATGCTCCCAATGCCCTGGAAACCATGAAAGGCCTTATGATGGCCACCTCTCCAAATCCACTTCTTTTCATTAAGTTTTAAGCCCACTGTAACCATGACAAAAACTACACTGCAAAATACAAGCTTGTAGCATGAGGGAATGACCTAGATTTTAAAAAATATATTCTCTCTTTAGTTTGAACCTTTCCCTCCCACTCCATGTTAAGTTAATTCCAGAGTGCTTACAATGTGTGTCACTGGGGAACATTAAGAGTTCACCCTTAAGAATGTTTTTGGTAATTCAGGTAAAACTGCTGGCACAAAGGACTACTAATATAGGATATGACTTATGGTTCCATATATTCTCCTGGTCACCTGCAACCCTTACTCAGGAGAATATTGCTATTGAAGTCTCCCCAGAAAACGACTTTGAGGAGACAGTCTCTACTCCCTGGGAGTAGAGACTTTATGGTTCTCTACTCCCTTATGCACATCACTACACCAGTGACACTGACTACACAGCAAAATCATCTTAACAGATTAATTTCCCATATGACATATCAGATTCCTGTTTAAAAAAGCTCCTGCTTTAAATTAAAAAGTTACTGTATTTCCCCATGTATAAGAATATAAGACATACCTTAATTTTGGGGCCCGAAATTTGAAAATAAAAAGTATTATACAAAGTTATTGAACTTAAGTTTTATTCATCATAAAATTCATACAACTCCTCATCACTGTCAAAATGCCCATCCATTAGCTTGTCCTTGTCTGTGTCTGATGATGAATCACTGTCTTCATATATTGCCTCGTCCTCAGTTCCTTCTATGGCATTTGAAATGCCACAACCACTGTATAAGATGCACTCAGTTTTTAGACCCAAAATTTTTTGGAAAAGGGTGCATCTTATACATACAGAAATGTGGTAGATTCTTGCCTTTGTAATCACAATATTCCATTTAACTATAAAGAAATTCCTTATTTCCCCTAATGAATTTTTATTATCCATAAAAGTGAACCAAGAGGATTATATTCTACTTATACAAATACTGCAATCACTTTTGTTTACTCTGAAAAATGAAAGTGTATAAATACACTTACTTGCATTTCTTTTATATACAGTGTGTCCGTAAAGTCATGGTGCACTTTTGACTGGTCACAGGAAAACAACAAAAGACGATAGAAATGTGAAATATGCACCAAATATAAAGAAAACTCTCCCAGTTTCATACCTATTCAGTGCAGTTCGATGTGGGCTTCATTTGTTGCCCTACACACACCCAAACAATAGTGAAGTTCTTGCCACACACAGGTAAGGATGTCTGGTGTAACAGAGTGAATAACGTCTGTGATTCTCTGTTTTAAGTGATTAATGTTGTTGATACGTTCAATGTACACATGTTGCTTCACATAGCCCCAAAAGTAAAAGCCTAAGGGTATCAGATCCGTATAGCCTCTACAGACTCGTCACTGACTGATGGCCTACCAGAACAGGGTTTCTCCATCAAACTGCCGATTTCCTTCAACTGCTTATCCCACCGAGTAATGTTATTTCTACTGTATGTGGTGGTGCTTTGTTATAAACGTGCCGATATTCATATTGCACTATGGTCACGGATTCGAATTTAGCGAGCCACAGAACACACTGAACTTTCCTCTGTACAGTCCATATCTCAACTGGCATGGCCGTGGGCTGCTCCACTGTATACACGGTGTTACGTCATCATCTGCGCATGAGCACATGCTGCCACATCATCCTACAGAAACTGGGAGGGTTTTCCTTTTATTTGGTGCAGATTCCACATTTCTATCATCTTTTGTTGCTTTCCTGTGACCGGTCAAAAGTGCACCATGACTTTATGGACACACTGTATATGTAATCAAAAGAGGATTTCAGTGAAAAGTACAACTGTGAGGACAGCAAAAAGGAAAAAGGAGTGAATGTTTAGCACTTATAGATAAAACTTAAGCAAAATCTATAGCTAAACATTTTTTAAAAAGCATTTTAAATGAATTAAGTCTCTTTAATTCATTTAAAATTCTCACAACTGTAGAACTGCATTCTGCTGCAATCCCCTGAAGTCATCTTGTTAAATGTTGTCACAACATGTGTTGCTGTGGTTCTCCACTTACCTTTGCACTTTGTAGTGTGCAGCAGAGCAACATAATTAACCACTGCTAGGTAGTGTTTATGTTAGTTCTCAAAAGGTTAAGAAGCTGATTATAGCTAAAATCAGCTTCGCCTGAGGCTTCAGGGGCTCTGTGTAATCAAATTAGACAAGCAGGGCACAGTGTCACCTAACATAAACCAGTGGTACTTTCTTCTTTGCTCTGACCCCTCCCCCATTTTTATGAGGGGAACAACTCATGCTTTGTGTTTTTTTTTTTTTACCAGATAATTTTAAAAGACTTGTTTCCAATAAATTTGGAATGCAATCTCATAAGATGTCCACCTGTTCAAAAGTAATGAGAACAAGTAGAAAAAATTTTTGAAAAAATCCTGCTTGTTAAAATATAATCTACATTTAGAGAGATTGAGATGTTTTAAAGAATTTTCCTAAAAGGAAGGTGATGATATGGTCACATGTACATAATTTTCCAGACATTTCATTGCTGTAGCTGAGTGCCAGTTCTGCTCTGCAGTACAGCACACAATGGTTTATCTGCTCCCAGGAGAGCTCAGACAACTTTATAAACCTGACAGAGAAGGCATTAGCATTTCTAAGAACCACGGGTAACCCATTCTACCCAGTTACAGCTCATCCTCTCTATAGCCCTACTCTTTGAAGTCAGGCAAGGTGAACTGTATAACGGACACTCAAGAAAGGTTTAGTAAGGTGAGGAGAGAACTAAAGCAGCCCTGCTTCAGAGACTCCCTTACCACAAAGTTATATATTTAAATGAAGTAAAAGTATTAGTCAAATCTAAATCATACTACCTTTGAGTCTAAAAGGAACAAAATCACTAAACAGGACAGAGATATATTTTTTAAGTGCATGGAAATTTTAAATAAAAATATAGACTCTCCTTCTTAACAAACTTTATAAATCATTATTAAAATAATATGCAACATTTGTTATATCTTTATCTTCCTACATTTGGCTTTAAATTTTTGGTTCAAGTTTGACATAGTATTTCTATATTTGCTTCAAATATAGAAACAAAATGAATGTAAGCATCCCACAAATGAGTGATCAGGAGAGAATGAGTTTTGCTAATGATCTATTCTGGGCAATAAAATCAAAACTTGTTATTTTAATTGATTAAGTCATAAAGAGTTCCTGGGGAAGTCAAATCTTTCTATTTGCACAATCAGAGAATTTCTGCTAATCCAGCACTACTTAACAAATTCACATGTGGTTAGCTTGTCTTGCCATATAGCTGTATATCACATTTCTGTGCTGCAAGCTGTGCAAAAGAAAATCAATATGCCAAGTTTAACAAAAGGACAGGAAACATGATGTTCTCCTATATTTTCAATGAACCTCAAATGACTCTGCTGTTCATACTCAGTACAATTTATAGCAGAGAAATGTATTCTTCAATGAACAAATCTACAATGGAATGAATTATATAAATTCAGAGCTGAAGTTCTGCCTTATTCCATAATAACAATTTATTTAGAAGATTCTGACATTCTGATTCAATGTGCATAGTATACTCGCCTGTTCAGAAGACATATTTTTTTTCTTGATGAAGGCTAAAGTATATTCTTTAGACCAAAGAAAGATATACTGTTTCATTTATGGTAATACTTTGAAATATGTATTTAATGTAAGTTTTGGAGACTTTTTCAAATGTCTCTTTTCATATGTGAAACAGGATGAGATGTGTCTATTAAGCAAATGCTTTAAATTCTTAACAGTAAGAAGAAAAATACCAGTGAACCCTAAGCTACTGCACTGGCTAAATGCTCCTAGATTTTACCTGGTCTCTTACTGCGGCAGAAGTACATCACGTGTGCAGGTAGATTGGGAGGAAAGTGTTTAGAATGAAGCAGGAGTGCTCATGACCAAAGGCATCACAGAGCAGTGCCATCTCTGCCTTACCAACTCTGCGATGTGGAACTAGCTGTGGCAGAACAACCAGCATGCTGGGCTGCAGCCAAAGGGTTCAGAGCTGTTGTCACAGTTGCCTTTTGTTTTTTAAGTAAAATGAGAATTGGAATTTGGAATCTTCAAAGGGGTCATGCACCTAGAAAAATAAAAAGCTAAGCAATCCACATATACAGGGGCATGCACTTAAACACATGGAAAATTCTTTGGTAATTTTTCCTCATTCCAATGAGCAGCAGTAAATGGATTAATGGCACTTCGCTGGGGAAAGTCTGCCAGTGATGAGTGCTGAAGGTTTAAACTGTTACATAAAAAAGACAGAACCACCCTTATGTCTAACTTTCTATTACTATATTAATTATAAGAAAATTTTCACTTATAGATTAATATACTATTTAAAAGAGGAGAGGCATGAAGTCCTCAATTAGAAAATAACTATGTAATGATTTAAAATGCTGGTACAAATGATCATTTCAGTATAATTTATATTCTTATTTCAAAATAGAGCAGTGGTTCTTAACCTTTTTTGAGGTACTGAACCCACCAGTTTCATATGTGCATTCACCGAACCCTTCTTTAGTGATATGTAAAATATGATTTTTTTTTTCCAAATTCAAGTCTTAGGTATATGTTTTTTTACTGGTGCACAAAATGAGCCGTGCATGAACATCACCTTGCTCAAAGAACAAAACCAACAAAGTGCATGAACTCACAACAAATTATGGTATTACTTTATTCTGGCCTCCGCGGCAGAAGCTTTTCCGAACCTCTGAGACCGACTCATAGAACCCTTAGGGTTCGATAGAACCCAGGTTAAGAACCACTGAAATAGAGGATATGACAAGGCTCAGAATAGTGATAAGAAGTTTTTGTATGAATATTCAGGAAACCCAAAACTCCAGAGCTTGAAAAAAAAAATATACCAAGGTAGTCAATTCTGCTACCTCAATTAACAGTCACATAGAAATCCTGGTTAGTTTTACGGCCCTAGTATATAATCTATAATCAGAAAATGAGAGTTAATATTTTTGGAAAATGGTTATTATTTTAAGAACAACAAAAACGGGTCTATTGCCTGGCTAGACGGGGATGCAGCGTTGGATTGGGACAGAGGACCCAGAGGACCACGTTTGAAACCCTGAGGTCACCGGCTTGAGCGTGGACATCGCTGGCTTGAACATGGGATCATAGACATGACCCCATGGTTGCTGACATGAGCAAGGGGTCACTTGCTGAGCTGCAGCCCTCATCAAAGCACATATGAGAAAGCGATCAATGAACAACTAAGGTGCCTCAATGAAGAATTGATGCTTCTATCTCTCTCTCTTCCTGTCTGTCTGCCCCTCTCTCTGCCTCTCCCCCTCTCTCTGTCACATACACACACAAAAAAGGTCTATCCATTTTACTTGTGGGGAATGATTTATTACTGAAAAAAACTGCCTAAACATTTTGTGAGTTTATGCTTAAATGGCAATTCAAATTATTTTTCCAAATTTTTCACCTCTATAGATTTTATATTTTCTAACTTGTTCTCATCTCTCTAAAGGTTCTTTGGTAGTACTAATTTCCTCTTCACTGGAAAACATCTATTAGAGATTTCTCTATCATTTTATTGCCAATAAGTCAAATCTACAGATTCACTTCTGAGATAACTGCCTAGTCTCTACTCTTGAGGTGGCCCTGCCTTCTATTTCGGATGTCCTCTTTGGACACCGAGGAGGGCTCGGTTTCTCTGACCTCGAATGGGGGGCTTCCCTCATTTTCTCTAGCATGACTTCCCTTCTCCAGGAGCACAGCCATCCTAACTTCTCGTCTTTCACAGGAGATTGTGCCATAATTTTATACATCTCAGAAATACTGGAATCCTCACAAAAGTATCCTGTTTTCTACCATGACTGTTATAATAGGCCAGAGTAAAACAAGTGATGCAAGCTAAAACATCCATTGTTTGATTCTTAGGCCATGGAGTATTTCATTCAGTCTGAGTTAAGGCATTAGGAGAGAATCTCAGAGCTGGAAAAGATTCTGGAATTTTTTTGCCTAATTATCTAATATTTAAAATGATGAGAGAGCCAGAGAAGTTCAGTAACTGCCCAAAGCCACATATTGGTTAGTGATTCTCATCATTTCATACTCATGTGGTACCTTTTTAGTCCCCTGCAATATTGATCCTCTTCAAAATAGAACTGGGAAGAATCATCAATTAGTTATAAATTTCTAACAGAAATGTTTCTACCACTTTCAATTAACATATTCCTTTTGTTTCTACTGTTAAACCTTCCTTGCACTTTTTCAACATCTCTTAACGTGACTTCTGGGCCTTTTTCTTCCCTAATTCTTTCTTCTCTATGTGTTTAAAGATGTGTGTGAAAGGCCATCTTGTCTGCAAACTGCTGTGGCCAAATTATTTCCTTGTAGACATTGTTTATATATCATTCCTAAGTCAAACCTAACCCTTCAAAATGTCCATCTACTATCTATCTCCAAAACTAAAGTTTTAACTTCTCATTTCCCTACCTGCTTTGCTTCCTTCCTCAAAGTAATGCAGGTAGATATAAAATCCTTTTGTTTCTAGTTCTAGCACTCTGAAAATTCATTTGGGTTTCAACTCGTTTAAAAAGGCTTTGTTTTTCATTTTCTTTATGCTTTCCTGAGAGTTTTAAAGTAAGTCCTTTTTATCTCCCAGCCTAGGGAAGATGTACATCTCTTATTGTTTACCCACATCTAGTCAGGTCATTGTGCTTTTTCCTTTTCAAACATCTCCAAGATGCCCACATACGACGCTTTGTGAAATCTATCCAATTAATGAATGGTGTCAATAGCCACATACTACCACTGGCACTTAATTGTCAACCTTTTTCCTTTAAGTTTTCATATCCTTTAATTTTAGAAAATAGAGCCCTAAAATTAAAATAGATATTAGGGATTCTTTAGTCCAATCCCTACCAAATATAAGAATTCCTTTTATCAAATTCTTGAAAAAGGGTCAAGGAACCTTTACTTGAATACTTCAAAACAGGGAAAGCTCACTAGTTTACAATGCAGCCTATCCCACTTGTCAAACAATACAATCATTATATTGAGCCTAATTAATTTCCATAATCCTCATTCAAAGTTTCTGTCATCAAGTATTCAGAACATCATACATGGCGAAGAGTTGAGAATAGCTAAATCATTAAGTCTTCTCTGAGTTCCTTTGTTGTCATAATTTTAAGACCTGGATGCTATCTCGTAGATTTCAAGAGCTGCTCCCCCCACCAACACACAACACACCCCCTCCTCTGAGGTACTGAATACTTACCAGCAATTGTACCAAACTATTCAAGGAAAATAATTCCAATTTTTTATTTGTGCCATTAAAAAAAAAACAACTGAAAGGCTTCAGCTGAACTGATGCTAGCTAGCTCCTAAGTTCTCAAGAAACTGTCATTTGCATATTTTAGTACCTTCTGATAAGATACCTACTTAGTTATGAGTAGAGAATAAGTTCCAATTTTATTATGTTAACTTTCAGATAGCTAAAATACTATATATCCATGAAACTTTACTTCTTTTACTAAAGAAACTATGTGCTTCCAAGAATTACATCTTAAGTAATTATGATGAACAATCATGTTTTGTATTTTATTCCTTTTAACTTCATTGATTCTGGGCCAAACATTAGATTCACCTTTTAATTTTTAACTTTGTCATGTCTAATTAAAGTGGTAGGTGTACACACAATCTTACCTACATGTGTATATTATACTTTTGAAATAAACATAATGAAGAATATTATATGCTTAATGTGAACATAGCCTAAGGCCCTGTGGTAAAAGGCACAATTTTGGTAAAAGTAAGTAAATAAATAATAAATACAGACTATTTTTTAGTGGTAAAATCTTAAAAATTAAGCAAATATGCTAAGTGGCTGGACTGGTTTAACTTTGAGGTAGATTTAAAGGGCAGTTTTTAATTTGATAGGTTTAGAAAAGAGGAAGGTGGGAGGCAGAGGAGGAGTGGTACCTAGTGAGGCTGCTCTGTAAGATGAATTGCTGTTACGGTGAAGCTGGTTACAGTAATAGCTGGAAACCATAAGTGTTACAGGCTTTGAAGTCAGTTCAGCTTTGATGTCTTACTCTCATAGCTAATCATAAGATAGTATGGAAGAGGAAAAAAATAAGACTTTCCAAAACTGTCTTTGGTGTAATTGCTCAGGAAATCCTAGCATGCAAAAAGACTGGTGTCTGTGTGAACAATTCAGTAGCACCAGTCTCTTCTTTACTTTTATTTTTATTATTTTATTCAGTGCGAGGAGGGGAGGCAGAGACAGACTCTTGCATGTGATGCAAAAGGGATCGACATGGCAAGTTCAGTACGGGGCGATGCTCTGCCCATCTGGGGTATTATTCTGTTGCTCAGCAACCAAGCTATTCTTAGCACCTGAGACAAAGGCCATGGAGCCATCTTCAGCACCCGGGGCCAACTCACTCCAATTGAGCCATGGTTGCAGGAGGGAAAGATATATATATATATATATATATATATATATATATAGAGAGAGAGAGAGAGAGAGAGAGAGAGAGAGAGAGAGAGGAGGGGGGAAGGGTAGAGAACCAGATGGGCACTTCTCCTGTGTGCTCTGACCAGGAATCAAACCTGGGACATGGGACATCCACATGCTGGGCCAACTCTCTACAACTAAACCAACCGGCCAGGGCTGCTTTTTATTTTTAAATTAAAAAGCTTTAAATCATTGTTGCAAATTATTTGTTATTTTGGGGCATGCACATAGATATGCAAAACCATTCTTAAATTTGTTATCAGAACATGTCAATCAATAAGGAAAATAGTGTATTAATGATGATTTGAGGTTGTCAGTATGTTCTAAGTATTATTCAGTAGAGTTATTCATATGTGGTTCCCAACCTTGAGAAACTTATCAGCTGAGGACTGGTAACCCTGTCTGGAAGAAGTCTTAGACATCAGCTTGTATAAGACTGAAGCCAAGAGAAGCTGGCTTGTTTTGGAAACAAAAGCTGAAACTGCCAAGTACACACATAAAGTAAATAAATGATGACCAATAAACACCATGTAGAAATAAAAAGATAAGAGAATCTTGTGAGTTGTTGGCCTTAAGAAAAATTGTGGGAATTTCATGCTTAGACCCAGCATTGTTTCTCTCACTTCAGTCATTTGTGGGACACCTTTGTGCATTCTGCCATATGAACAAACTACCAATACTATTAGAATATCCAATATTTTCCTTATATCAACTCACTTTTTCTATTTGCCCAGTTCTAAGCAATAACACCCAATAAATGGGTTCCGAGTGTTACTCATCTTTTTCTAATACATATTAGAATAAAAAAATAACCACTAAAATAAAAAAAAAATGGTTCATCAATGAACTACCAGTAATATGAGTATAGCCTGACCTGTGGTGGCGCAGTGGATAAAGCGTCGACCTGGGAACACTAAGGTCACCAGTTCAAAACCCTGCACTGGTCTGGTCAAGGCACATATGGGAGTTGATGCTTCCAGCTCCTCCCCCCTTTCTCTCTCTCTCTCTCTCTGTGTCTCCTCTCTAAAAATGAATAAAATAAAAAGAAGTAATATGAGTATAAAACACTAACATGGAAGACTCAAGGGAAGACTATACCCTAATTATTTCTTGTGGTACTTAAATGAGAACTATGATTTTAAAGTCTGTACTCCTTAAGTATTTAGATGCCCATGTATCCAGTGACCTAGGACAACTTGAATTAAAAAGAATTTTTTCCCACCTTAAAACTTTGTTTAGCTATTACATCTTGCCCCAGCTTACTTGAGGGATAATACCATATTTCCCCAAGTATAAGATGATCCCATGTATAAGACAAACCTTAATTTTGGGGCCTGAAATTTGAAAACAAATGTATTACATAAAGTTATTGAACTTAAGTTCTATTCATCATAAAATTCATACAACTCATCACTATCAAAACTCCCATCCATTAGCTTGTCCTCATCTGTGTCTGATGACCAATCACTGTCTTCAGATATTGCCTCATCCTCAGTTCTATCTGTGGCATTTGAAATGCCACACTTCTTAAATGACTTGACAATGATCTCAATCTTCTTATTATCCCAGGATCTTTTCACCGAAGTACGAACTTCTTCTATAGTTGGTTTCTTCACTCTTCCTGCTGGTGTCAAATTGTCCCCAGAAGATTTCATCCATTGGTTCTATTCATCTCTCATGCAGCTTTGAAGGGTTTGTTAATGCTGACATCAAATGGTTGGAGCTAAGATGTCAAGCCTCCAGGTATGACGGCAAGTTTTGTTTCTATCCATGAACTAACTGATCAAGCACCAATAGGGCAGGCTTGCATAAGAGCCCACCTGGTCTCCTTCTTCAAACTTTCTCAACCAGATCTTCTTCCCACCCTGATCCATCCAACCCTTGTCATGAACATGGACAATCACTCCTCGAGGAATGTCTTCTTTTGGCATTGTTTTGCGTTTGAAAATCAGCATAGAAGGCAGCTTGGTTCCATCAGCACAACAAGCTAGACAACTGTATAATGGCTCTTTTCATGTCCACTTGTCTTCACAGTTACAGTTTTCACCCCCTTCTTATCAACAGTTCTGTTACTTGGGACAGCAAATTGAAGTGGAACTTTGTCCATATTTGCAATTTGTCCCAACTTAAACTGAGGTGTATTCCAACATTGAATGACAAAAAGATGAAATTCAAGGACCTTTTGCTCATAGTTTTTAGGCATCTTTTGGGCAAGTCTGGTGCATGTACGCATGCTCAGTCCATTCTATTTAATAAACCTGAAGCACCAATTGTGTCCTCCTTTGAAATCAGGAACTTCTTTTTCATCAGCAATTCTTCTTGCCTCATGCTGGACCAACTTTGTGGACACAAGAATTCCAATTGCCCTTTGCTCTTCAATCCATATCTTCAATTCCCTCTCTAATCAGGTCATTTTGCTGACTTGCCTCTCATGGCATGGTGTTTTCAGTGGGATTTCTTCTTCTTGTAGCCAGTCTCGGATTGATTTCTCAGTTGGAGGAGGACCAAACTTACTTTCAGCAGCACGATTTCCATTCACTTTTGCAAACTGGATCACTTTCTTTCTTTTTTTAAAATTACTATTATTTTTAAGATTTTATTTATTAATTTAAGAGAGAGCAAAAAGAGAGAGAGAGAGAGAGAGAGAGAGAGAGAGAGAGAGAAAGAGAGTGAAAGGAGGGAGGAGCAGAAAGCATCAACTCCCATATGTGCCTTGACCAGGGAAGCCCGGGGTTTCAAACTGGCGACCTCAGTGTTCCAGACCGATGCTTTTACCTAATGCACCACCGCAGGTCAGGCGCAAACTGGATCACTTTTAATTTGAATTCAGCACTGCACGAAAATCTTTTCTGAGCCATTTCTGGGTTGAATGTGGCAAAAAGTAACCTACAGTAACATACAAGTAACAAGTGCAAAACAATGAGTGCAAAGACAAGCGTGAATAAGCGGAAATGCAAGTAAAAAAACTGCAACCACTATAAGATGCACCTGGTTTATAGACCTCAAATTTTTCAAAATAGGGTGCATCTTATACATGGGGAAATACGGTAAATAACAAATAGTTTAAAATTTCTGTAATACATATGATAGTATTGATAGTCCAACCCAAGGTAGTAAGAAGGTTAAAAGGGAAAAGTTTCTTTTTGACTTTCTTAATGGTGCTGCTATCTTGCTGCCTATTGATTTAAAAGAAAAAAAATATCTTTGTAGCATTTCTAGGTAGAAAAGAAACTATAGGAACAATTTTATAGGCGCAGTTTTAATGGGATGAATAGACACTTCTTCAAAGAGGACATACAGATGGCCAATAGGCATATGAAAAAATGCTCAACATCACTAATCATTAGAGAAATGCAAATTAAAACCACAAAGAGATACCACCTCACACCAGTCAGAATGGCGCTCATTAACAAAACAACACATTATAGGTGCTGGCGAGGATGTGGAGAAAGAGGAACCCTCCTGCACTGCTGGTGGGAATGCAGATTGGTGCAGCCACTGTAGAAAACAGTATGGAGATTAATTAAAAAATTAGAAATGGAACTACCCTTTGACCCAGCTATCCCACTTATAGGAATATATCCCAAGGACACCATATCACCAACTGAAAAAAAGAAATGCACCCCCATGTTTATGGCAGCATTGTTCACAATAGTGAAGAGCTGGAAATAGCCCAAGTGTCCATCAGTGGACGAGTGGATTAAAAAGCTGTGGTACATATATACAATGGAATACTATGGGGCCACGAAAAAAGAAAATAATTACCTTTTGCAACAATATGGAGGGACCTGAAAACTATTATGTTGAGTGAAATAAGCCAGGCAGAAAAAGAAAAATATTATATGACCTCACTCATTTGAGGAATCCAAGGAACATTGAGAACTGAGGAAAGGAATTGAGACAGAGGAGGGATCAAAGGGACCAGAGGAAAAGAGGACAGAGGGAAAGGGGATGATAGGATGGGATAAACCTGAAGGTAAGGGGGGAGGGCGCTCTAGGGAGGGGGCAAAGGTAATATGGGGGAGTGGATGCAGTCAGGGTTACCCTAGAATGTATGTAAACAAAATTAATTAAATTAAAAAAATGGGAACGAGAAAAGAATGGTTAAAGTTCTATGGCATTCTTCTTGTATATGTGTTGGTGTCACAAAAAGAGATGATGAAGCATCCAAAGGCTGATATTGGAAGAGGGGGTTAACTATGTCTCATGGAAACAGATGTTATTTCTCTATTAAATTCTTATCCTTTAAGTTCATTAGAGTTTACTGTAAATATAAACAAAAGCCACTGGTGGGCAATTAAATTTGAAGAAGTAGCCCATAAAAAGTGGAATATTCAGTATGTGTTAGAATCACTTACACAACATCTGATTTATTAGTTAGAATTTAAGCATTCCTCTTATAATACATGTTAAATACACTCAAAAAATATTATTCTGTAATGTAACAAAAATGATCATTTCAGTATAGTCTAAGGCTGGGAGGACAAGAACATTAGAGCAAATTAATCTATAATCCTTTACCTACACTAAAGGGTTGAAAATCTGCAGGCATTTACAATGCAAACTTTAAAATGAATGTGCCATTTCCAAAGTCATCTCACTAGACAGGAAAAAGGAACTTGACATGTGACCAATAAATTATGAGAGAGCAACACCTAGGGGTTAGAGGGCACTGATGACTTCAACAAATCTCACCAGCTAGGGCAACAGATTAAGCCAGGGGATAGGATGCCCTACAACCTTAACCTGTTAATACCTTTAAATTCTTAAGAATGACCTCTAGTCTGCTCTTTCGTATTAGTTGTTGGTTACACTAATTACAGCTTAACTGGTATTGTTGGTACCCGTTTTTCCCTCAAAAGACACGTAGAGAAAGGTTATATCTACTAGCTTCCAATAACTTTCAGCTAAATTCTGTTGTACACATTAGGAGCACTTACCACCAGTTTTGAAAGGGTCTTTTATAGACATCAAAGGAAAGACACTAAGAGCAATGTGTGTTTGTGGATTCTATAAAGCATTTCGTATAGGAAGCTGTAAAAATAAGAACAGTAACTTCTCCTGTGACTAGAACTTCAGAATAGTTTAAAACAAGGTAATTTATTTTTTATGTTTATTTTTAATATAGAGGGACTGGTGATTTCAAATATAAGGAGCTAGTTATACCTTAACCATGCAAGTGAAGTAAAAATACTTAGCCCATGAAATTCCCTCAAAATTTATGGTCTTTAGAAAGGGATAATAAAATTTCTATCATGGTCTTTTAGAACCGTTTTAAGTTCAACATTTACATAGATGTTAACCTAACATTATATGGATTGTGCAGAGATTCCAAGCCCATTTACAAAAATTCAAATACCATCTGTGAGGTTGCAGTAAATTACTCTGTAACATTAATCTTTAAACCAGGCACTAAATCAGAACAGAAACATACCAAAGAGATTTAAAGCAAGAAAGTCATACTGAATTATTGAGATTAATGTAAATAGTCTTACATATAACAGTTGCAGGTTCTCAATATCACATTGTTTCTGCTTTGAATGAAACATATAAAATTACCTCCACATCTTAAAAATAAATTACTAATATCTAAACGACACCCTTGTCAAAGAACTGTGAAAATGATGGGCGAAGGTTTGTTAATATATATGTGCTCTGAGTTAAGAAATACAATAACAAAATTTTAAACATATGAAATAGATTCAATAGAGAGTGACTATTAATTAATGTTACAAAAGGAAATCTTTGAACCAAACATTTTGTTCTTAAAAGATGTTGACCAACAAAATTTTGACTTAAATGAAACTCTTTGGGAAAATGAAGACAGATAATTAGAGTACTATGTGCCATCAAATCCAAAATGCCACTGATTTTCAGATTCATCATTACTTAGAAAAAACATTGCCAATTAAGCTATGACATAATGCCTTCTTATCATGCTGATTGCAAAATATATTCAAACTTTAGGTAGTTAAAACTGTGTCTTATAATCAATGAAATATAATATTTTATAATAAATTGACTTGTCTATCAATATATTTAATAAATAAGGTATTCTTGTGAGAGCAATCCGATACTAAAATATAGTTACTGGGTAATATAAAATAGCTTTATTGTATATGAAACACTGAGAGGATATTGACTATATATTTTCTATCTTCTCTAAGGACAGAAGATGAGGAAGAGCAGCTGATACATTAGTGATATCAGTTTGCTTGACTAATTTATTGATTAATTAATGTCCCTACTTTGTCCCACCAAAGATTTAAGGCAGATATCAAGATCATATACAAAAAATAATTAGGGAAATAAGAAATAGAAAACTAGAACTGGGGAAAAGAACAAAAACAGATTGTAAGAACATAAAGAACTCCAATAAAAAGTCTCATTTTCTCAAAATAATTACCTATCTCTTCCACTTCCTAAATATCCATAATAAACCTTAGATTATTAGACTGTGTACCTTCTGGTTATATTATTTTGATTAGATAAATAATGTATAAATAATAAAACAGATCCTAGATTTTAATTTTTCATTGTAATTTCAAAGAATTAAAGCATAATATATTTATCTGGGAGAGCTGAAGAACATTTCTGCCTTAAGTTTAGGACCTTGCCAATTCCAAAGAATTTCTATAAAACAGATTTTTATAATCTACTATTAAGTATTGAAAGATAGATAAAGAAAGTATGATCAAGAGAGAAAATAAATACTGGAAAAAGTAACCCAAAAGTAAGAGCAGCTCTCTCTCTCTCTCTCTCATTTTTTTACAGGGACACAGAGAGAGGGATAGATAGGGACAGACAGACAGGAACAGAGAGAGGTGAGAAGCATCAATCATTAGGTTTTTGTTGCCGTTGCGACACCACAGTTGTTCACTGGTTGCTTTCTCACACGTGCCTTGACCACAGGCCTTCAGCAGACCGAGCCACCCCTTGCTGGAGCCAGTGACCTTGGGTCCAAGCTGGTGAGCTTCTACTCAAGCCAGATGGGCCTGCGCTCAAGCTGGCAAGCTCAGGGTCTTGAACCTGGGTCTTCTGCATCCCAGTCCGACACTCTATCCACTGAGCAACCGCCTGGTCAGGCAGCAGCTCTCTCTTGAAAAGATTAATTTAGCTGTACCAATAGATAAAGTAGGATTAATGTGAAGACCAGTGTACTAGTGGACTAAGTCTGTGTATCTTGAAGTGGTAAAACTGGCCTATGGTACAGACGCTATTACGCTATCTCAGGATGTAGGTGGTAAATGAGCGAGCACCACCCACTGGAAGTACTGACTAGAACAAATATTACTGCACACAGGCTTTCACCCAGTAGGCCTCACTCAGGCTGCGTGCAGTTATCAGTAAACACGGTAAAAATGACACAGGTCACCGTGGAATCATTTAGATGCATTTCAGAATCAGTTCAAGTGTTTAAAATGTAGGATCTTCTTGTATTTTTGTTACCTCACATTTCCTGTTCTCTCTGTAACAGATAACATAAGCATCTGTTTGTGGCATGTGCATTAAGTTTTCAAAAAAACTAGAGGAACTGATACAAGAACAACTGTGGTGGTGCTGGACATAACCTAAACTTTTCCCTGAGGAAGCACTCCTCTTCAACTCACACACTCCTTGCTGGGCTATCAATTACACTGCCATGCTCCAGCCCACCCTCCTCATAGATTGGGCGGGCCTAGGGACCATCACAGTACCAAGGCAGGGTCAGATAGAGCTTTCACTAAGATTCTCATTCCGATGCTAAGGCTTTTTCTGTGCGACAACACCAAATAGAAGATGCTGCAGCTTCTTGTTGCTACGCTCCTTGTCTGTGTGAAGTTTAAAGCCCTATCTGCAAGAAAGAAAAAATAAGGCCAGTAGCAAGTAAAAGGAAAGGAGGAGATGGAGGGAGAGCCTTGATAAAGTTCGAGGCCTCGTATCTAGTACTGCTAGTAGCTCTACTCCTGGGTTTACCATTTACACGAGTCAGTAAATTACTTCTTTTGTTAGTAGCTTGAATTGGACTTACATAACTTACAATGAAGAAAGTCTGTACTATCATAGTAATCGCAAAGGGTAGTTTGTATTCTACTCTATTTTTTTCTTTAAGCATGCTTGTGTGTGAGAGAGAGACAGACAGACAGGCAGGGAGGGAGAAATGGGAAGCATCAACTCATAGTTGCGGCACCTTAATTAGTTGTTCATTGATTGCTTTCTCATGTGTGCCTTGACCAGGGGGCACCAGCCGAGCCAGTGACCCCTTGCTCAAGCCAGTGACCTTGGGCTCAAGTCAGTGACCTTGAGTTTTTAAGCAAGTGACCTTTGCAGTCAAGACAGAGACCATGGGGTCATGTCTAGGATCCCACGTTCAAGCTGGCAAGCCTGTGCTTAAGTGGATGAGCTGGCTCTCAAGCCAGCAACCTCAAGGTTCTGAACCTGGGTCCTCAGCATCCGAGGCCAATGCTCTACCCACTGTAGCACCACTTGGTCACACTATTCTACTCTTTTTTGAACTTTTAAAAACTGTGAAACTGATATTCATGTATGCATCTTTGAATCTGTAAAATAACTAAAGTGGTGGCATTTTTAATGTTAATATGTTTTTTTTCTTTTTTACAGGGACAGAGAGAAAGTCAGAGAGAGGGATAGATAGGGACAGACAAGACAGGCATGGAGAGAGGTGAGAAGCATCAATTATTAGTTTTTCATTGCCTTGCGACACTTAGTTGTTCAGATTGCTTTCTCACATGTGCCTTGACTGCGGGCCTTCAGCAGACCGAGCAACCCCTTGCTAGAGCCAGCGACCTTGGGTCCAAGCTGGCGAGCTTTTGCTCAAGCCAGATGGCCTTGCGCTCAAGCTGTCAAGCTCAGGGTCTCGAACCTGGGTCTTCTGCATCCCAGTCCGACGCTCAATCCACCGCGCCACCGCCTGGTCAGGCTGTTAATGTGTTTTTAAAGGCAAGAAGTTTCTGGATTATCCATGTAAGTGATAGAAAACAAGGCCAAGTTAGTTTAAGATCATGGTTTTGTTGTAGATGGTGCCCTGTGTAAACAACCCATTCACAAACAACTGAGAGCTAAGTAAAGCTATTTCTCTTGAGTAAGAAAGCAGAAGTCATTGGACAATAAATGCTTTTCCAGAATAAATTTTCAAAAACTGTAACATGTAAACCACTTTAAGAGCTGACAGGAAAATAAATCTTACCTGGTATTCTGATTTGTATGAGCTGTATTCTACCTCAAGTTGAGTTATAAAGAACTCCAAAAAAAAGCCTCAGTTTTCTCAAAATAATTACCTATCTCTTCCACTTCCTAAATATCCGTATTAAACCCCCAAATAGTTGACTTTTAGAAACCTTAGATTACTAGACTGTGTACCCTCTGGTTATTATCTGTTGGTGCTAAAGGTCTGCAAAGGCAGCTGCCCACTAAAGTGCATCAAACAAGAATCTGCTTCTTATGCAGACTTCTCAAAATTATTCACCTAACAACTGTTTCATTATACATTGTTTGGGGATTTTCAGAAGTAATAATATATTAATAAGAAATGGATCTATCAATGCTGAATCCTAACAGACTTTTGGCCTGACTTCAAAACTAAATTTGTGTGCTGAAATAACTTATGCTAAAAAGTGTCACTCAGTAATTAAAGACAAAGCATGTGTGTCAAGGCTCATGCACTTATCAATGGCTTTTGACACTGGTGAGCTTGCATGCTTGGAGAAAAAAAAATGTAATCTTCAAATTCTACATTGATACTAAGGACTCATTTTAGAAAGCTCTGTGAGGAATGCCATATACGTTAAAGCCTTTCAATATTCTTGGATAGAAGCAACACTGTACTTAATAACTAAAAGAGTATAGGTTTTCAATTAAAAAATTGTTAAGCACTGCACTGTTCTTTATGCCTTGCTAAGTAATTTTCAATAATCCTTATGAGGTTTTTTGTTTTGTTGTTGTTGTTCTTAGAATGATTCTGTTTTTTTTTTTTACAGGGACAGAGAGAGAGTCAGAGAGAGGGATAGACAGGAACAGACAGACAGGAACGGAGAGAGGTGAGAAGCATCAATCATTAGTTTTTCGTTGCCATCGCAACACCTTAGTTGTTCATTGATTGCTTTCTCACATGTGCCTTGACCGCGGGTCTTCAGCAGACAGGGCAACCCCTTGCTAGAGCCAGCGACCTTGGGCCCAAGCTGGCGAGCTTTTGCTAAAGCCAGATGGTGGGCCTGCGCTTAAGCTGGCGAGCTCGGGGTCTTGAACCTGGGTCTTCCACATCCCAGTCCTACGCTCTATCCACTGCGTCACCGCCTGGTCAGGCCTTAAAATGATTCTTTACAGGAATATTTTAGTTATCTTTATTTCACATGAGAATAAAACAGATTAATTATTTATCTTAAGTCACTTGTTTGGCACACAAATATGTTGGTATCTATTCATCTCCAGTATCATGCTAGGTACTCTCTTATACCGTGAGCTGTGGGCAGAGACAGTATGACTATATGCCATGACAGTCAATGGGGTTTCTAATCAGACATTGTTTTTGCAAACAAAGGCAACTAGGCTACTACTTAAGATGTCTAGTTTCAGTTACCAAACCCTTCTCAGGGTTTCTTATGATACTGTGATAAACTTCAAGAAACTTATTGACAACTTTTTATCAAAAGCCTGGTGGAGACAATTAATTGACTCTTGAGAAGAAGAGGCCAGTAGATATGCTAGCCATCAATATCATTAGATTTGCTGATTAGTAGTGCCCAGGCACACTGTCAGGAAGGAAGTTTTATGCCAGTATGATATTACTGGCATAATCCCTGGAAGAACAGCCTTCAGAACCTTAGATCTTTGAATTAAGACTTAGGCTCTTTGTCATATACATCAATATAAGAACCAGCCACACAAAGAATAATTTAGTGCCTTAAATAGCAACATTAAGAACATCAAAAAAAGTATAACAATTTAATTATCTACTGTGTTGTTCAACGTTTCCCTAAGATTGATATATTAATCTTTAAATTTAATGATAAGAAAATATTTCTCCTAATCCATTTTGTAAAATTTATGCAATTAGGTTAACAAACTGAGAACTATTGGACTTTTTTGCTGTGGCTGTCAAGATTTTAACCGCTACATTTAACAGGCAATGGTAGTAACTAATCACAGGCTAGATTTTTACTTAAAACAAACTCCTTTCACTTTTCCTCCTATTTCTGACTTTTAGTATTCCCTCTATCTCTTCTCACACCCTTAAAAACTCCTAATTATCCTTCAAGTCTTAGCTCAAGTTGTCCTTGCTCTTAAGAATGTTCCTAGATAGTCCTCACCGACTTACACACTCCTTTCTCTGTATTGTTCTTCTGTCCATTTTGTAACAGCGGCCACGTGGTGAGGCAATCCCTGGTTTCTCACTTCTCTCTTCTATCTAACCTATGTATTCTTTAATTCAGAATCTTCAGGGCCTATCTCTTAACAAGTGCTTAGTAGATAGTCAATAAGTGAGGAAGTAGAGATACAATGCTACTACTTACTAGAATGTGAGGATGGGAAATGGCCACAGCAAGGATGTTTGGGAGATGGCCAAGAGCTGCTCTACTGGGCATCATCCTTTTGCCCACCATGATCCGGTGTATTACTTTTGATTTACATTGCTCATATTTTGCATAATGTATTTAAAATGTGAATATTAGTATATACATGCACATTTTTGAAGAACAAGATACCAAACCACTGCTCTATTTACACTTTTAAAATTTAATAACATTTGTATGAATATTAGCAGTATGAAAATATGTATAATCAGATAATATAATTAAATATATATGCATAGTTATGTTAGCACAGGTGGAGTTTTATGGGTGAATCAATAAATGCATATGGAAGTAAACATGCTAAAGATTTATAAGATGCTCCACTGAATAAATGAAATCATTACTGTCCTCATTAAAACAATGATAGAAAATCTATACTTGCTTTTTAGCAGAAAGCAGCATTTCATTTATGTGTGGTTTTATTTCAACTGCACTATCACTGGATCAACTGTAAGAAAATATTTAAATCTCACAAATTCAAGCACCTTCTGTTTCCTAAATGTTCACATGGTGTATATATATGTGTGTGTGTGTGTGTGTGTGTGTGTGTGTGTGTGTGTGTGTGTTCAGAGGATGTTCACCAAATAAATTGTTTACTGACTAATGCAAGAAACTCAGTTTAAAAGTAAAAATGATGCCATTTTTTTATGAACTGTGTCATTTCTGGGAACTCAAATAAAAAGGATAAAGATTCTTTCACTTCTCATTTAAAAGGATAACATTTTTATAAGTATTTTACTTAAAATTTCTTGGCCCAGAAGACAAAAATTTATGGCTTTAGATGAACTACTTTAATGCTGAGACATCAAAGCAGCAAACCTTCTTTTCTACCTGTGGTGTTGGTGTGACTGCCTTTTCAGGAAGAGAAAAGAACCACACTGCAAAGCTTTGTATGATAAGTCTGTTCCCACCTCTTCTCTGTAGTTTAAATCTCGAAGGTAATATACATTTAGTGAGCAGACTGGTGACAAAAACGAGTGTCTGGAATGAGGTAATCTTTTATAATATTTGCATGTATTTAACTACTTATTAGAGAAAAATTATTTACACTTCATACACTAAGAAAATGTACTTGGTGTCTACTTAGGTTTAGCAATATTCTTAAAAAACTACTTATGAAAACAATCAGTGTCTAAACTCTTGCCATTAGCTGCTTCAGGTCTGCTTTTCACAAAAACAACAAACACAATCATAGGGAATTAAAGGCAAGTTACTTGACTGTCATATTACATTAGCTGAATGAAATTACTGGCTAACAACACTTAGAAAGTGACAGGGCTTTCTCAATAGGTCTATCTGTCAGTTTTTCTGGGGAAGATAAGAATCGTATCTTTATCAAAATATCTAATATTTTCTTCCTAAGATAATGTCTCTCAACCACACTGATGAAAGTTCAATTGTTCTACTCCTAAAATAAACAGAGTAGTAGGTACTATACTTCTTCAGCCTATAACATTTATTGGTTGGGAGGGGAAAATGTTACTGGTATTAAATTTTCCTGGGGGGCATTGGAGTGGTGACACTGTCTATATGAGTGGTCTGGAGAAGGATGCAGATCGGGGGCTGTCTGACTCTGTGGCTAATATGTTTTCCTTTCCCTCATACCACCTTTCTTTTTTTTATGCTTTTTAAAAAAATACTATATGCTTTTATTGTGCCAGGCTGTGCTTTTTTAAAAATTAATTTTAATGGGGTGACACTAATAAATCAGGGTACATATGTTAAAAAAAAATCTCCAGGTTATCTTATCATTCTATTATGTTGCATACCCATCACCCAAAGTCAAATTGTCTTCTGTCACCTTCTATCTGGTTTTCCCTGTGCCCCTCCCCTCCTCCTTATCCCACCCTTTCCTCCCTCCCCCCACCCTGTAACCACCCAGCTATCCCACTTATAGGAATATACCCTAAGGACACCATAGCACTGTTCAAAAAGAAGAAATGCGCCCCCATGTTCGTGGCAGCATTGTTCACAATAGTGAAGACCTGGAAACAGCCCAAGTGTCCGTCAGAGGACGAGTGGATTAAAAAGCTTTGGTACACATATACTATGGAATACTAACTCAGCCATAAGAAATGATGACATTGGATCATTTACAACAAAATGGATGGACCTCATACCACCTTTTTTACATAAATTAACTCATTTGTACAAAAAATAATCAAGTCTCTCTGCCTTCCTACATCTGCCCCTCCCACTCCCCAACCCCAAAACACAACGATCTTTTGTCTCTGTCAGGAGTGAGAGGTTTTATGGAATGAACGGTGTCTCCCCAGCCCTTTGATATGCTGAAGTCCTAACTTCCCAGTACATTGCAATGTGACCTTGTTTGTAGAGCGGGTCTTTCCATAGATAATCAAGTTTAAATAAGGTCATTAGGGTGGGCCCTACTCTACTATGACTAGTGTCTTTATAAAAGAGGGAAATTTGGACACAGAGACATGCACAGAGGAAAGACAATGTAAAGAAACAACAGAAGATGACCATCTCAAACCAAGGGGAGAGGCTCGGAATACATCCTCCCCTCAAAGCGCTCAGTAAGAACCAACACTATCCATGCCTTGAACTCGTGAGCCTCCAAAACTGGGAGATGAAATATTTCTGTTCTTAAGCTACCCAATCTGTGGTACTTTGGAATAACTACCCCCGTAAACTAATATATTAGGCTTTGGACATAAAAACTAGGGTGTGTGGGCATTCTGTGAAGAAATAGTATGCATGAAGGTAGGATTGAGTTTGCATTTGGAAGACAACTCAGACCACAGCAGATCAGAAAGGAAAGATTAACCAGGAGTCACAGTATGAGGACCAATGTCATCCTACTCTGTGTCCTCCTTTCCTATAATCTGTATCCTTGTAGCCTCCATAGTCAATCTGTGGTGCATTGTTTTGTTCTTATTCATGGAGACTCACACAATGATTATAGGCTAGAAATAACTTCAGAGATAATTCCTTTCAACTTTATAATGCTGTATGGGTTTTCAAAAATCTTTATGTAAATACTTCATCATATGTTCTCCTACCTGGCTGTCATTTGACAGCTAAGGGAAAGGACTTTCTACTTTTCTTCCAATTATTATAATTCCAAAAGTCATTCCCCAATGTCAGATATTAAGTTTTCTAGCAACTGAGACTATTTTCTCTGTTCTTTCATTTCTTCAGTTTTGACTATCAATCGTAAAGCACGTACTATATGAAAGTTTATAGAAATGTAAAAGAGTGATTTGTTTGGTATAAATAAGATACAGACAAGATACAGTAGAAATACAATGAAGAGAAAAATCGCTGAGTGCCTACTGTATAAAAGGGAAGTCCTAGGGGCTTCTTTCCATATTACCTAATTTTATCCTTTTAACAACTCTCATACTCTGTGGATTGCTAGACACACTTTACTGATGAAAAACTGAGGTTGAAAAAAGTAACTCATTCAAAGTAACAGAGAGAATAGGTTATTGAGGTGGGATTTGAACCCAGCAATGCTTATCTCCCAAACTATGCCTTGGCTATAGGACTATATGTCCTTTGCAGGTCCTTCTGGTTTAGAATATTTGATAATAATTGTTGTTATCAGAGGCAATAGTTATATATTGTAACAGGGGAGCATGTACGTGTAAATCTAAATTAAAGACCCTTCCCCACCTGAACCCTACAGTATTTATTGCTGCTTACTAAAGAGTATGCATTTATTTATTTAAAATAAAGACTTCAGCATAGTTTAGCTCCCTGAGGATCAGGGTGAGCCTATTTTTTGCTCTGAACCTCAGAACCTGTTATATAGGGTACTCAATATTTATTGAATGAACACATCAACAAATAATTGAATCTAAAATTTAATTAAGCTGGTATTATGAACAAAATTGTTTCCCCCCCAAAATTTGTATGTTCAAGACCTAATCCCCAATACTTCAAAAGATGATCTTATTTGGAGGTAGGGTCATTTTTTTCCTAATGAAATTGATTGTGGTGACTCTGGTTAATAAAACTATAAAGGTTTCAAGTGAACAATTCTATAATACATTACCTGCATACTGCATTGTGCACTCATTATCCAAAATCTCTTTCCATCCTCATTAATCCTCCCTTTCCCTCTTGTAATCACCATACTGTTGTCTGTGTCTGTTCTTATTTTCCCAAGTTTTATTCTTTCAATTTAGAATCACTTTCTCAAGTAACACTTCCACCTTCAACTAAAATTTTATTAGAATGGCATTGTAGTTTTCACTTTAAAAACAGTGTTCTACTTGGATAATACAATTTTGTACTCTAAAAATAATTCATCATGAATATATTCTGCCAAGGAAACCGATACATACTCTTTAGTAAGCAGGACTACTTCTAGGTGAAAGCCATAAACAAAAATGGCTTTTCTGAAAAATAAATTCCCATAACATAGTTTTAGTATAATAAACAAAGATGTACAGTATACATATTTTAAAAAATAAAACTATAAAAAACAAAAAAACTATAAAAAACAGGTGCTAATTCAAGAGCAAGATGGTGTTTTGGAATAAGTGAGAATATCCTAACACCTCAAGGTTTCTTAGACAATAGATAGGAAAACTAGCTAAGAAAGGAGAAATTGCTGTCTATTATAGGATTCTAATTAAAGTGCCAAGGGTTAATAAAAGTATAAGAAAAATAAAGGCATTTATTAGTATAAAATATAATGTCCCTTTCTCTCTTTATTTATTTAGTCTGAGTATGAAAGACTTATGTTTATGTAAGAAGTGATTCAGGGCCTTTACAGTATAATGAGCTAAAGATATTCAGAAAATTTAGAACACTGGGAATGACCTAGTAGACAGGTAACTGTGTCAATGAAAAACTCTTGAAAGTAAGGTGGCCAAAGGGAAGGTGTGACATAAACTCTGAAATTGCAGATCTACAGAGAGTCATGGCACCTTTCAAAAATGTGATAAAGGCTATCATCATCAGCTTTAAAGAAAATGGACATAAGTTGTACAAACACACTATTCTGCTTACACTATAAAGGAGGTTGTTGTCTTCAAGTTAAAAATACCTGCCTTGTCTAAAGAAAACAGGATAAAAGAAACTTTTGATTAAAAAAAAAACACTTTCAGAATGATGGTAAAGATCCTACTGAACGAACAAGTGGTTGAAATGTATGCTTTTAATTGAAGTGGGGGAAATCTGGCAGTATGAAGACTGTGTGGAGTGACTACTCAGTGAAACTGTTGTCACTAAGGTCCTGGGGCACTGCTGTTAGTGAAATGACAGATCTTACTTGGTTTCTTATGTTTGTCTCTGTACATCTGACACTGTTAACCAGTGACACCATGCTCGGGTTTCTTCCAGTCCTAAGGGTGGCTCCTTCTCAGTTTTGAGTGATCATGTGTGTGTGTGTGTGTGTGTGTGAGAGAGAGAGAGAGAGAGAGAGAGAGAGAGAGAGAGAAAGGGACAGACAGGAAAAGAGAGAGACGAGAAGCATCAATTCTTCGTTGCGGCACCTTAGTTGTTCATTGATTTCTTTCTCATATGTGCCTTGACTGGGGGGCAACAGCAAGAACAAGTGACCCCAGCAGACCGAGTGACCCCTTGCTTAAACCAGCAACCTTGGGCTCAAGCTGGTGAGCCTTGCTCAAACCAGATGAGCCCGCACTCAAGCTGGTGACCTCGGGTTTCAAACCTGGGTCCTCCTCGTCCCAGTTCTACACTCGATCCACTGTGCCACCACCTGGTCAGGCAGTTTTGAGCGATCTTATCATTAAGGTTTCTACCCATCAATCTTAAATCTCTTAAAAGTCTAAAATATTTTAAATATTAAGGCTTCCCCAAGGTCTAGCCTTTTCTCTTTCATAGTCAAGAGTACCAGTGATGGAAAACCTCATTTTAAATTACGTGATTGCTGACTGGTGACACACAGCAGGACGCCCCTGAGCAGAGGCGCGGCAGCTAAGGGACAGCTGCTGCTGCACAGGTGTAGAGGCAGACCCTGGGAGCGGCTCCGGCCACGGAGAGCCGGTGCCATTTCCCCAAACCTGCAAGAGCTGAAGAATTCAAGGAGCAGCCTGGGTCAGAGCCTCCTAACAGAGCTGCATGTTCATAGCACAGTCATAATCATTAATTTTGGCAATAAGTACTGCCTGACCCTCTACAGCGACATCTCCCTTCCAAGACTTTCAGAAGTGCTGTGTAGGAAAAGAAAGGAATGGGCTTGGTGCTGTGTGATTTTAGTGGGACAGCCCAAGAAAGATTAAGTCATTCGTCACCTGTTAAATCTGAGGCCAAGTGATTGAAGTTCAGTTCCGTTTTCACTAACCTATGTGTATCATCAGTGCTCTACCTTCAGCAACTGAGAACAGGAAAAAATTATATACACTGCAAGAAAACAGGAAATGTGTAAAGAAAGAAGTTAATAAAAATAAAATCTAAATTAATTAGGTAGGAAATAAAAACAGTAATAAACAGGATAAAAAGCAAAAAACTTCTTTGAAAATACCTATCGATGACTTCTTTGTAAGACTGATTAAGAAAGAAAAGTAGAGAAAAAAAACCCTGACAAGATCATTAACCAAAAGAACACATAAATTCACATATGATAGTGATAGATAAATTACAAAACAATAAGTATCACTTGGAGGTATGTGGCGGCACCAGATGTGAAAACACAGAGGGCTGAATGGTATTTGTTTAGTATATGATGACCCAGACTGACTGATGTAGAAGTAGAAGGCTGGAAAAGACCGACTTCACAGGAGACTGGAAAAGCAAGTTAAGATGTGCTATGAGAAAAGGCACCGGAGAATGATGGATAACTATCGCAAATACACTCTAAAAAGCGTATGAGCTCAGAAGAAAGTAAGGGAAATAACCAGGGAATAAAGCAAATGGAGTTGAAAACCACAAAAGCAAGATGGAGCTGAGCTACTGCTGTCCAGTGTGCCAATCTCAGTAACAAAGGGGTTTAAAAATACAATGACTGGAGCAGGACAGGAGATACACTTGGTGGACTACAGGAGGTGAAGAGTTGAACTGAGACCCGCACTTACAGCTGGAGCACTCTAAATGAAAATATGAATTAGAAAAAAAAACAAGCCTCATCTTTCAAGAAGGGGAGAAGAAGAGAAAGTGTGTTTCCTCAAGGACTCTGGGTAGACTCTGTGCTCGCCTCCTATTCAATCATCAGACCTCCCACTTAGGGTAACTGATATCCTGAAATTGTGCATGTTTCTGGTAAAAACAGTATACTGAAGGAGTGAAAAAATTCCAACTTGAATTTTTCACTCAATATTCTGTTTATAAAAATTAAACCATGTTTCTTGATAACCAAAAGGAATAAGAGATACAATTTTCAATTAACAAAAAGGCAACAAAGTCTCCAAACCATCTACATATTGTAATGTACTTTAAAACCAGTGCTAAATAAAACACACACACACACACACACACACAGAGTAATAAACTTCAACTTCCCTTCCTTAATTTTCTTAAATTACTCCCACTCAACCCCCTACATGCATACTCTTAACTTAGTGAATGAAGAACTTAATGCTTAGTCCTGACATGAACCCCAGGAATCCATTTCCCCAGCTTAGCTCCCCCCAGCAGGGCAGGCTCCTCAGCTGGAAAGCCAGACTGGTGCTCCGGACAGAGAGGAGGGTTCCTGCCTCAGGGATGGGGCTGAGGAACACAAGGTGCTGCATTGTTGGGGGGACCAAAATGCAGGCCCGATGATAAAGTCCACTGTTCCCCCTGGGAAAGGGGGCCTGGTGACCCCGACCACCTCCAGTGGGGAGAAAGCATTAGGTGGCAGACTGCCAGTCTTGCTCCCATTATAGAACCAAACTTGGACCGGGTCCATCTGCAGCCGGAGCTGCCCAGCGATGCGGCTCACTTGCTGGGTCTTGGGCTTCGGGCACTGCAGGAAGAGTTTCTCTAGGTTGTTTCCGATGCGTCTTTCCCTGCTTGCCAGTCTCCACTTACAAGCCTGTTCAGGATGATCTCCATTCTGTATAAGCCCAGAAGGTTCTTGGTGTCCATTTCTTCCAGCCACATTTTCAGCAGCGGTCGCAGCTTCCACATGTTGGCGAGGCTAAGCTGCTGGGTCTTCAAGGGGCAGATGGTCGTTTGGCTAAGCATCTTTCCCCCCCAAAAAGCGCCCACTGCGAACCCCACATCCGCCTGCGAGTATCTAAGGGTCATCCTCCTGTCTCAGCTCCTTGGCCTGTTGCTCCATCTCTTTCTCTATGGCCGAGGCATCCTCAGGCAGCGCCAACCTTGGTATGCACTGCAGGACAACGGAGGGCGGGCCCGTGGAAGGTGCCTTCAGAGGGGCTCTGGAATGACGCCCCCGCCTCACCAGCTCCAACCTCGTACAGCACTGTCCTGCCCCGTAATTTGCATGGCAGAGGACTCAGGCTCACCCCTCCACCCTATCAAGGCCCTGGCAGACCACCATCTGGATCCCGGCTGGACAATCAGGCTGCGAGGGGCCGTCTCAGAGTTCAACCAAATCGGAGTGTCAGCAGGCACGGGCATCGAGCCTATAGGCCCGCCCTCACCACTAATTGGCTGAGGGGACAGGTGTGAGGGCTGTGGCACGCCATGGGTAAAACGCAGGGAGCAGGAATTCTGGTAGGAACTGATACCTCTCGAGGCTTCAGAACAACCACCTGCCTCGCCCTCGAGCCCCACCCCTCAGAGGGCGGAAATGGCGGTGCACGCAAGAGAAACTGGCCAAGCGTACTTGCGGTGGTGGGGAAATCTGGTAGAACCACTGGTTAATTCCTTGGGTCTCCAGGGTTAAGGGAGTAAGTCATCTATCCTAAACTACTTCCAACTCCCTCCGAGGTACGAGTCTCTTTCTTGGGTTTTGCACCTCCAAGCTGTCTGGGGTCCCTTAGTCAATGCCTCCATCCTGTCCCTGAAGGGAACCTAGGTACTATATTTACTTACAGCTCTTCAGAATTCTAGTATTAATTCCTTCCCCCTCATAATCTGATGGATCCCTTTGGCTTCACAAATGTTTGTTAAACATCTATATGTCAGGTACTTCTGGGACCACCTCTCAATTCCTTAACCATCCCCTCACTATCTTTATGGTCACAAGTACTGCCAACAGTCTTTCCTTGGCACATCTTCATTCCATGCTCTCTAAGAATCCTAAAAATCCCTGCTTGAATTTCCAGTTAACATAAATTTCCTGTCAGATTCTACCCCTGACCCCCACACTCTGCCTGACAGATTCCACTCTCTTACTGGGGCCAAGTTTTGGACTAATGCCATGTTTCCCCCACCGGCCCTTCGAGTCCTTTGCTCCTTATCCTACCTCAGCTTCCAGGTCCAGAATTCTTGCCTGTAGGAGAGACTTATGTATTTCATCTTTCTACTTCTCTGGAGACAGGTCTCTGGACTGGCTTATCCTGCTAGCCCCACTGAGGATGCTCTCTGCAATGCCTGACTCACCACATCAGGTTCCCCTAAATCCTGGCCTCCTCACATCAGAGACCCGAGGATCTTAAAAGTATTTTTCCCTCCACAATGTGTCCAGCTCAGGCCTCCAATCCTAGGCCATGAGTGCAGATAGCTAAGGAGGGGGGTAGAAAAGAAGATCTGACTTCGGATTCAAAACTTCAAAGGAGGAGCTTTGGAAAAAAGGAGAAGACATTGACCTTGGCTGGACCATCCAGCTTCTAAGCCCTTCATTCTCCAGTTCGACCATGATGTGGGCCTGCCCCATCCACATTTACTCATACTGGTCTTCTTGAAGTCACTGATGACCTTCCAACTGTCAAATCTGATGGCTTTTTAAAAATCCTAATCCTGTTAAATTTCTGTGCAGTATCTGACAATACTGACTACTCTTCTCACTCCATTAATTTCCATGGAATGCTGGTAACAACCAAATTTGAAAAGCCCCGACTTTTCTTTTAATTTCCAGTTCTGTGTTTCCCACTGCCCCCAAATTCATTACCTGCACTGCTACATCTGCTTCTCCTCCAGGCCTCCCTGAGTGGGTTAATGGCATTATCACCCACTCAGTTACCCACACTTAAACCTAGGAACTGCTGCTTGGCCTTTCCCATACTTTTAGGGTATCACATCTTACATAATGGGTCTCCTAAACATCTCAGCTTTATCACTGCCTCTCAAGCTTCACCTTACTCTGTTAATTTAGGCCTCATTATTTTTTACTTGCATTATCATAATAACCTTATCATTGGCTTCTTCTGTATCTCCTTTCAAGTTTATTTTACATACTGCTGTTAGAATAATTTGCCAAAAACCATTACAAACCTGACCAAATAAAAACCTAACCGTGTCACATTCCTCTTAATTGTTTTTCAAAATCTAGCTCCTCTCTCCCAATTAACAATGTGAGCATTGAACTCCTGAGTATAAACTACATGGGCTTTAACCATTTGGCCCCTCTTTCCCTCTCTCCCAATTCCTTCCCAGCCCCAACTACCACACTGCCCCAACTCCCTGCACCCCACCTTACTGCATGCTCAGTGAGAATATTTCACTTTTCACTAAAGATTCCATGCTTTCCATGATTATTATGCCCTTATTAATGCTATTCCTTCTGTCTGAAATGGCTTCCCCTGCTTCCTGGTCTCATTCTCTCATGTCATTCAGGTTTCTGTTCAAATGTCACTTTGTTAGACAAACTATCTAAAACTGCACCCCTTACCACTCTTTGTTCCCTTGATTAACTGTTACTTTTTGGCATCAGCAGTATTACCACTTAACATATAATTGTCTGTATATATTGCTCACAAACATTAGGGGATATTTCAAAATGGATATGAAGTGATAAAATATCCCCTAATGTTTGTGAGCAGTGTATCCGTCTGTTCCTCTGCTGCCAAGAGGGCAGGGACTGTGTCGAGCTCACTGCTGTCGACAGCACCTACACTGCGCTTGGCTCCCGGAAGGTGCTCAGTGAGCATTTCCTGAGTAAATGAAGCATGTTGTATTTCCAGTCATCTTTAAGACACAGTTTAAAGGTCACTGCATGGCAAAGCCTTCACCCTTGCAGAGTTAGTTACTGCTTTGTGGCACTCCTCTTTTACTTGATAAAAGTTTTCATTATAACATTTATCTGTAATTATTTATTTTATGTCTCTATCTTTCCAACTAGAGTGTGAGGTACTTAAGGGCATGCATGTAAGTATTATAAAGACTGGAACATAATAGGACCTTGACTGATATACTGTTTAAATGCTTGCTAAGTGAGTGAATGAGTTCTCATCTTTACAATTCTGAGAGTAAAGCACATTTAATTCCCTTTTAACCATGAGAAACTTGACCCTCCCATCCTTTTTCTCCAAACTTTCTCTCCTGTTTTAGAATAAGGCCCTAAAACACCTCTTCCTAGATGGGGAAGGGAGTGGGTATCACCAGAAGACTAAATTCCCCTTAATGAAGTGGTTGAGATGGCCTTAAAGCAACGGTAGAGGGAAAAATAACTGGGAAATCAACTGCTGTCTCTACAGGCTGTGTGTGTTATTATGTGTTGGTTGTCTGCATTTCCACTGCAAAGACAGCCAGAATGTGTGCTGGCGGAGAGCGAGGTCCTTGTCTTTCTGGTGCACTGCTAGATCCTCAGCACCTGGAACTATGCCTGGCACAGAGCGGGGAGCCAGTAAATGTTTGCTTAATGTTAAATAAATGAATCTCTGCAGCATTAATGGTGAAAAGACATCCAAATTGCTTTGAGATAGGTTTCAAGATGATAGTTTATGAAAAATAGTTTGTAATATACAAAGTTTTGCTTAAGAATAATTTTGCTGATAGCTACCGTATTCTTTCCAGGTCTACCTACATGCTATATTCTTTTCGAATGTACAAAGCAACCACAATGAACAGAATGAAAGGTAGATCACAAAGAGGAATAAAAGAACAATTATATAAATTAAGGCCTATATATGAAAACCAACCCATTTGCAAAAAAAGACCACAGAACTAAAAACAATAGTTGACTAAAAATGTTTTTAGTAAATTGGGAGAAAGTTAAACTAAATTTGAGGAAAGGTTATTATATTAACCTACAGTAGTTGAAACATAGTAGCTAAAAACATTTACTAATTAAAAAAATAAGGCTAAATTAACTTGAAGTGTTTTAAAATTAACTTGGCTGCTCTCAATGATGGTTTTCTCTGTACTTGGTCAGAAGGCACCTGCCAAGGTGCCTATCTCCTGGTTTATGCACATGCGATGCCACAAGTATAAGTTCGTTTTTTTAAGTGAAGCCTTGACATCTCCTTAAAAGTATATTTAATGGGCTATGGAAATGGGGTGATCAGGGAAAAAAAACAGGAGCACATTTGGTTTGAACAGAAATAGAGTTCAGAGGAGGGTAGGTGACGGGGATGCCCAAGACAACCAGCATTGTACGGGCCGGGACACTTGAAGGCTGATCCATCACCTTCAACAAGTACAGAGACCTCTCAGTAAGTGATTAGATTACAGTGTAAGAAGCAGACCAGTCTTATCCATAGAGAATTATGAAGTAAGGATAAGAAACACATGGTCCCAGGCCCTGTGTATTTATAATCTAAATGGGGAGTAAAGAAACTGTCAGAAGAGCAGGACAGCTCACTTGCACAAAGGAAAGTTAACAGTTTTCTACTATTGGGTTCCTGGAATGAAGAGAAGTTAACTTGTAAGCAGAAAAGCACAAAATTATCAGGATATGTATTAGGCCCTCGCTAAGTATTCTTTGTTACATAGAATGACAAAACCAACTGCCAAGATCCACTACTGATTAAGAAGCAGGAAATAATGGAGGGAAGGTTAATAATAAACATATTATAGGGCTTGGTTCAAGTCTTATCTCTTTGGAAAGCTCTGCCCATATTCTCAGGACCACAGTGATCTCCACCTCCTCTGAACTTATGGTCTTTCCATTCGGATACACTGGCTGCCTTAAAAGGCTGTAGTGTAACATCTTAGCTCTCTACCTAGGAGATATAGAACCTCCCAAATGAACATTACAGATAGAATTTATTTTCTACTTAAGTGACAAAAATGTGCCAATGCACATGCTATCCTTAGTGCTCTTAGAATTGTAAGTGGATAAACACCTGGTGTGAGGAAACTCTGGCTTTGACTTACTCTATCATGTTGATCAATGATTTCATTGGCTTGGAAGTTAATTATTGCTTCCTTATTTCTCCAAATGCATTTCACCCAGAGCTGCTCATGCTCCAGTCAGAGGATCAGTCTTTAAGAATATATGAGGCCCTGGCCAGTTGGCTCAGTAGTAGAGCATTAGCCTGGTGTGTGGATGTCTCCGGTTTGATTCTCAGTCAGGGCACACAGAACAAGTGACCATCTGCTTCTCCACCTACCCCTATCTCTCTCCTCCTTTCTGCACTGAGGATAGCTCCATGGTCTTGCCTCAGGAGCTAAAAATAACTTGGTTGCCAAGTAATGGAGCAGTGCCCCAGATGAGCAGAGTATCCCCCAGTAGGGAGCTTGCCAGGAAGATCCTGGTTGGGGCACATGCGGGAGTCTGTCTCTCTGGCTCCCCGCTTCTCGCTTAAGAAAAAGTAAGGCCTGACCTGTGGTGGTGCAGTGGATAAAGTTTTGACCTGGAATGCTGAAGTCGCCATTTCGAAACCCTGGGCTTGCCCGGTCAAGGCACATATGGGATTTGATGCTTCCTGCTCCTCCCCCTTTCTCTCTCTCTCCTCTCTAAAATGAATAAATTAACACAAATTAAAAAACATAGAATAAATAAGATTTGATTTCTCTAGTATACTCTCCAAACAAAACACATACACATACACACATACAAACAACAAAATAGCCTAACTTGTTGAATGTGATTAATTCAACAGAGCAGACTAGATCTAAGAATGGTGTAAGTCAGAGAGCACAAGGCAAAGTAGATGGTATTAATTTTATAGCTTTCCCCACTCTGTAGAGGTTCTAGGAATTCAATACTGACCAGTTATCAAGGTGTGAAGGCACTGCTACCCAAAGGGCCGATGTAGATCCTTAAGAACCACATTAGTAAAGAAGACAAAAGGTAAAGGCAAATGCAAAGGCAAAGGCGGGAGACAAGACCCAGAGACCAGTCACTGGGAAATCCTCTTTGGGGCTAAGAAGAAAAGTCAAGAATTCAGTAAAACTGTGGCAACCGTGTATAGTAAGGAACGATGCCTACCACCTCTCAGTGAGACAGTTAACACTATACATTACAACAGTTTACTTCACTACAACTACCTCAAAACACACTGAGGTAATTGAACTATCAATCCATTGTGTGAATTTTTAAGTAGAAACCTATGTAAGAAAAAAATAAAACATCAAAGGTATGTATGCAGTTAAGAAAAACTGGTATCTGAAGGTAAAGTACATACAATAAGAACATTAAAGCTGCAATAACATAGAAAAAGTGTGGTCACTAAATAGGGTCCTTCATTACTCTCTGAGATAATTCACAAGATAAATAACAGGAGCACTGCTCTGCATAGGGGATAAAAGGCCAAGGCCAAGGTGAAAGAACAGCTATTTGTGGATGACAGTAATAAGAGATGCTTTTACTCTTACAAAATATAAAGAAACTAGAATGTAGTAGTGTTGCCCGTGTAGAATTTCCTTGATTTTTAAATTTCTGATTAAGACAATAAAGGACTTTTAAAAATACCTTTTGTTGTTATTTTTTCTGTCACTTTAAAAAATGACTCTGCTGTAATATAATTGCTACTTTAAAATAAAAGCTCATGACCCAAATATGACACAACCCCATAGTAAGACTCCAAAGAGATTTAGAATATACAGAGAAAAATCTTTCCATTTTATTTTGTAGATCTGAGATATTCATGAGCTGTGAACTTCTGGTGCTATGAAATAGGATTAAGTATAAAATCAGTACACTTTAGCCTTACCAGAAGCCTTAAAGAATTTAAAATGTCTGTATAAGGTAGAAAGAGCAGTTGAGCCAGTAGGGATGAGGTGAAAGGCACTATGGTGATGAGTCAACCATATTCATAGATAGTCACAGATAGATAAAGTTTAAAGGTTCTTGTTATGCCAAGCAGGATTTAAACCAACTTTTTAGCTGAGTTTGCCCTGGTTACAGAGGAAAAGCTTTAAGGATGTTCTCGTACTGATTACTCTAGTCAGGGTGCACTTGCCACCTTCTATATTCAAATTCCTACTCTGCTTACACTGTAGAGCCGGAGATACACAACTTGTTTCCATTCTACTGCACAGTAAAGTACTCTTAGCAGGACAGAAAGCTTATAGCCAATGAAACCATGTGGCCTGGCTCAGGGAAGTAAAGGAGGAGACTAGAATTTCTGTCTACAGGAGATAACTCTTTTGGGTGCTCTGAGAATTTTTATTAACTAGATTCCAAGAATTGATTTTGGTGCTATCACCATCATAAGTTTGGGGTTTCTATGAATTCCCACTAAATCTCTTTAAGAAACTATGAACTGAAGCAACTGAAACAGAGATACTAGTATCTTCTTTTTTTAACTTTTCTAAAATTGATTGATTTTAGAGAGAGAGAGATAGAGAGGAAGGGACTGAAGGGTGGGGAGTGAGGGAGAGAGGGAGAGAGGGAAGGAGGGAGAGATGAAGAAAGGGAGGGAAGGAGGGAGGAAAGGAAAGAGAAAGAGAGAGAGAGAAGGCATTCACTGGTTGCATTGTGTATGTGTCCTGACTAGGGCTTAAACCCGCAACCTTGGTATTTTGGGATGATCCTCTGACTGAGCTAACTGGTCAGGGCATTAGTATCTTTTTTAGAAAAATGGACATATATTTGGCAATATACAAAGCAGTAATAAACATGGAAAATTCAAGAGGCAGTACCAGACTTAAAATTATAAGTTTCAATACAGTGATTTTTCTAAATATGTAGATAAAAACAACAACAACAAACTCCTTTTAGCATTTTAAACCTGACAAAACACTTGGCTTTAGACAATGAGGGAATAAATCAGCTTATAAAACTGAATTCTTTTTCAAAGTCCCATCTCTATGATTCCAAAGGTCTTAAAGACATCCAACCAGCCTGTCGGCCTCTCTTTTGAACAACACTTATTCCCAACTCCACATTTATTTTTCTAGAGTCCACTGTAGCCTGCTCTTCATTCTATGTGTGTGCAGATAACACCAACCAGATTAAGGTTTCCTCTTCTGAAAGCTTCTGAACTTTAGGAAGCGATTATATCAAACCAGCTGTTAATGAAAAACTAACTGAAAACAAGGTTTGTTATCATTATTTATTTAATGTATGTTTTACTCACTATTTTCTGAATATTCAACTATACATCACATGGTTCAAAAAGTAAAAAGGGTATATATTGAAAATGTATAGAATTTATTTTCAATTTTTATTTTGTTGCCTATCATGAAACATTGGCAACTGTTAACTTAGTCAACTTTCAGCTAGAATTTGACATTTTGCTTCAGGAAAAATATCTGTCTTTTAAGTTGAAAGAAATGTAGATGAAACCTAAGGGAAAGACAAGTGAATTTAAAGAAGTTTCCCATAAGGATATGTTCTAGGGCAGGTGTCATTTTGAAAGGAAGGCAATGTATGAAAGAACTGACAGGTGTTCAGGAAGAGTAGGGAAGAACAGGACATTAGCAGGATGAACGAAAGAAAGAGAGTCAGCACTGAATTTAAGTAGGCTTAGGAAAATGAAGAAATAAGGTAGGATACTGAGAATAGGCAGATACAGAAGTTTCAATACTGTACTCTTGTAGGAGGTATACTGGGAGGCTCTGAGCGTCACTGAATGATGAGATTGACTGGAATCAGGACTTTAATAATCCAGAAAATACAAAAACAGTAGCAGAAGAGAAATAACAGAAAGTTTTTCTCAAATATTGAAAAGTAACAACCAATTTCTCCAAAACTATATACAGTACCCGACTGGTTGGATAAAATAACTAGTGTGGGACTATAAAAATGACCATACAAGCTGAAACTATATAACATAATAAATGGAAAAAAGCTATGGTTGTTTAATAACCTTTATTATTTTTTTGTCTAAACATTAAAAATCTTGTTACTGCCTGACCAGGCAGTGGCGCAGTGGATAGAGCATCGGACTGGGATGCGGAAGACCCAGGTTCAAGACCCCGAGCTCACCAGCTTGAGCGCCGGTCCATCTGGCTTGAGCAAAAGCTCGTCAGCATGGACCCAAGGTTGCTGGCTCCTGCAAGGGGTTGCTCGGTCTGCTGAAGGACCGCAGTCAAGGCACATGTGAGAAAGCAATCAATGAACAACTAAAGTGTTGCGATGGCAATGAAAAACTAATGATTGATGCTTCTCACCTCTCTTTGTTCCTGTCTGTCTGTCCCTATCTATCCCTCTGTCCCTCTTAAAAAAAAATCTTGTTACTGTCAGCTAAAAATGAATAGAAAAATGAAAACAAAAGAATAAAAAGAACTATTTAGCACACTATTTTAAAACTTAGAAACAATGAAAATTAAGATACTTTATTTCTTTGTAAAAACTTATTAAGAGTAGTTTGAACAGTGGTTGCCTTCTATGCCCTGGCAAATTGTCACTCCTAAATTCACATCATCTTCCAACGCTTCACCCTTTGCACTTCCAATGTCATGAAATATCTCAGAGTTCACTGGATGTGAATGTTTTTTGCTGCTACTTCCTCTGAGACATCTTCATCTTTTTTCATCACACTTTCCAATTTCACTTCCAGCATTTCATTTCTTTCCTGCTCTTTTATCTTTGTTAGCCAAGTCTCTCCTTTGATCATCTATTTTTGTAAAATGGATGATAATGCTATCTGTGTATGAACTGAATATTAGATATACAATGAGAATTCAGTGAAAGTTTTTGAAAGAAGTGATATGATTGGTAACTGATCATAATGTGCATCTGTTATTTAGTTAGGAATTTGTACTTAATGCAATCATTTACAGTTAATATACTGTGGTAACTGAAATTTGAACTTTTTATCAGGTGGTAGAAATTGGTGATACTGTATATAACTCAACTATGGTGACTGAAATTTGTGCATATTGGAACCATGCAAAGCAAGGAGCATCTGTATTTTGAGTTTTAACTACATGACAGGTACTGTTCTAATAATCCTATATACTGTATTTCCTCATGTATAAGACACTCCCATGTATAAGACACGCCTTAATTTTGGGGCCTGAAATTTGAAAAAAAATGTATTACATAATGTTTTAGAACTCAAGTTTTATTCATCATAAAATTCATACAACTTCTCACCAAGCACAGGAAAGTGGGAAATGCAAATAAAAACCTCTACAATCACTGTATAAGATGCACTAAATTTGTAGACACTAAATTTTTCAAAAAAAGGTGTGTCTTATACATGGGGAAATACGGTAGTTATTTCACTTAATTGTGACCATAACCCAGAGAAATATTTCTAGTATTATCCACTTTTTATAGATAGTGTGATTGTAGCACTTTATCTGGCTATATCATACAATTAATTCTCCACATATCTGAGAGCACAAATTTCCCAAAGTCATAATAAACCTAATGCTCTTCTTACTTCACGCTGACTTACTACCATTAAAGAGTTTAAAATGAGAATTAACATATGCATTTGGAACATATATTTAAAGTGAAATGCCAGGATCTCAAAATATGGATACTTCCAGAAGATGCACTAAATCTTAAGACTGCAGTGGGTACCAGCTAATAAAGGAGCATGTCAGGGGACTAAGAGCTAGTGTTGGGTACTGAGGGTATTTATAAGTCCTTATCCTTCCTTCCCACCCTACGTATTTCAAAGCTCATCCTCTCATTAGCAACAAAGATAATTTTTTCAATAAAAAGAAAATTTTCCTAGGAGTTCATGAGCTCTCTGAAGGAGCAAGCGTCATGTCTAGCAATCTTTGTACCTTAGAGTCTAGACTATATTAATTGTTCAATAAGTCTTTCTGAAATTGAGGAATAAATATTTGCAGTTTCTTGCCTCAAGAGAACCAAGGATAACTCAAGTTTCAGATAAGACATGGAATTAGGTTTTAATTTAGGGGAAACAAACTCCTTTAATTAATTAATTGGTAAAAGTAATTAAATTTAGACTTTCTAAAATTAGCCTTCACTGCCTATGTTGATTAATATTGGTTGCTTATGCTTGATATTGTTTCTAAAGAAAAGCAAAACCAAATAACTATTTATTTGGGATTATTTCTTCATAAGAGAAGTGCTACAAAAATCTAAATCACAATGGTTATGGAAGACTATGTTTTTCACTATAAAGGGCAAGCTGCATATCATATAATTTCACAAGCAATTTCCCCACATACAGGTTATGTTTCATCACTTGCATTTGTGGCCTAAAGTTAACAATGTCCTATTTTAAATTTAATTACATTCCCTTGGGGGACTAAGCAGGAAAAGTGTGCCAAACACATTTAAAATGAAAAGAAGACTCTAAATTTCTTTAAAGGTAACTTATCAAAAGAAAATAAAAATTAAAGAAAATACATGTTCCTTTTAAAAATCATCTGAAATATTAGCTAAAACTAAAAGAATCTCTAAGCCAATATTGATGGTAGAAGGTTACCAGAGAATTTTAATTTAGGGTTTCTTACAAAAGTCTCATTTATAGAAATCACTGCTACACAAAGCTTAAAGTGATATTCATGTGTCTTTGCCTCAATTTTCAACAAGCAACTTCTACAGTATTTTAGAAATTATAAAATTCTGTAATACAACTGAATTCTGTCAAGGATTGTGGCATGGAATTATTCAAAATATCTGTAAACTAGCTTGTATATGATTTCTTTATTAACTGGTATAACACTAAATACATAAAGTGAGATATGTATGGCTGAAGGAGATATTAACAGACATTATGGACAGAAATACTAGTACCAATTCTCAAACAATATTGGGACATGATATAGCATTTAAGTCAATTTTAATAACTAAAAACTGAAGTCACTGATCAAATTATCCCTCAAAATTTATTAACTATAATTATTTTCTTTTAAAATAAGACTATATTTTAAGAATATGATGAAACAAAAAAATTTTAAAAATATACTCCTGCTTTTAAAGTGCTCATAATCAACTTAGAACATCTTGGAAATTTCATAAATAGAACATATTTGGCCTTTCTATGGTGCGTAATGTTCATTTTGAATTTTCACTTCGTACCAAAGTATTTATTTTAGATGTTTTGAATCACTTCTCGAAAGCAATGCAATTTCTCTGAAGAGGTATGTTTTGAAGTCCTTTGCCAACAGACAGACTTATTGCTGGTGATTTTTTTTTTTTTTTTTTGTGAGCATTACCTTATTTATTCTTAGGACAATTCTACAAGGTTCCAGATAAAATAACTGAAACTTAACAAGCATCATTTACTTGGGTGAGAACTTAGGTCTTTTGAACCCTAAGTGTAATTCTATCTAACTCAGAGCTTAATTATTTTTAACATTTTATTTTGAACTACTTTCAAACTTAAGAAAGAGTTGTAAGAATAGTGCAAAGAGCACCTGTGTACTTCACCCAGGTCACCCATTGTTATCATGTTGACACATTTGATATCTATCATCTATCTCTCTCTCTATCTCTCTATCTATCTATCTATCTATCTATCTATCTATCTATCTATCTATCTATCTATCATCTATCTTTTTCTGACCATTCGAAAGTAAATTGGAGACTTTTCCCCTGAATATATCAATGTATATTTCTTAAGAACAGGAATATTCACTTACATATCATAGTAAGTGATCAAAATCAGGAAATTTAACACTGATACAATACTTTAATCAACATACATTATTGCTGGTGATTTGATGTCTGTCAGTGACAAGACAGAGCTGGCAGGGAGGGTGCGGTTGGGGGCACAAAGGGAATGTGTGGCACCAGCAGAGCCCTGCGGCTTGAGGGAGGCAGAGAGAAGTCAAGACTCAGGCAGACTGTGGACGGGGGAGGGGGGACGTGACTCCGGAGGCTGTGGGACAAGGAATCCCTAGGTGGGGAGACTGAAGTCAGGAGGAAACAGAAGACAAGACTAAACTAGATGAGAGAGAGAGTCAGAGGGAAATATGCGGACACAGAGAGGGCCATCAGGAGCAGGGACCCAGACAGAACTTGACACAGGCAAGTGAAGCACAGATAGCCATAGGAAAGCAGATCAATACTTATGGCAAAAGGATGAAAATTTCTGTCCTAGGTACTAGAGATCCTGACTTACTTTTTTCAACAATGAGGAACATAGCATTAAGAGCCATGATGCACTGATATGGGAACAGTAAAAGTAATAACTCCTCCAAATTAACTCATAATTTTCAAGTAGAAATACAAATTCGTATTATTCAGTTATTTATCCAAAAGCATTCCAAAAATAATTGGTCTTACAATTTTTTATCTTTAAAAGGAAGAGTTAGCTCAGTAAAAGGAGATTGCCACCTTTACTGCCAAATTCTTCAAAGAATTTTCACAAATTGATTCAGAAAGCTGTAAGAAACATGGTGGCTATATTTAATTTTATTTTAAGTGAGGTTTCTGGAGTGAGACTACTTATATTCACTGTGATTACTGGAAAACTGAAAGAGTCAAAATTATAGGATAACACTGGACCTGATTAATGTATATAATCAGGGCAAATATTGGTGATCTACATAAATATTATATACAGGGCGGGCAAAAGTAGGTTTATAGTTGTTAGTATGCAAAATAGAGTTTATTCTTATATTATTATTTATTGTATTATTTTCCATATAAACAACTGCATCCCTACATATAGATAGGTTATTGTAAATTATTCTTGAATCAGTTATTTCTCTAGCATTCCTGATTCCAATTAATTATAATGAATGATTCGCTGAAAACACAAGAATTTCTAGTGGTCAACTTTTAGACTACTTATCTCTTAAATTGATTAATAATTATTAGGTAGCATAGAACAATAAATAGGGAAGCTAACTGCTGAGTAATAGGATAAGACAATTCTACAGTAAAGAACAAAGACTGCCTCAGAAGTACTATACAGTTACTGAAAGCATCATTTAAAGGATTAGAATATATATTCCTTGAATGAAAAGAGGAATGTGACAATTCTTGAGCAGTGCATGCAGTCCAAAAGTGATATAGTGTCATATATGCTAGTATGCCTTGAATGTTAAGGTCTGTTTACAAGGCAAAAGTATAGATTTTCAATTACCCAATTAATTTGAGCTGTGTCTAAGAACATATTAGACAACTTGTCTACACATTCTGAATGACACCACATTCTAGAAGCAATTACTGTTGATTTTTCATTGCTACCTTTAGAAAAAAGCGATTATTCACTAAGAGTTATAACATAACTGCTTAGTGTCATTTCCCTAAGACATATTTTAGCAATAAAGTGAAATGCATATTAGGCAAATATTCAGTAAGTTTAGTCAATGTAGATAGTCAATCGGGACTCACTTAGGGTTACATAAGTAGGTTTTTTACAATTAAAATTCACCTAGAAATTACTAGTTTTCCACTTTTTTTTCTGGTGGGAAAATGAGGTTTGACAGTTGAAAAAAATGTTTGCAGCAGTCCCTTCTCCTATATCAGAACCAAGACAAGATCATCTATCATCTAAATTCAAGTTAAATTCTTAACTCTGAAGAGATCTACTAAGGCTCTTCCCCACCTTTTCTTCTTCTTTTGAACATTCATGCTGTTACTGTTCTAATTCTGAGGTGCCCAGATTTACACCAAGTGTTCTAGGTAAGCTGAAATAACAGGGAAAAGCCTCTCTCAAGCCATGGCAAGGGTGAGTAAAATGAGAATAATACAAGTTCCAGGAAGAAATACTGTATGTTGACAGGTACCAGACATGTAGACCACATAGTGTGAGTGAATCTCACTTCAGGTAACAGTAGGTGAAAAATTGAAGCCCTGTATCAGGCTTTCCATCCTATGCGCCTGGTGGTTTCAGGTATATCAAACTATTGATTCCCTCACCCTTCTGGTCAGTCTGGAAGGGCTCCATCCATTTACCCCGGGACACGGAAACCGTGTCTGTGAACCCCGGAGTGCCATAAAGAAGTTCTAATTTTCTGTATGTGCTGCGTAAGGAGGAGCGGGATAGGAATAACCTTCATAACTTGCTTTATGGTAACCACCACCCTCAGAGGACTGGTAAAATGGGTCTGATGTGTTCGTCAGGTTTGCAAGGACCCAGAAAAAGAGACTGTGGGGAGGGAATAAAGGCACAGATTTCAGAGCTGAATAGAAATCTCGAAGTCTAGGAAAATGATCTCTAAAGTCAGAGAGGCAAGTACTGTTGTTTCTATCAGTGGGAGGTGGCAGAAGGTCAGGATAAGAAGGCATGTCCTGGTAATGTCATCTTCTCAGTGAGGTCTTCCTTGGCCACCCCCCTAAAATAATTCAAATTCTCCCCTCCACATACATATACTTTGGGTCATCTTTTCGCACTTTGTATTTCTCCTACCAATTACCACTATGCAGCATACTATATACCTTCCTGTTTCTCTGGTTTAATGTCTGTCTCCGCTATTAGAATCTAAGCTCCGTGTGGGACCTCTGTCTGCTGTAACTCACTGCTGTGTCCCTGGCCCCTGGAGCAGCTTCTGGCCCACAGTAACTACTTGCTGAATGAAGGCATGCAGAATGAAAGTACATACCCAGAGAGGCATGTATGATCACAACTGGAGGAGCTGAAAGTATAGGAGCTTCAGCAGAAGCCCTCAGAACCAATCCGACAAAGAGCAAACTGTCAGTCTTATGCCAGCCAAGGCAAGCTGTGTCCAGACTGCAAGAAGTCAGAAGATACAAGTAACCTTGTCTATTTTCAAACATTTATGTTTTGCTTTCCTTTCATTCACCCTGGGGGAATGCCTCCTCATACACAGTCCAAAATTATATTAGCTATTTCTGGGAGCAGTATGCCATTCAATATCATTTCTAATTTCATCTTTACTGCTACTCCAATCTCTCTCTCTCTTTTTAATGAGGAAAAATAAGTATATTTGTGTTTAGATATTTTGTCCTGCTGGACATTTTTCTTTCCACTGTTAGTTTTCCTTTTGATTTCTTCACTATATTTTTTACCTTTTTGTGACTCTGGTTTCTCTATATATTTTGTGACCCTATCAATGTCACAGAAAACATCAATAAGTTACTTGTTGTTTCAAAATAAAAGACAGGGAAATGAAAGGCAGAATATTTTTAGAAATGCCTTTTCACTCTTAATAGGATTAAAATGATCAATAATAGCCTTAGAATAAATTGTAGCCTTAATTCTAAAATGACTCATGGAAATATATAGTACCATATTACTTTATACAGTGTCTTCCTTCTGATGAACTCAAAATACCCCACCAGACACTAAAAAAAATTATCTTCATAACATTTCTACAAGATAAGTGTGGCAGATATTTGCAGTTGCCATTTTACAACAAATATACAAATAATCACAGGACTATCCTGTAAACCTATTATATAATTCTGTGAATAACAGTGTTTTTAGCAGGCTGATGTTACTAGTAGGAAACACTATTAATAGAAATAAATAGGAAATCAGACACTTGGCATATAATCAATCCCTCAGAATTCTTCCATTCACTACATGTTATGATAACTGAAAAGTCAGACTTCATTTAAGCCTAAGGTATAACACTGCTCACTCTCAAGTGTGGCATTGTCAAGCATTACATTTGCTTTAAAAAGAAAAATAAAAACACTATACTGTAGTGAAAATAATTATCAGTGATATTTTAAGTTCAATTAAAAATTTTCATTGTATCTGTTTTTAAAATACACATTCATAGGTAAATGACATAAAATTAAGGTACTATGAGCAACAGATCTATCTTTGTGTAAAGGAAAATATATTTAGTAAGAATAGAAAAATGCAGTATTAAATGATTATGTATTTTTACAGGTAATTTTTCTGCTATGACTTTGAAACTCCTACTAGTCAAAAGATAAAAGCATATTACAACAACAATAACAACTTTGTAATTTTGAAAGCTGGATAAAAGAGACTTCACTAAATGCTTAGTCTGGATATCCATTACTAACTTGAACTCAGTACACATGTTGAAATCTTCAAGTAATATTAACATTTTAAATTATAGCTAACAGGATTGTGATCAGAGAATTTCAAGTATTTCCAAGGTGCTTCAACAACCGTTGGTTATTTCCATTTGAATTTCCTGCCATCATCAGAACTGCTATCATTCAATTAAGTAGGTCGTTAAACAATCTCATCATTTTTTCCTCTTTAATTCATTTCTTTTTCCTGTTCTCTTATTCTTTTAGTAATGACACTTTTATTATTCCAATTAGTTTCCATTGACTTACCATTGTTTCCTCCTTTTCTTTTAGACTCCACATCCCATCCACTTGTCATCCAGGAGCATCGAGTCCTATCTGCGAGAGCTCCCCATCCTCTCTGTTCCCAGGGCCACCCCTCCAGTACATGCCATCAACCTCACAGGCTTGCTTTACCATCACAGCCTGCTGAGTCTACTGCTTCTGGCTTCTTGTTCCTCTCTTTCACCCAGTTACTAAATTAATCTTTTTTAAAAGCCCATTTTGATCATGTCATACCCATTGGTAAAATTTTTTAAAGGATTCTTTGAAAGAAATCACGGATTTTGAATGAAGACGTTCAATTTTTATAAGTTGGTGTGGAAAATGCCGGGGTGCTGGCATTTTCTCTTTTCTCTTTTGATACAACCTAATGTTGATGACAGCTTCAAAAGGAGGAAGCTACCCACTAGCAAAAGGCCAGGAAACAGTTCTTTAAAACATTTTCTTGGGGAAAAAAGTAGTCATGATAAGTTGTTGTGGACTGCTTCCAGAACAGTGTCTGGAACATAATAAATGCTTGGTAAATATTTGCAAAATATGCTGGGGAGTGTATACAGAATCTTCTCCTGAGTTAGGCCAGATTTGTTGGAATAAAAACGCAGCATTTTACAGAAAGTAGGAAGTTCTGTCCTGAGAAAAATTTGGTCAGAGAAGAGCTGAATAGTGAGATTACTTAGTGTCAGATCAAATGAGTGTGCTAAAGAAAAAACTTAGTACCTTTTCCCTGATAAAGCATACAGCAAAGCCTAATGAGGTACTGGGGGAGCTTTTTAGTACCTTTTTAGAAAGAGTTGCTCTTAAACCCTAAGGTATGATAGCAAAGATGAGCTTTATAGGCTTTTGTTTCAAAAGTTCAGGTTGCTTCTACTTTAGCTTGGGAGACCATGAAAGCTGAAGTTTAAACCTGTTGCTTAATAATTATTTACTGCAATGGAACAAATCATCCCAAAACTTGGTAGCTTAAAACAATATATATCGACCACCCGCCGTTTCTGTGGCTCAGGAACCCGAGCATGGCTTAGCTGGGTAACTGGTTCAGGGTGCATCACAAGGCCAAAGTTAAGGTGTTGGCTGGGGCTGCAGTCATCTCAAAGCTCAACGAGGACAGATCCTCTTCCAAGGTCACTCATGTGGCTGTTGGCAGGCCTCAGGTCCTCACTGGCTCTTGGCCACAGACACCAATTCCTTGCCACCTGGCCCTCTCCATAGAGCAGCTCCCAGCACAGCAGCTGGCTGCCGTCAGAGAGACCAAGCGAGAGGACAAGATAGAGCCGAAGGTCTGCCAGCATTCACTGGCCTGACCACGTCCCCCGTTATCCTTATGCAGCAGGCTTGAGAGAATGGCAAAATGATTTTTTAAAGACTTGGTTATAGTGCCTGATAACAACTTGTAGGGCTAGGACAATGTCCTCAGAATGTGGTATTTGCTCTAAATCAGCATTTAATGTAGTGTTCTATTTCTCTCAGATCTGGGAATGAAGGGGTAGAAGTAGAAGTAGGACTGGCTTCTCTACTTATTACCCTTAGTAATCTGCTAGCAAAACTGTTGTTTCCCATTCCCATGATGTTCGGCTGTGATGGTCTAAAGCAGGGGTCCCCAAACTTTTTACAGAGGGGGCCAGTTCACTGTCCCTCAGACCGTTGGAGGGCCGGACTATAAAAAAAACTATGAACAAATCCCTATGAACACTGCACATATCTTATTTTAAAATAAAAGAAAAAAAAACGGGAATAAATACAATATTTAAAATAAAGAACAAGTAAATTTAAATCAACACACTGATCAGTATTTCAATGGGAACTATGGGTGCGGATGCATCCTGTGCTCCTCTCACTGACCACCAATGAAAGAGGTGCCCCTTCCGGAAGTGCGGCGGGGGCCGGATAAATGGCCTCAGGGGGCCGCAGTTTGGGGACCCCTGGTCTAAAAGTCTTAGTTCCACAGGAAGGAGGGCTTCAGGGTTCACAATATTCCATTCACCTGGAAGTTGAGACTGCCACCTTGCCACCATGGTATTAACAAAGAATGGAGAGTGTTACTATATTGGCCTGGGCAGTTAATTAATCCTGATTACTAAGGGAAAACTGAGTTGCTACTATACAATAAAGGGTAAAGAGGAGTATGCCTATAATGCAGGAAATCATCTGCGATACACAGGAGCATTCCTTGTGATTAATGCCAATGGAAAACTATAATCTAACTCTAATCTAATCTTAGGTAGGACTGCTAATGGCCCAGAGCCTATAGGAATGAAGGTATGGAGTCATCACCCCAGGCAAGCCACCATAATGAGTGGAGATGCTTGCAGAGAGCAAAGAAAATATAGATTAAAGGTAGTTATAAATACCAGTTACAACTTCATGACCAGTTGCAAAATGAGAAAGGTAATAGGAGTATTTCTCCCTTATTTTGATATGAATACACATCTACTTAATATTTTTGTTTTCTTCTAATTCCCTTATCATATCAGATATGTCACTAGCAATTAGCATTATCTCTCAGTATTAAATTATACAATACCAAAGGTGACAAGAATGAACATCAGCCAAGCACAAATAAAGTGGCTTTGTATACTTTTCTGGGGAAAGAGTTAGTGTGTTTTGGTTGTACATGGAATGGTTGTATCATGTTAGGTGAAAATATAACTTTGTTAATGTCTTTATTTGGAGATTAAGTCTGTGGAAGACTATGTGTAAGAGTGCCAAGTTGATAAGGGGTAGGCTGTAAAGGCTCTGATGTCAGTTTGATGAGGTTGAACTACATTTCCCAGAATTTCTTTTTAAACTGTATGCTTCGGGTTAGGATGGCACACAAGTGAGATTTCCTGGTAAATCTAGAGGGTTAAATGAAATCAGCGGCCATTTGAGCTCATATATACTGGTGACTGGTGTTTACCTGCTGGCTGACCTGGTGGCAGAGGGCAATGGCCAGGATTGCATCTGCTCCACCCTCCCCTGGATGCTCCTCCTTTGGCATCTCTGACTCCAAGGCCATGTGTGTGCATGGCTAGCTCCATGACAAAGGGCACTGGCTTCTATAGGACACCCACACCACCAAGGACAGAAGCCACATGAACTGACATGGGTTTATTAATTTCATCTTCATGGGTCCTAGTTCATGCTTATGGGTTCTAGCTCAATCTTGCTCTCCACCACTTTACATCCATCTTCCCTTAATGATTGTCTGCTCTGCAGACTCAAGTTCTAGCATCGGATGCAGTCAACATTCTAACAAAGACTGTTTAACCAGCTCTGGCCAAATCCCTATAATAAATCCTTTGCAATATAGATTCAATCTTCGTTATTCGTGGATTACTCTATTTGTGAATTCACCTACTTAACTAAAATATATTGTAACCTCCCAAATCAATACTTATGGTGATTTTGTGGTCTGTGCATATACAGAGTTGTGAAGAATTTGAGTTGCTGAACATGAACATTCCTAACTAAGGAACTAAGGCCATGTTCTGCCTTCTTATTTCCCCTCTCATGCTATAAACAGGTGTGTTTTTCACAGACTATTTTCGCCATGTTTTTCACATTTTTGGCTTTTGCTAGTGATTTCACCATTTGTAATGGCCCCCAAGTACAGTGCTGAGGTGTGGTCTAGTATTCCGTATCATAAGAAGACTGTGATGGAGAAAATGAGTGTGTTAGATAAGCCTCACTCTGAGTTACAATGCTATTATCTATGAGTTCATTGTTAGAGAAGCAACAACATATATTAAATTAGGCGCCTTTAAACAGAAACTTTCATAAGACAAGGTTATATATTGATCAGTTGATGAAAATCTTGTGACCAGAGGCTTGCAGGAATCTAACTGTATATTTTCCCTAGGAGTAATAATTCAGTATTTAATAATTCAGTGTTCTCAGAAACTTTATAGAACATAACCACCACTAATAAATAAAAATCAACTGTATAACACACACACACATGTATACATACATACACACATACACATATTATGTTGTGATATATGCATCTCCTAGTCTGTGTCTTTGACTGAACCCAGCTGTCAGGCCTGAAGAATTTAGCTACAATGATAGCAAAGCTCAGGGCAAGCTTAGGTATTAATGACAGTGAAATACAGTTACAACAGTTCTTTACCTAGTATTAAACTGTTCTCCAAATTATTTCCATCAAATGCATATACATGCCTGCAACTCTAACTGCGTAGCGATTCACTGTCTCCTCTGAGTGCTATATGGCGTAGTTCATCTTTAAAACTTCTGCTTATTCTCTGGCATCTATGACCAAAGCAAGCCCATTTCTGTGCTGTAGTCATAACCAGATATCACTGCTCAATTTATGTTTACTATCAAAACTGGTTAGGAATGGTGAAAGCCAAAACAAGAAAGCAATGAAAAATATCATTCTTTCCTCTTATCTAGAGATTAGGGACAACAGTACAAAACCTGTAGCTAGAAATCAATGCCAGCCAGGACATTGCCTGAAGTCCACCTGAGTGGCTCACCCCTCCCCTTTTTCCTTTCAATAGGCAGGCCAGTTTTGCCTTAGTTTCCTGTGAACACCCTCAGATCAATTCTAGCACCTGCTCCTTACATTACAGTTTCTTTTGCCTAAAATGCCATCCTGCACGTTTTCCTACAATCCAAATCCTAACAAACAAAGCCAGCCAAAATCTTTTGCATCAAAAACTTTTCTAAAGAGTCTACACCACAACAGTCTCTTTTTTTAAATTCACAGCCTTGACTGCCTGTTGTTATCACTGAGTTGGTACTCAGTCAGAGATATACTCTGAGATCCTGTATGGCTACCCAGTTCTTGTCTTATATCAACTTTTAATTTATGGACAGCTTGCCTTCCTAAGCTTCAAAAGCAACTGTCTCTGTTACTCTCATATCAGGTCACCTACTCATCTTGAATGAGTTTGTTGGTAAACATTCAGCTACTTCGCAAATTTCTGGTAGTGGATCAGACCCATGGCAAGTGTTACCAATAATTCATTTGAATCTTCAAATAAATTTGCAAAACAGAATTCCACATTCATTAGCATATTTTTTCACCATATATCTCATCAAACACATACCTGCTGAGACTCGGGGACAGTCAGGCAGCATGGACTCCACTGATGTGTCTAATGGCTCTGAGCTAGAGACCCAGTTACAACAGTTCTGCAATGTAATAAACAATTTTTCTGTTGAAACATAATTTAAGCCAAGACCAAGTGTTCAGACTGTAGAGATTACTTTATTTTATATAATCAATCACTAGAAGTATATTCAATTATTTTTCATACACTGTAAAATGTTTTCTTATGTAAACAGTCAGTAATTATTCATGACCAGCATGACTACGGAAAAAGTTTATCTTGCACAATTCAGTAAATCATGTGTGTTGATATGACATGATAAGGAGACATGTGACCTATGAACCATGAGGTAATTTATTTCTAAGAGAAGGCTAGGATTATGATTCAAAGAAAATGAAAAGGGTACAACTTTTAAAGGAAAATGAGTATTATTTTGAACATGAGAAAAAGTGGCTACATTTTAAAACTATATTCTTTGTAATACTAGAAGATACAAATTTTGTACTTACTTCTCAAAACCTGGTCCATCTTTTCATTTTTACCTGGACTTGCTTCAATGAGGGATGTATTAAATAGTTCAAAAGAAACACAATCTGGTGAATTGTAGCTGTGTGTCTCAAGACATAAAGCCTTCAATATTAAAGATTAACCTCTATGAGAATAATGATTTACAGCTCAAGACAAATGAAATAAAAATAATCTATATCTCTTCCATACATTTTAAGTCTGTATCAGAATTCTGGCTAAAAAAAAATGTGATTAACTTCATATATGGCTTTTAAAAAATTTCTAAAACACATACACACAATGTATTTTCAGACAGATTTCATTTTAAAAGAAATCATCCTATCAATCATGTTGGAAAAATCGCTGATTGCTGTTCTGGTAAACAACCATGTATTGTGTATTTTTAGATGCTTGCTGCCCTGGTTGTGCACCATGGAATCTGTCCTCACTGCGGAAAGATCCTTGACTGGTAGATCAAGTGTCTCATTGTGTTTCCTTAATTCATTCTGTCTGGAAGAATATGTCAGCTGTGTTGCAGTGAGGAGAGAATTTCAAAGGCCCCAGTCCCCACCAATAAAGGCCGAGGAATGGCTTTTGAATAGATTTGTCAAGGCAACCCTACTGCTCTGGGACCAGGGAGAGCAGGAGTAACATAAAGGACGGCTGCTGCAGGAGATTAGAAAGTGAAGTTCACAAAGCATGGAAGATTTTTGTAAGAAACAGTAGATCAATGAAACTATTGAACTGTATGGAAAAACCCATGAAAACAAACACAACATCTAGTAATGTTCTTAAATCTTTCTCTCTTTTTACATTTAAAATGGATAAAATATTAGTGTTTTCATGCATTACAAAAGCGTGATTGTTTAAAGTGGTATGTATTCTTAACTTGCACTCCTAACCTTAATTAGCAGCTGAGTGAAAAACTGTACAATGTAAGAGCAGAAATTATAAAGGAAATAGGATTTAGAAGATATTCCATACATTTGAAACAAGTAAAATTAATATTAGTATTGATAGAATACTACATCAGAGAGTTCTAGATAATGCAGAAGATTAACACACAATTAGCCAGCTTTTATATACAATGTGACACTTGCTTGTAAGAAATAAGTATTCTCTAAAGCAGTGTCAAGATATGTAAATGGATGATTCGTTTTACCATTCATCACAGCCCCTAATAAATTCAGAAATCATGAGTTCTATAGGTACTAAAAATAGGCTCCCAATGATACAGAGAGATAGCTTCAATGAAGAATGACTTTCTCTTTCTCTCTCGCTTTCTTAAACAATTCAGTCTTTTCAATGTCAGCAATTAGCACCACCGACAGACAGGCAGCGATTAGGCATATTTTAATTATTATTCATCCTAGTAGTACCTCCAAATCTGATGAAAGTCAGCTATTACCCAGGTGATATGTCACTCTTAATACTGCTCACCTACACTTCACATATGTAAAACTATGTCCTATAGGATATTTCTAGTATCAATAAAACTGATGGTATATTACAATGTGCAGGTGATTAATCATTTTCTAACTCGTTATCACTGACTTTAAAAAGCTGAACAAAATGTATTTTATGCAGGTCACCTTTAACTTAAACATTTAGAGCAAAATAGAACTTAATATTTTATGTTTCTGAAATTTCAGTTTTTATCTGGACACAGGTTTAGGGTTTGATCTCTCATAAAAATAGGATTGAAAAGAAACAGTCTATAGTTAAAGGGAGAATGTCCAAAAGTTCTCAGGAATGAAAAGTACCTGTGTATGATTGTAACGGTTTGATACCACAAGTTTGATGAGTGTATACATGTGTGTACATGTGATATTTCACCCCACTGGGAAAAATATAAAGGAAAAAGTGCAAAACAACCTAAAACTATGTTTGCCATGTCATTGAGCATAATGAACTAAATAATGCAAACATGCTGCAAAAAAGAACTATGAGACAGACATACAGCCATTATATATTAATACAAACTGTCTGAAATTCCATCTTATCAAATGTAACTCCCTATTCTAAGATGTGTTTCTATAGTTTAGAAACCAAATCTCTTTCACTGTTTTTTGTTTGTTTTTTTTTTAACAGGGACAGAGAGAGAGTCAGAGAGAGGGATAGATAGGGACAGACAGACAGGAACGGAGAGAGATGAGAAGCATCAATCATTAGTTTTTTGTTGTCGTTGCGACACCATAGTTGTTCATTGATTGCTTTCTCACATGTGCCTTGACCGCAGGCTTTCAGCAGACCGAGCCACCCCTTGCTGGAGCCAGCGGCCTTGTATCCAAGCTGGCGAGCTTTTGCTCAAGCCAGATGAGTCCCCACATTCAAGCTGGCGATCTCGGGGTCTCGAACCTGGGTCTTCCGCATCCCAGTCTGACAATCTATCCACTGCGCCACCGCCTGGTCAGGCTCTCTTTCACTGTTTTAATGTTTCTTCTTTTCATCTTCTGGAAGCCCCAATTTGCCCCACCACCCCAGTTCTTCAGTTGAGATGAACAATAGCAAAGTGTTGGCGACAGAGGCAGCTCATTGAGAAAGCCCTATCTTAGCTCAAAACATGCTGGAGTGTGTTCCAAGTCCCTGAGATCTTATTCTCAGGTGCCCAACAGACAGCAACAGGGAATGCTAGACTAGAGAGGTACCAACAGAGCCTTATCCTAACCAGCAAGCATAGAGAGAGAGACGTCCTTGACAACAACCAGCAGATTGGGCTGGATCATGCAACTAGAATTTCTGTGAGTCTGAGGGAAAAAGAAAATAATAGTCACTATAAATAAGTGGTTCTTCAAGTTAAGTGTTTTCAATCTGAAGGTCTTTTGCTCTGAAGTTATGACTTTACAGATTTTTGTGATTGAAATGTCTTCTTTGTGAAATCCAGAAACTTGGGAACTATTAATATAGATAAGAAGTGGCTTTAGGCAACAGTGCTGAGTGACTAGCTTTGACATTTGAACTAAGAATAAAATGAATAAACATTTTTTTACAAAAAGTAAGAGTTTACTATATTATGTTTAAAGAGAAAATAGGTAGTAGGTGTTCATATGCAAGGCATTTGGAAGTATTTGGAGATGCTCGTTGACCTGGTTGAGTTTAGGGTTTTATTCAATTGTATTTCATTTGTCCTGGTTGTAAATTACCAGAGCCTCATCCAGTGACCTTTAACATGGCCAGTATTGTCTCCTCAGACAAGAAAAACCACAGTTCACCTGGCTGTGTTCCCAGCACTGACACAGAGCTGAGTGGGGAGAGGTAAGGGTTCCTGACTGCTATGGAGAACCACAGTTCTGGCTTGACTGGAGACTCTCAAAAGTTAGGAGTATGCCAGGAAATGACATATGCCCAATCAACCCTTTTCTTTAAAAAAATAAAAACTACACATTTAAGATATGTAATATGATGATGTGATATGCATATACATAGTAAAATGATCACTATAGTAAAGCAAATTAATCTATCTTCTCACACAGATATCATTTGTGGATGTGTGTGTAGTGAGAAAGACTGAAATCTATTCTCTTAGCAAATTTCTTGTGTTCAACCCAATATTAAGTACTGTCATCAGGCTGGATCATCAGGTCTCTAGACTTATGCAATGTGCATAACAGCAACTTCAGACTCTTTGCCTAACATCTCCCCATTCCCCACCTCCCTGCCACTGGTAGTCACTACCCTATTCTCTGTTTCTAGGTGTTCAATATTTCCAGAGTCTATAGGTGAGATCATGGAGTATTTTCCTCTCTGTGCCTGACTTATTACACTTGGCATAATATCCTCTAGGCCCATCCTTGCCCACTCAGCCTTTACAGACCTGGACCTGGGGTGAGATGTGTTTCTTTAGAGCTGCCTTTTGTCACTTTTTGCCTCTCATCACGAGGTGGGCCTCGTAGGTATGGCTAGTCTTTTGGCTAGGAGTAGATTTGATTTGGAGTAATTTCTAAAAAGTAGTCCTCTTTGACTATTTTCTTTTAAAATAAATTGACTATTTTACAATTATTCAAGTAATACAAAAATACAGTACTGAACATTCTTTTTTGTATGCTAAATTCTTCATATGCTGGATTAAAAAATCAGCCCTTTTAAAAAAAAATCAGCCCTTTTATAGTAAACACTTAACATCAATAACTTTATTATATTAATGTAAACTGGCTTACAAAACAAAAAAGTTTTATAATTTGCAGTCTAACAGGAATGGGTAGGCAACCTGTACCACTGTCCTACCTGTAAATTATATAGAGTTTGGTGAAATAATGGGGCCAACCATCAAGAGGCCAAAAGCACTGCAGCTTCATCTACAACTAGACCACTATTTTTATGGACAACATTGCAGGTTAGCCAAGGTGTTTTTCTTGGGAGAGATATTGCAAATATCTCAGTTTTGAGCTGCTTCCAAATGAGGCTAGATCAGGAGGCGTGGAGGGTGTGGGTGCTGAGGGACACCAAGGTTATCTACCACGCTTTCTCCCAACACCCATGCTCAGGACAACAGCCCTTTCTATTGACTAAAAATGGTGAAAGCATAGGGGATGGAGAGTCATCCTAGGTGTAAGAAAACACTGGACTGTTATCTTGTCAAACCACATAAATTCTCTCCAAGGGGAGAGGGTTCCCGTTCCACACATTTAGTGAGTTCTTACAAGGATATCTGGCATAGTCTCCTACAGTTTCTTTTTTTGTTCGTGTTTAAGGGAAGAGTTCTGAGCACGGATAACTTTCAAGCTCCATCAACTATGACCTAATAATTTTTATCTCTGGGATATTATAATGTTTTCTTTAATAATACATTTCATTTCTTAATATAATACCATTTGTTTTTCAAGGGGTTTTCTTCTTGGTCATCATCTTTGATTCTCAAAATAATGCAGGAAGTAGAGTTATCATCTCTAATTTACAATTATGATCCAGGCCCAGAAAAAGACAGAGTGGCTTTCCCAAGACTGTAAATCTTAGCCCAGTACAGGGTACATGCTTGATCCTTAATTATCAATTTACTTAGTGAGTGACTAAGCGAGAATCACTATCAAAACTCAGTTCTCCTAATTTCCTGTTCATCCCTTTTATTCTTGGCATAATGTCCAAGATTCTCTGAATGTGAAAATCATTTATAAAAAAAAGGAAAATATAGTTTGTGTATTTCATATTATTTGGGGGTGAGAAGCTAACAGCAATAATAATAGCTGTGAGTTATTAAACTTCTTTAAATTGCCAACAACTGTGCTATTTCTTTACATATGTTATTTCCCAAACAAGTCTACAAGGTAGGTATTATATTTTACATATGAAAAAACTGAATTTCAAAGATATTAAGTAACTTGCCCAAGACTACAGTTAGCTAGGTGACTGAGCTGGGGTTTAAATTTTGGTTTGTCGTAATATGAAATTCTTCATGCTACTTCATGTTTAAGGTATAATTGAGGGAAGTGAAAGAAGTAGTCAAGAGATAGGTCATTTATAACATTAAAAAAGTTCTATGAAAGCTATTAGCAAAGAAATAAATGGCAGTTTTGATTAAATTAAGATGCTTTTAACTACTGCCTATTTCAGTCAGATGAAAAACACAGAGAATATTTCTGATTTCCAAAGGGAACACCTAATCCAATCTTAGTCAGAAATACTTAAAAAAGTAAACCTAAATAAATTGTGTTATATTTGTCACCCAGAATGAGACACAAAGAATGCCTAATTAAAAAAATAATGAACAGGGATGTGTCTAGTTTGGGAGAATTCCCAAATTCCATATTGGTTATGTGGGAGGGAAAAGGAACTAATAGCTCATTTATTAACCTTACTACTTAAATAATGCTGAAAATTGTCTGTGTATCCATGGGGGCAGACAAATAGCACAAAAAAGAATCAGCATGAAATACATAAAATTTCTCTCGAAAAAGTTGAAAGAGAAGAAGATTAAGAATTGTAAAAGAAGCCTGACCAGGTGGCGGCGCAGTGGATAGAGCATTGAACTGGGATGCGGAAGACCCAGGTTCGAGACCCCGAGCTCGTCAGCTTGAGCGCAGGCCCATCTGACTTGAGCCAAAGCTCGTCAAGGTCGCTGGACCCAAGGTCGCTGGCTCCAGCAAGGGGTGGCTCAGTCCGCTGAAGGTCCGCGGTCAAGGTACATGTGAGAAAGCAAACAATGGACAACTAAGGTGTTGCAATGGCAACGAAAAACTAATGATTGATGCTTCTCACTTCTCTCCATTCCTGCCTGTCTGTCCCTATCTATCCCTCTCTCTGACTCTCTCTCTGTCCCTGTTAAAAAAAAATGTAAAAGAAGAAATATAAATAAAAAGTAATATATTACTGGGGAACAAAATTTTTGTTGCATCCACAAAAAGTTGTTCTTACCTAATTCGAGTGTGCTGATCTCAAATCTGACATTAGTTTTTCTCTGTAAGCTACAGTTTTTTTGCAATTCAAGATTTTAGATTTTCATCTTATTGTAAAATTTTCAACATTTAGTTTAACGTAATAAAGTAGAATGTCTTCTTGGACATAATCTTTGTGAAAAATATAATAATTTATATAATGCAGTAAATACACTAATACACTAAAAGATATAACTGCATCAGAATTTGTCTACAATTTCAAAATAGCACATATTAAAATACTTCTTTTAATTATAAAATTTGCACAAAACTTATTTAAAATCTATTCAGAAAAATTTGCATTTGTAGCTCTTGCGTTTGTGTACTTCTTGAGGACAATCTCGTTTGATGCTCCAGCAGTAGTCTGCCATCATATTTCTGGCCCATCACCCCTGATAACGCTCTTCCATCATCTTCAGATCTTGATGAAAGCGTTCTCCCTGCTCATCACGAACAGCTCTAAGATTTTTGGGAAACTTATCAAGGTGACTGTTCAGGAAGTGAATTTTAACGCTCCTGTTAAATCCAATGTCGCAGAAAGCCAACAACATTCTTTGAACCAGAAGTTCATAGTTTTCAGCTTTTTTGTTGCCAAGGAAGTTCTTTGTAACTGCCATAAAGACTGCCATGCAGTTTTCTCCTTCTTATTCATCTTCCTGGCAAATTCTTCGTCATGAATGAGGGTTCGAATTTGAGGTCCATCGAATACACCTGCTTTTACCTTCTCTAAAGACAAGGCAGGAAAAGCAGAAATAATATGTTGAAAGTATTCACTTTCTCTAGTCAAAGCCTGAACAAACTGCTTCATTAAGCCAAGTTTTATGTGAAGTGGGGGAAAAATAATCCTATCTTGATGAACTACAGGTTCATACACAATATTTTGCATCCCTACTTCCAAAGCTTCATGTTTCAGTCATACCTTCTGTGTCCAGTGTTTCTTCGGAGCTCGGCTGTCCCAAAAACACAGAAAGCAAGGATACTTCGTGAAACCTCTCTGTTTTGTCCTAGCAGGAAATTTACCATTTGAAGATCCACACAAATGATCCAGATATGCTCCTCATACTTCAGTAAGTTGAGGATAATTTTTATGTCATTATAATCTTCTCACAGATGAGTTGAATAACCTGTTGGAACCGCTGCATAAACATTACCGTTGTGTAGGAGAACACATTTCAGACTCCGTTTAGAGCTGTCAAGAAATAGCCGCTATTCTGTTGGACTGTAAGTGGTAATACCTATCTGGCTGAGAAGACTACTGAAATAATGACAGTAAACAAAGTGTTTGTCTTCAGAAAAAAAGTCCACAAAAATTTCTTCACTCTTCTTGAAATGGGATACTTTAGCTGACCAGTGAAGTACATTCTTTTCTTGAAGCCTAGAGGCTAATAACTCAGCTGATTTCTTCGATAGGCCCAAATCTCTTACTAAGTCATTCAATTCAGGTTGGCTAAACTGCTGAGGGGTAAATGACTGCCTGGCATCAGAAGAAGACCCTTCAGATTCTACAACTATGTCCTCATACATCTTATCAAAATATAATTAATCACCATGCTCACTTTCTTCATTCTTAGAAAAAATAAAACCATTGAAAACTGAAAATGGGAGTGTCTCAGAGTGTGGGATAGGTTGTATTGCTGAAAGAATATTAGGATATGTGATCATATGCCGTTTTTTCTTGCCGATGCCCTTTGTATGGATCAGACAGAAATAACAGTCACTGCTGTGGTCCTTAGGTTCACTCTAAACCATGGGAATACCAAAAGGCATTCCTTTGCGTTTTCCTTTTGTCCAGTCATGAAACATTTCCTCACAATTATGACACACAATATGAGAAGCCCAATTCTTGTCTTGATCACCAAGGGGAACTTGAAAATAGGCAATATATGCATGTGTCACAAATTATGAAATATTGTGCCTTTGATGTTGAAGTGTGTAACAGCCACATATATAACAGAAGGTGTCAGGACTATTCTTACATTTATTTATGCCTACTCGAAGAAACCATGATTCAATCTTAAAACAAAACAAGAGGGTGTTTTTATCAGATAATAATTTTTACATTTAAAACCAACTACAATTATGTAAAAGTGATGTTTGTAAAACATTAATTGCCTCGTGGTTATGTTCAATGCAAGAGTCGTTGCCCTTTAACTCCAATTTAAAAACCAATGCATGCCATTAACTGTAACAAAAAGAAATTAAAATTGCATAAAAACTAGAACATGCACCAAAAAACGAATTTCTGATTTGTAATCAGTGATGCAGAAATATATAGAAACGGTTCTAAAACCTCATGCAACAGAAAATGGAAAAAAAAATTGTTCCCCAGTGATATGGTTAGAAAGCACTTGAGTGTTAGAATAGATTAAAAATTCACCTTTATATGTTTACAGCATTATGAGAAATGGAGTAAAACTACTTGGGACATTTTATGATGAAAGTAGTTTTTCTAATGAAGACGACAACCGCAGGGTAAAAGGGTTGGTGGCATTATGTTAACACCACTATGGGATTAGACAGCCTAGTCTTATTTTTTGAAACTCTTTAAATTAACTCGATGGTCCTTACAGTGTACAAGGGGATACCTATGGTAAGAGGTCAGCTGAATAAATGTCAGGGTGCTCTAGTAACAAAAACTGGGAGAAAATCAGAAAAGGAACCAGCTTATTCATGTAAGTATGTGATTTGTATAAACAACTGCTACAGTATGATGTGACTAATAACAACTGCTTATAATATCAGAAAGGTAAATGTAAATAAAAACTTCAGCTGTTTATCTTAAATAGGAATAAAAGCAATAATTGATTGAAAGTTTTAAAAAAAATGGAAGCATGTTCAATAAGTCCTCGTTAGTTTTCAGGTTCACTGACCCTTAAAAAGTGTGACAAGAAGTTTTCTTAACCCCAGGCTGGACCATGACCAGCGCCTGGGTTTCTCGTAGTTTGAATCTCGCAAGACACTTTCTGCTTTTTACTTCTCCCCCCCCCCCGGCAGTAGTGAGCCAATCCATTTAAGAGTGGCACATACTGACCATCTTTCAAAAAGGATGAGACCCAGTGTACCATTGTTTCTTTCCTGTAATTAAGCAGCATCAGTACTAAATAACTGGTGGAAACATTAAACATCAGGAAATAATAATCTCTTAATAGGTAATGACTTTCTTCAGCCAAAGTTCTGGCTGTATGTTATATGAACATATAACATTCTAAAGAAAGCCAGAAAATGATTAGATGATAGATAGATAGATAGATAGATAGATAGATAGATAGATAGATAGATAAATGATAGGTAGATAAATAGATAAAAGGAAAGAAGGCTTTCAAAGAAGTGTGTTCTTCAGAAGCGTTTTCTCTTATTGCTTCAAATATGTCCAGATTTTCCTATTCCCGCTCAATGTTTTGCCTCTAGAAAAGAAGTTTAATGATGGTAGGTGATATATATAACTTGGTGGGGCTCAAGATATAAAGGTTCATGCTCATTCATCTCCAGCAATGAAAAACCCATCTCACCTCTCTCATCCATTCTCGAATTGTTTTGCCAGCTTCTTGGTGCCACACATTATGGACAGAGTCTGTAAGCGCCACAGCAGTTACCTTACTTTTTACATCTGCTTCTCGTTGAATCATCTGTTTCAAAATAAGGAAATAAAACATTGGCTATCATTTCTTTTCTACTGGATGCAGCCTGCTTAGTCATAGATAATAATATTACATTAAAAATAAAAAAGGTAATATGCACCTCTTGTTCAAAGTTACTCTTTTCTGCACTAAACACATACCCTTAATCTTGTCCAGAGAGGTGAAAAGACCTAATATTTTCTTTTAAAAATATAATATCACTTAAGTATTAGAACTACGCAGCTCTATTGTTTTCCATGTTGTTTGACAATTCAAGGATTAAAGGATTCGGGGGTGGGGGGAGATGAAGGATTCCCTGACGGTTTCTTTTATAAATTTCTTCTACCACTATCTATTTCAGTGCTTTAGGGAAGTTAGGACCTGTAGTTCACTGTTAGCTACTGAGGACTAACTTGGCAGTAATTTTCAGTAGATGGCAGGTAAGTAAAGATAAATATCTTACTTTGACTTCTCCTATTTAACTGGTCTGCTCTTCAGCATGGCCTTGTAATTCCTTGGTGTCTTAAATCCCCCTAAAGATCCTTTTCTTAAAAGTTTATCAATATAAATTTGCTTTCTTATACATTTCTTCATGTTGACAAACTACTTACTTTAACTTCTTTTCACAGAATATTATTTCTAGAAAATAAAATGATTCTAAATTTTGAAAAATAGCCACTTGACTTGAACAAACTGAAGAATTCATTAGTGGTCCACAAGATAAAAAATAAAAACAATAGTTTTAATTAAAAGACTCATAAAAGGTTTAATCTACTAACACAAGTAACCCTAAATAGACACAATAAATGTAAGAATGGTTAATAAAAAATTAGTTAAAATACAATAAGGAGTTTTGAATTTCATAGCATGCTCTATTTCCTTGTTTCAAATGTTCCTCTCTCTAAAAAAAGAAAATTGTCTGTCATGTACTTTAATTTCTATGACTTGTATATCAAAAATATATTACTATATTAAAAAAATGGAGAATTCTGAATGGTGATGAAAGCTCAAAGAACATTGCAAGCCATGCTTCTGATACCAAATGATGCCTGTTGGCTTTCTGAATTACAAACGTCTCTTTCTCTTTTGAATTTCTGTAAACCCTGCATATGCAATCTTTTTCACTAAACACTGCCTAACAGGAATCTAATTCACATTAATGCTACCTCAGCAGCATCTCTGCACCTTAAGTCTTTATTTCCTGTGTTTTCTGCTTCTATAATGTGGAAAGCTTAAAGTCAATGTTGGTTATCAACATTGTAATATTACTACAAAAATTCAACTTGCAATAGCAATAATATTTTTAAAAGCATAAAATAATACTCAATCCAATTCTTCACATTCATTATTAAATAATTTGCTCCCTTCTTCTCAATTTTATTTTAAAAATAGATACTCACTGGGTCATGTTGGCACTAGAATATAAAAGCTTAAACAAACATTAATAAGAAGCAAAATTTCACAACTGTGACTCCAAGTAGCTCGTGAAGAACTTACATGTCCTTACTCTCATTTTCTAAACAGTAATACTTATAGATCTAGAATGATTGCTGTTGAAGTTACAAAATAAGAAAATGATCTTCTGGTATTCTAAAAATATGTCTGCATTTTACTTTTCATTATTATTTGAAGAATCCTTATATTATTTGAAGAATCCTTAAACAATATTTTTCTTATTGATTTGAGATAGAGAGGGTATAGGGGGAAGGGAGAGAAGGAATGAAAGAGAGAAGCAACTCATTGTTTCTTAGCTGTTCTATTTAGTTGTGTACGATTGTTTCATGTATGTGGTCTGACTGGGGGTCAAACCTGTGGCCTCTTGTGTACTAGTTCTATGCTTCATCCACTGAGTCACCTGGTCAAGGCCAGTATGCCTATATTTTAAAATATCTACCCTGTATTTTGCTGTGGTTGTTAGTGTATGCTGACTTATTTAAGGTAGTGGTGTCTGAAGACACTAAATATTGAGGACTAAATATTGTGAAATGATATAAAATTAAGTATTGAATAGGCTGAGGAGTTATAGCAAAGGAAGAACATTTGGGGATTAAAAGTCTACAAACCTGAAAAAATATTCAGTTGTTAGGTGGAGTAACAGAGAAAAAAACACTTTGTCTGTTTGTCCATCTGGCTGACATTTCATACAACAGATGTGATGATATGCAACTTTTCTTTACATCATGAAAAAAATCATGTTATAATCAAGCATAATATGCCCTTTCACTGTTACAGTCCTTCACATCTTAAAAATCAGTTTTATATTATATGGGGGATGGTTAAATTATAGAGAATCTCAATGAAGAGCTGTTTACAAATGAACCCAGTAACAAAGAATTTCAAATATTTGACTATTTAGGATTAGAATTGTAAATCAGTGAAAATCTTGTTTAGTGTTTCAGATATTTACCTGTTTCCGCATTGCTGTAACCTAATCTAGTAGCACCGGAACTACCTGCAATTGCCATTTCTGCCCAAAGCCTTTGCCTCTTACATCTTTTAGCCTGGTTAATGGCCCCTGCCCTCCCTTCCTGCCTCCATGGGATTGAGCATTGATGGGAAGTGCAGAGATGACAACAGTGGGGGAGAGGAGACCCAGGAACCAAGACTATTAAAGAGACAGCCTTTAGGTGGAATATAGTTAAAACAAGGATTGGGTGGAGGCTCTGGTTTGCAGAAAAAAAACTTCTATACTAGTCGATAATAGAAGGCCCTAACAGTCTGAGAAACCCAGAAGTCTGAAAGGGAGGAAGCCTGATCACCCAAGTCTTATTGAATGTTAATCTGAGGTAGAGATATGGTTTTTATTGGGATCCAAATATATGAAGACCTTTGAAAGTCCTTGAAAATTTTTGTTTGGATATGATATGAGTATTTTTCTAGGAGAAGAATCTTAGCTTTCATTAGATTTTCAAAAGAACTGTAGCCTCCTAAAATGGTAAGGACCACGTGATCTAAATGTCTTCATATTCTTGAATAGGTAACTATACATCCCTTCAAACAATTACACTGAAGGTAAATTTAACTCCTATACTAATATTGCAAACAGAAAGAAGGACATGCCAATTTTGTTATAATATCTTCAGTATGGTATCAAGAGTTGGATAAAAGTAACAATTTTGATACCGCAGAGATCAACATCCTAAGGTCTAATGATTTAATAGGTTATGTGTATGGGAAGGTTACATTTAAAATAATGGATGTTTTAATCTGTGTGTGTATAATATTTATTTATATCTGAGTAGCACTTCACAAATTTCAAAAAATATATATATTCTGAAATAATATTAAAATGTATACAAAACAAAGTGACAATTAATCATGACTTTAAGCCCTGTGATCTTTCATCTGTATTACATGGATCTATTTCTCAGTAATACACCACAGTACTTTTATATAAATAAACTCATTTGGTTAAGTCCCTTTTCATGTATACAGTATCTCATTGACTTGGACATTTCTTAAAAATGTTAAAAAAGAAATCAAAATCCAGATCAATAAGGAATGATGCCAAGATAGAAATTAACCATGACAAAGAAAAACAGACTATCAACAGCATTTTTATTACAGTTCTAAAATAAATGATGTATAGAATAAGAAGGAAAATTAGGTATTTCTATAAATCATATTGATTAGAGAATATAAAATATTTGATGCTGTCACCTGATATTTGTTTCTCCTTCTTCATTCTATCATTTATTCATAGTCTTCTCACCTTAGCTTATACACAATTAATCTGCTCTTTACTGTATTGCATGTTCCAAGTCTGACGAAAGCATAACTAACCCAGTAAATATCAAGTTCTTTGAATAGATTAAAAACATATACCACTTATATGCGCAGGCTAATCTTATTAAAAATTTTAATGGGGTTGAAATTCAGAAGAAACAAGAAGAAACAAAAAGCCTTCTATTATTGTTTTTTCTTCCAGAGTAAGAGCAAGATTTTACACATGAAGTAACTGTAACAAGATAGGAGTGCTAAGAGTATTTGTTGAGAGCATTTGTGGCGATGAAGTTCATAGGACCAGCGTGCTGTGGGAGGGCCAGAGTCAGTAGTAGTGCCCTCTGCTCCCCTCCACGGGGCCTATGGCCCTTCTACGGTTCTGCTATCACCTCTCCCTTGAAATCATGCACACCTTTTCTGTCCACCTAATTTACCATGCTTTCTCCAAGGCCCTCAAATAATGTGCCTGCCTACTGTCTTCACAAGTACCTGGCCAAATCGAAATACTTCATGTCACCCTAAAAGTTCCTTAATTCTCTTTTTTGTACCTACAAGCTGTGGTAACCTTTCCCTGGGTTTCACCTTTCTTCAAAACTCTACCATGAGCTACTTTTAGCAAAGGAAAACATGAGGACGTTTTACTTCCACTAAATTAAATTAAAAAGTTGCCACCCATTTGTCTTAGCTTAGAAGACAAGCTTTGAGGGTATGGAAATGGTGAGGTCACAGGATGCTCTGCCCCGAACTCTTTGGAAGTAATTTCATATCTCCAGTTGAGGGATTTGGGTTCTGTAAATTATGAATCCAACCTTTTACCCTGGTTAAATCTTCCAACCTAGAGAAAAAGTGAACCCTAAACTGGGTAGTCGTCAGTATAACCTAAAAGAAACGGATAATTCCATTTTCCCACATTTGTGGCCCAGCAGCCAGGGCTCTCAGAATAAATTGGTCTTCAGTTTTCAAGTCCAAAGGGACCTCTTGAAAGAGGCCAGTGTGGGTAGGGGTAGGAATGTATACATATGCATGCAAGCCCATATTTTTATGTGCATACATAATATGTTTTAAACATGATTTTGAAGGAAAATGCTTTAAAGCCTTTCATCAGCAAAAGCCAATACCTTTTTATAAAGTCTGACATGTGTTACACATATGTACTGTGAAGGTTACAGCACGGGAATCACTTGTACAGGAAAGAATATTCTGAAAGAAAATCAAATAATGCATGTTTCCTTTAGATTAGGATCTGACACTAGTGTACGTTTATAAATCTGAGGATCATTACTACTGTATGAGCATGAATGAGTCATCACTCTGGTTAATAGTACAGTTGAGGTTTGAGATGTCTTTTTGAAAAAATATATATGTATATAAACAAATTATCTCTCTCTAGAGCTCCTTGAGTTAAGATTTCAGATTAAATTGTTTCAAAGGTTTGAAAAGTAAGAAAAGCTGGCATCTTTTCATATTTTTGTTATGAAGATTATAATTACACTCAGTAATTCTACTCAAATATAGTCTTTCTGTGGTTTGATACACTCTGATATTTCATCACAAACCTCTCCCTCACTTTACATTTCTGCCTGTAAGTCCCCTGGCGTATGGCACGCTGCCCTGTGTGCTATCCATCCTACTGGGTTAAAATGTGCGCTGGGCCAAGATGACTAATCAGCCGACACTGGGTTTGGCAGAGTCTTTTCTGTTAATGTCTTCCTGAAGATTCTTTTGCACAAGTCGATCCCAATAGCATGCTACTCACAGAACAAATATCATCTCCACTGCAACATTAAAACCTTGGTCTGTTATCCAAGGCTCCTGAAGTACCTCTAGTGATTACAATCGAAACACACACACTTTGGTGGATGAAATATGAAGACTAAACTGCCCAGCAGGAAATTCAGTAAAGATACTCAGCTCTCACACTTCTGCATTCACATTTTTTTTTTAAGTAGAAGCTTTCAAATAAGTAGTCTGCATAAAAAGTGTGGTGATTAGGTTTGAGGACTTTGGAGTCAGATTCCCTGGGTTCAAATCTCTGCTCTGCCACATGTAGTAATGATAACTTGAATAAATTACTTCAATTTTTACTGTTTCTCAGTTTTATCAGAGATAAAAGGAGATGATAAATACATATAACTCAAACAGTTATTGTGAGGTGAACTAAATATAAAGCAACTAGCAGAGAACCTGACACATAGTACACAGTTAAAACAGATGATCCCAGAAAAACACAACGCAAACTAGCCCATGGTTATAAGCTAAGTGCATACTCCTTCCTCAATGTAGAGGGTAACAAAAGCTTAAGACAGAATGCCCTTAATGATAAATAGTATTATTTTTTAAAAGTTAAAGATCTAGAAAGGAAAAACTTATGAAGGCTGTTTTTACTTTGGAGTATGTGGTTCGATAATTCTAAAACCATTTGGCCAAGAAGCAGAAAGAACTGAGTATTGTGTCTGTTTAAAATCCAGTATTCAGAATACTAGACCAGTAATAGCACCGTGCATTTGGGAATTAAAAGAGAATTGTCAAAGCCATACTCTGGCAGCTCCACTCTCCCACCACCAGCGGGGCCAGGCTTAGCAGTGCAAGCTGGCAGAAAGAATCCCTTTACTGCTTCATTTTCAGCATAAAGCAGTGCAGCTCAGTATATTTTTAAAAAGATAAACTCAGATATGGCAAATATCCAGAGGAAGGCAGTACAGTGTTGTAGTTAAAAGCATGCATAGGCTTTGGAATAAAATGTCCCTCCATTTTATTTTTGGTTAATAATTATAAGAATACAGAAACGGGAACAATAGTTGTCACCTCCCAGAGTTGCTGAAGGATAAATGAGATAAGGCATGTAAGCAATCAATACTGTCAGCTACCATTATTATTACCTTGACATTCATTTCTATTTTCTAAAGTACATCCCTCCTTTTAGATATGGTATCTATACATACTCTTCAGTGACATCAACATTTGTGCTGATAGGGTAGCAGTTATGATGTGTCCTATGATGACGTTACCAATCCCTACTTCCTCAATTATGTAAAGTGATTTTGGCTTGAAATTTTTAAATAAAATAATTAGGTATAAAGAGGATGACCACCAGGCACTGGCTGGTTGGCTCAGTTGTAGAGCGTCAGCCCAGCCTGTGGGTGTCCCTGGTTAGATTCCTGGTCAAGGCACACAGGAGCACCCATTTGCTTCTCCACCCTTCCCCCTCGCTTCTTTCTCTCTCTCTCTCCTTCAGCCATGGCTCAACTGAAGCAAGTTGGTCCCAGGTGCTGAGGATGGCTCCATGGCCTCTACCTCAGGCACTAGGAAGAGTTCTGTTGCTGAGCAAAAGAGCAATGCCACAGACGAGCAAAGCATCATCCCCTGCTGGGCTTGCCAGGTGCGTTCCAGTCAGGACGCATGCGCGTGTCTGTCTCTGCCTCCCTTCCTCTCGCTGAATAAAAAAAAAAAAAAGAGGATGACTATACACTTCATTTGGCCCAGGACAGTTTTAGATTATGCCTATTGACCTGGAGTAATTATTAATAGTGTCCTCTTGCATTGTTAAGAGTCTCCTGGTTTGGATGATAAATTACATGGTCACTGTATGTATAAATGTAACACTGAAGTTAAATGTTACTCTAGCAAACAGATAAATCTTCAGAGTTTCAGTGTACACAATGCTTAGCAATTTAAGCATATGCTGTACCCCAAACCTATACAGTAATCACTATAAAATAACCATGTAGGAAAACATACAAGATGTATTTCGCAGAGTCCCTAAGTTCACTCTTAAGAGCAAACCTTAGCACTGTGTGGAGCCCCTCACAGACGGACCCGCAGCCTCACACCCTGGGTAGGTAAACACGGCCAGCTGGAGCTCCACTGTAGCAACAGAATAAGACAACATTCTCTTTTCCTACGCTTTGAAGCCCTAGCTTCAATTCTTACAACCTTTGTCTAATTTCAGGAAGGAAAGGACTCTCCACAGGCAAGAACCCCAAGGGAAGGGTATGTAAACTGAAACTTCTTGGGTCACATGCATTTATGAAGATAAGTCTCCAGCCACTAGCTAGGGATGGCAAGTTATGATTTATTATTGCAGGCAGCCAGAAGAGAGCAGCAATAACTTCCTTTTCCTTTCTTGCCAGATCATGCTGCCACGTGCAGGCTCCTTCAACAACAAAAAAGTATGTGTAAGGTAGGTTTAAAAGAAAAAAAAAGGAACAAAAATAAATATTAAGTGACTGATAATCTGGGAGCTGGGAAAGAAGACCAGTGCCTTACAAAAATACATGATATGAGAAAATAGGCAACAGTTTGAAAGACTTAGTCTACCAACCAAGAATATAGAAAGTTAATTGTAAGGAAAAAAACAAGAGGCCAATTACTAAGAACAGCGCAAGAGTTTATCAAAGTGACTTACTTGATCAAAAAGTTTTACATTCAATGTTATAAGACTGATCATAAGTAGGCAAGATATTATAAAATACAGATTTGAAAACTGTAACAAATATATTTGAGGTGGATATATCATAAAAGTATAGGTAGGGCTAAACATTGCCAGGCCAAAAAACTAAGGCAGGCTTAGCAAAAAAGATGTGTAAATGGTGACACGGTCTTATAGAAAAATGAGAAAAGTTATTAAAATTTTATAAATGTACTATATACCAAGAGAAATATTTCTGATGCAAATATGTAGTAAGCACGTTCACAATACTCAGTTTAAAATCATTTATGACACTTTATTAATTGGTAGATACTAAAAATATTTTGGTGTAGCCTAAACTGGTTAGAGCATCCTTCCAAAGTGCTGAGGTTGCTGGTTCGAACCTCAATCAGGGCACATAAGAAAAAGATGGATGATCCTGTCTATCTCTCTCGCTCTTGCTCTCAAAAATTAATAAATAAAAGATTTTAAGAAATAAAAATACTTTGGTTTATATATATATAAAGAATTTGTCAATCACTAAATGGTTTAAAACTTGTGGCAAAAGATTTTACTGGTGTGGCAGGGGCAGACATATACATATAGCTGGGAGGCTGTTAATATAACTTGAGTTTTAAAGCACACAATTTTCTTTTGGTCTGGTAAAAAGAAAGGTATAGGGATAAGATTTCCTGCCACAAATATATAGTAGATAACCAGAGTATAGGATATTAGGTTATTTAACAAATTTCTCTTAAAAGCATTTACATTAGGTGTGAGGTGATAGATATATTGATCGGCTTGGCTGTGGTGAGTGTATATAGATATCAACAATATTCAGTGGTACAACTTCAAAATATACAATTTTTGATTGTCCATTATACCTCACAAAAGCTGGAAAATAACATTTGCATTGAATTTCCACATAGATGTTTGGTGTATTTAAAATTTTACTAAAGTTAAAAAACGAATTCTAAAATTTTTTTAAAAATTCAGGTTGCATTACCTGTAATGTTTTGAATATAAAGACTGTATACTCTGTTACATGGCATAAACAGAGAAAGCAGTATTCGAATATATCAAGTATTCTCAGTAATACATTATTATAATAAAATTGAAGAAGACATGATTTTTGACTCTTTAGAAAGGAAGGCAGGTTCAGGTAAGTTCTGTAGAAACCCTTAATATTCTAAGAATTTATATATAGATGATCTCATTAGATAGAACAATTTCTTTTTAAGTGTATTGGTAGTTCAGGGAAGACGTACCTGTTGTATAGATGAGGAAATTGACGCTTATAGAAATAAGTGACTTGCCCATAGTCTAAGGTGGCAAGATGTCCCGCTTTTGGCGGGACAGTCCTGATTTTTAACAATTTGTCCCGCGGCGTTTTAAAAAAGTCCCAATTTTGGGAAATAATGCATGAAAAGCTAGGGAACGGCAGGAGAATGGGAAGGGAATATACAGTTTTCGGTGGGGAGACCCGCCTCCACCTGGAAGCACCCCCACTACCGCAAAAGCTGGCTGCCCCATGCAGCCCCGAAACAGAGAACTTCGGGCGGGAGGTACCTGCTGGAGCAACAGCTGTCAAGTCCCCTAACTCCCATAGGCCCGCATCCTGGACGCCCGCATGTAGCTCTGGGCTCCACCAGGCGCAAGCTTCTCGGTCTCCAGCGGGCGGGCGGCGGGGCTGGACAGAGGGAGCATGCAGCAAGGATGAACCCAGGCGGGGAATGTGCCTGACCGCTCGTGTGCAAACATGTGGGCATCGCTGCCGGCCTGCTCCTGCCCGCTCGTGCAGCTCCGGCATTGGTTTCGGGACCTGTAACCCGATCCCTCTGACTCACTCAAAATTTTCCATATAGTAAGATTTCAGAAAATGATCTTTTTAATGAGGTATCATTATTAGAAAAATAGATTGAGAAGGAAAAGGTTATATCTTGGGCATCAGCAAAAATCACAATAGAGAACAAATGGTTAGAAATATTTCATTATTTTGAAACAAACCATGTTCTATACAATAATGCACTAAAAATTGTGGAATACGCACTGTCTTTACCAGGAACTAATGCTGTGACTGAACACGTTTTTTCTATGGTAAATAAAGTGTGGACATCAGAAAAATCACAATTAAGTGTTGAGACTTTGAAAGCCATTTTATGTGTCAAATATAATTTAACAAATTCTTGTGAAAAATTTCATGACCTTTTAAATGACAGCAATCTACTAAAAAAAATTCACTCAAATGAGAAATATGCCAAAGAATAAAATAATACTATGCATAACTTTTAATGTATTATATTTGTCAATTATACTTACATTGAAATTAAAAAAATATATATTACAATAATATTTTTGCATTCTATGAAAAATTTTTACTCCATATAGACCAAAATTTTAATCAAGAACCACCCCCCCTCGTCAATGGTGTCCTGCTTTACCAATTTTAAAATCTGGTCACCTTACCATAGTCACATAGTAAGTAGCACAGCTAGATCTTTTAACTCCAAATCCTGTGTCATTACACCATGACTATATGCATATAATACCCTGCACTTTCTGTCCTGGTAATGATTATATTGGTAATAATTTGCTCACTGTCTCTCTTTCCCACTGAATTGTAGGCTCCAAGAAGGCAGGACCATATTTGCCAGGTAAATACCACATCCCAATACCCTGCACATAGACTGGCATATAATAGGTGCTCAAAAATTATTTGTGGAATGAATGGAGATGCTATTTATAGAAATGGAATCAATCAGGGAAAGTGAAGGTGAGGAAGCAGAGTGATGTCTGTGTTGGCATATTTAAAACCGACTACATCTTAGATTGGGTTCACCAGGAAACACTCTGAAACGTAATTTTGCATGTATGACATTTACAAAGGAGTGCCCTTAGGATCAACATCTGAAGAAAGGAGGGGAACAGAGCAGGAATGGATACAGAGATGTCAAGGTGAGATGCAGATTCAGTGACAGTCTTGAACAACCACAGGAGAGCTCTGGAAACAGAATGACCCTTCAGTCATTCCAAGATGGCTTGGCTTTCAATCTCCCTCACTGTTCTCTCTCTTTTTTTAAAAAAAAATTAAGTGGGTGGTGGGGAGGCAGAGACAGACTCCTGCATGCACCCTGACCAGGATCTACCCAGCAAGCCTCTACCAGGCAATGCTCTGGCTGGCTGGGCTGCAGCTCTGTTGCTGGGCAACCAAGCTGTTTTAGCGCCTAAGGTCAAGGCCTTGGAGTCATTCTCAGTGCCGAGGGCCAACTTTACTCAATCCATTCAAGCCATGGCTACAGGGGGAGAAGGGAAAGAGAGTGAGAAATAGAGGGAGAGAAATGGGTGAGGGGAGAGATGGAGAAGCAGATGGTTGCTTCTCCTGTGTGCCCTGACTGGGAATCAAACCCAGGACTTCCACATGACAGGCTGATGTTCTACTGCTGAGCCAACTGGCCAGGGCCACTGTTCTGTCTTTGATTATGGGCCCCCACAGCAGCCAAAGCAAACCCTAAAAAGGCTGACAGCTGAAGGTTTTCTACTGAAAGCACTACCAAGAGCTGGGGCAAAAGCTAGGGCAATGGGAGTGTATCACAATGTCCATCACAGGCCATGACTGATATTAAGCATTAGCCTACTATACATTCAAATCTAAATCATTATTCCAGTCTGCCTAAAGCTCTCTGTCATGTTTGTACACTCAAGATTACATTATAATTTAACTTACTAATAACTATGATATAAAGTAAATTTAACTTAAACTTTAAGAACTTAATGCCACATTATCTATCCTATCAAATTTCGTGTTCTCCCCCAACTAAAGATCATAAAGGGAAAAACACAAAGATAAAAGACAGACAAGCACTGACTATTGCAAAGCATAAAGAAATTAGTCACAAATTTCAAAAATTATAAGTCAATTGGGGAATAATTCAATTTTCTAAATTTCAAAAGAAATGTATATATCAAGGTATACCTGTGATTTCCAACCTGCATGCACCAGGATATATAATAACTCCAAACTTTAAATAAAGTATGCAACCATCACTGCTAGCATCTGTTTTGATGAACTGAAACCTGGTCGTGTGGTAGGGGAAACGGAAGTGTGAGCATAGACAGAGATGGTACACTGTAAAAGCAGCTCAGTTAGCTGCTCAAATTTCAGCCTTTAATCACTAAAATATAAAGAAAATAAAGACTGTGCTATATAAAATCTGACACTGAAGACATCTGAGATTTTGATTCTTTTCCAGATCTTAGTTACTCTGTGCTCTCAGACATTTCTGAGTTTTTGCTTCTAGAAATTCAGGATAAATTTCATTTGATCATATTTCTTCAAATGTAGGCTCAGATTTATGCAGAAATTGTGTGGCGCTGATCTAATTTGCATATGTTGGAGGGGTTGTCTTAACTTTTAGATTCTAATGTAGGCATTAATCTATTGATACAATAAAGCAAGACCACCTAAATGTTCTTAAAACATGCATGATGTATTATTATTCAATCGTGTCTTATTGGAGAGAGGTTGACATCCATTTTTAAAAGGGGAAGTGGCATGATTGTAATAAGCATTAGTCACAGGCTTCCCACATTATTTAAAAACATTGGAAGAAAGATCTCCAGGTGGCTCTTCTGTCTAGAAACTCATGCTAAATACCTAGAACTTGTGTACCTGCTTAAACATTCAAGTGAATACTGTTGCTGAAAGTAATTTATATTTAACTCACTACTTACATGGGCTATTAATATGCACACCCTACTGACCAACAAATATAGTTGGAATTTTTAAATAAGATTCTGATTATATGTTTTCATTTTTTTTTATGAAAGGACATCTCACATTTCTAAAAATGGTTAACAAAAAACTATGGGAATAAATGGTTTGAAATATGTTCACTTAAGACAAGACACTTTGGGATTGTATTTACTATACAAAATCATATCAATTTGGGGGTGGAAAAACGATAGGGCTGGGATAAAAGTAGCTATTCACACCTCAATTATTTGGCTGTACCTTTATTTCACATGTATATAAACTACATGTAGTAAGAGGGCATTTCTGAGTTCAATACCAGTGAACCACAAACAACAGTGACTATAAACTAAGTGTCCTCTATCAATATCCACTGTAAGGGGAAACGCTGGAGTAGAAAGCATTCAGATCACTAACAGGAACAAGAGAACCCTGACACCTATCACTGAGACATCTAATGACAGCTCTGATGCAAGGTAGCATTGAAAAATTTACACTGAGGAGGGGTTTATCTGTGAATGAAAGAGAATTATTCTCTAGGCTACTTTTTAAAATTCTATTTTTTTCTTTATGTGTCTGTTCATTAGCACTTCTTTGTGGGATATTCTACTAGTTTAGTCAATGATTTAGAGTCTATATTCTGCTATTATTACATATTGCCTCAGTTACATGAGTATAAAGTAATGCAAACAGCAAAAAAAATAAATAAATAATGCAAACAGCAAGAATCTAAAATAAATATACTTAGGCAGCATAGTACAGGATGTTTAATAAGCAATAGTATTTATTATGGTAGAAAGTAGAATTTGTTACATCACACTTTTTGTTAAGTAGCTAATTTAGCCAACATGAAATCTTAAAAATGGTAAAGATATAAAAAAAAAAGTCAGTAGTTCACTGTTTAATTTAGAAAGTCAATTATATGTCACTGTTTCATATCAGGTTAATTACTTCATTTACATTTTTAGAATTTTAAAATAGTGCATGAAAGGTGACAGATTCACAGCACTGCAGACTGCAATTCTTGTACTAATATTTCTGAGTGTTAATAATATAAAAGGTAATATACAAAACAGAATTACACATAGGTTTTATCTAATAAGATTATAAGTGAAATAGAGACATGGTGTGGAAATGGAAAAACAAGGAAGATGCTTTCAGCAAAACTATACTGATGAGGTAAGTGGTAGATAGCTTCTATGTTGTTCTTCTAAGCATATATGTACAAAAGAATGGAGGTCAAAGATCAACAAAATACCAAAGTGTCTGAAGGGAGGAGAGTGAGTGACATTCAAGAGATGTTGTAAGAAAAAATCCTGAGTGAAAAAGAAACAAAGTGACTACTTGTGGGGAAAGTTATACTTAAGAGTGCAGTAGGAGAGAGGAAAAGAGGAGATACTAACATAGACAAAGCACAAAGGAAGACCATGTACAGGAATGAGGAACAAACATTGAACTGCTGTAGTTCTGATACTAACTCACTTTCACAAGAGCCCAACCTGTCATTTCTTAACTGTGGGTGTCATGATGAAATCTACCATACCACTTTATGTCACTAAGTTGTCAGGAAAAGCAAAGCTTCCCTAAGTGTGTCTCTTCCCACACAGCCATCAACACGTACTATAATCTATCAGTCCCTTCCCTCTTCAGACAAAAAGGACAATAAACTCATTGCTGAATTTTCTAGTACTTGAATTAAATGTTTTTATAAGTTAATTTGATATTGATGCCACTTTTTATTGTTTGTGGGAGTGAATGAGTGGGGCCCTAAAGCCTTAAAACTTATATTCTAAGAATCATGAATGCAATGCAATTATGTCTCCTACGGTCTTTTACATAAAAGAATAAATTTCAAAAAGCATCATGGTTTACTGAAACCAGTTTAAGTATTAATACTGACATGACTCTACCTATAATATAGATAGAATAATATAGAATGAAAAGTCAGGAACATAAGAAATTAGTTCAATTCCTTTTTATACAGAGGAGAAAATAGGTGAAATGACTTAGATGTCACCTCTAGTTTCAGCAAACATGGGACAAGTCCAGCAATGATTTCAAGTTCCACAATTGACAATGACTCTCCTTCACTCTACTACTGTGTAATATCTACGGCATATGCCATTAGTTCCTTGATAATGTGTCCCAGTGCTCCAAAGTGACATACGATTATGCAAGTTTTGTGTTTACAGGCCACAAAGTGGTTCATACACACAAACTGCTTTAATTCTGTGGACAAAATGGCTGATGCTTTTGTTCTTTTTCTGATCAATTTGGCAGGTAAAGTCAGTCAAATTGGTTCTTCATGTAGACACTGCTTTACTATGGAAATGAATGTGAAAACATTCATCTTTGTCAGAAATTATGTCAAATTATTCAAATTTATTGGTGAGTTACAGCAAACATCCCAGCTGATGAACATCTCAGTCATATGTTTTTTAGAGAACACTTATGGTTCTGAGAAGATACATTACAATGAGCTCTCTCTTCTGAAGCAAAGATGGTTGGAGAGAAGATAGGGTCTGTTATTCAAGATAATAATTTATTTTAGTCACAAAAAATTTCCAAAGATGTCCAGCACTGGAAATACTAAAATGTATCCCTTCAGATAGTGTCACTATTGTTTTCCCCTCTCCTGATTGTGCTCCTCTTTCAGAACCCTTAGGAAGCTGTCCTAAGACTTTCTGTCAGTTCCCATCTTTACTGTAGCCACATTGCAGCCACATTGCAGACTTCACATTCACACTGCTCCTCTAGCTGGAGGTAATAAATGATTAGCTACAGCACAGTGGTGTGATGTTCATGTTATTCTTTGCTGTACTACACCCAGTCAATGTCTCAAAAATTAATGCAAGTATATCAGGATCTGAAATTAACTTTTTATAGCCAAAAGCAACATCCCGCTAGGAGGAGAGAAACCTATTATAAATGGTCCGGCATCTGATTGCTTGTAAGATGGTGCGTAAAAAAAAAAAAAAAAATTTCAAATTATAAAATGTTGAATATAACAAAAGCTGCCCCATATTGATTAATCAGTGTTTTGTTTATGAACTGATAAGATCTACCTAGGTGGTAGCTATTCTTAGTAAGTGACAGATGTTTTAATAAAGATCAGAGATGAACCTAAATCAGCTAATACTCTTCTAATGTTATGCAGAAATAATTAGAAAAAGAAAAATACCTGTAAGAAAAATAACAGACTACATTTCTCTCTGAACTGTGTATTTACCTTGAAAGTTTATCTAAGAAATTATATAAAAGTAGTCATGCTTAACATATTTAAATGTACTAATTATTCAATAAACATTATAAAATTACTTTGGAAAACTATAACAACAACAAAAAAACCCCAAACCTAGAATAACACACGTATCTATATATCTTTGAAAAAAAGTTTAAATTTCTCATTAAAAAACCTTGTAGTGGAAAACAATTTGGAGTGCCACAAAGCAGAGGTACTTTACAAAGTTTATTTTAAACTGCTATGTGCTTATGCTTAGACACTTTACCGGTTGGTGTTCAGAGAAAGCTTCACTATACTAGCAATATTTTTTGTCCATTTTTGGTCAGGATGTAAAGCATATGCCATGAAAACTTTAAAATCTGTAAAGATACTTATCCTAATTGCTCATATTAAAAATTAATTTCTTTGGCTAATACAAAAAAATTATTTAACTGCATGTTTTCATACATTAACATACGGCTGCAACTCTAGAGGGGAAGAATGTGAAACTAACAGTTTTCTCATGGATCTGATTAATAAGAATATACTTGCATATATTCTGTAGGTTTGACACATGAGTATTTAATTCTAGAATGGACATTAGGATCTTAACAAAATGGCAATAAAAATCTTTCTATTTTTAAGATCAAACTATAATTGCCAATTCAAAAAGTTTTATGTTGTTACTTTATTATCAACTAGTCGCCACAGTTCTAATCTATAAATATAGTAATGAATGGTATCATATCCATTTTTCTCTACTGATTTTTAAATGATCAGCTGAAATAGAAAATTTTAAGTCTTTAAAATAGTTCAGAAGAACTGCAGGTCACTTTTGAAGAAAGTACATGCTTCAAAATTACAAATAGGATCATTGAAATTTATATAAGCAAAAAGGTACAAATTATTGCTGCTTGTACTTTTCATTCTTTGCTTATTTTTCTCTTGACCTTTATCCAAATGAATCACACTAACTTTTGAATGCTTTCTCTCACTTGATTTCTAAAGCTGTTCATCACACTTGCTGGCTAGAAGCACAGCTGGCAAAGGATCTAAACCTCATCACTGGGCAAACTTGCCCTTCTGGTTTTGCCAAGAATGACATTTCCAAAGGAAATAAAAGTTACTATATGGGACACTGGATACTGTATATGTCTATGAGAACCAGGAACTCCGCTCCCTTTGTTAACAATACATATAGGCTTCAGAAATAAAACCAAAATAACAAAATTAAATAGCTAGACTTTTCTAAATTCAATTGTTAATTAAAATAGGAGCACAGAAATCAGCTGAGTATTTTTAACTTATTTTCTGAAGAAAAGATGCAACTGAGGATAAGCAGTGCCCCCTAGTGTCAATAACCACAGACGATAAGAGCTAAAAGGAAGTTGCTAATGTTAACTGAACTTAATTAAAAATATATGAATGTAATAAATTATAAATCCATCATTACTCAAATTTAAAATTTTGTATGTATATAAAGTAATATCATATAATCATTTTTTAATACTGATTTGCTTAGGAATGCAAACAAACACACACACACATGCACACGCACACACACACACACTATATGCAGAATGACATGGCCAAGGTGTCTTTAATGTTGTTTCAGGCAGCTCAGAAAAATATTCCACCCAACACAGCAGGCCATGCATGAAGCGGTATCAGCAAGACCAGCAGAATCACTCACTGTGAAGACATTTAATATGAACTGCTGAGTACACAATACAGGAAGCATGGCCTGGATGGCTAAAGTGGAATGGCCAGAGTGGAGCTTGAAGACTTCAAACCCATCTGAAATTGTGACTACACCTGTAATGAGTAGTTAAGCATTTTTTTTTTTTTGGTAATAAGAGGTTAGCATATTTAGTCGATATTAATGACTGCTTTTGAAAACACTATTAACTTTCACTGTGCATAACCTGAATACTAAATTTAAATACAAATAAATAAAATATACATCTGTCTTTAAGAGAAAACGCAACACAAAATTCAAATATTAAAAAATATTACACATACTTTATGGAATTTAAGTTGAAAAATAACTTTCTGATATATCTACAAGAAAACTTAGTAGTTATTTTTAAAGACCAATGAGACATCTATAGAGTGACATTAACAAAACGATAAAGTTATCTTCTCGTTCTATAAAATATTGTCTAGGTCACTAATTTACTAACAGCAGTTTTTGCCATATAACCCATAAATGAAGCAAAAATATAAACAAGAAAGAGAGAAAAGCCATGAGGATTGACTAGGTGTATATGTTCCAAAAAAACTGCTAATGAAAAACCAATTAATAGAAAAACTATTGTTTAGTTTTATTTGCTTAGAAGTACAGGAAAAAAATAGTTCAAGCATGCTTAAAATATGTGTTTATATAGAAAACTCTTAACTACTTTTCCACACCAACCAATAATTCATATACTGCTAGTTTCACATTTTAAAAAACAAGAAGCATAAATGGGCTTTTTGAAAAATTCTAACATGCATTTAAATTGAGGAGAGTGCAAATGCAACAGTTTAGGAGGCATAAAACAATGTCCACATTATAAGAATAGTAGGTATTTAGGATCTATACAGTAACTGGTTGCTGACACTTCAACTGTTTAAACTTGGAAAAATGTTTTAAAATGCCGACTATGGAGGTTCTTTTTTTGAAGTTGAACTTGGGCAGGGTTAGAATCTCTGGTGATAAAAGAACAACAATCTTCTTATATGTCACCGAATTTAGGCAATGTTAAGAAGGATATAAATGCAGATAGATATATTTATGTTTTTGTAAATTGTATCAACACCTATTTTGTTGCATCAAAAATATGAATTACTTCTCATAAAAATTTCCATAGAAAATAGAATTTCATTCCATATAGTAAAAATAGGTACCTGCTTAGACAGGTAACAATAAAAAACTAAACTTGTGTGTCTAAACCATGAGCAGAGAAGCCTGACGCTTTCCTTGTACTACATGCTATTGTAATTGGCATTAATCATCAAGTAATTTCCTATAAGTCTTCAGCAGGCAAAACATTTATAGGAAGTTGCTGTGTTCTTTTATCTCTTTCACAAATTTTTGTTTTTGTAGATACTTCCAGTTTCATCTTTAATTCAACTATTAAATATCTGGTGATTATTTTTTATTAATGTAGACATAAAAAGATATGAGATTTTTAACCCCATTCCAGAACTCACCTACATTGCTTCCTAAAAGACCTAAGAAAAGGAGAGAGGTAAGTCCTAAACCTAAATAAGGGATAATGAAAAATCATTAAGAAAAGGTGTCATTTTTAGAGATAAAAATTAAGAATTTTTTTAGGCAACCCAGAGAACATCCCTAGATATGATTTTGGAGACATATGAGTAAATCTCCAGAACCAGTGTTTTTTCTGGTTGTAAGAAAAAGCAAAAGGTAAGCAGGAGCAGGCCTGTTGCATAAAAAAGATAATGGGATAGTAGTATGAAGACTGCGAAGCTAGGTTTGTACATAGCTTAATAGAAATAATAATAAAAGCTATTATTATTCCTCAAGGTTAAAAGAAATGGAAAAGGTTGTAATCCATGCACTCCATCATCACATTAACTTGCCCATGCTTGCATTTGATTCCTTTTCTAGAACATCTCAGATAAAATAGTTTGAAAATATATGTATGCAGATAGCAACACAAAGATAAATTTTAAAATGTGAGCTTTTAGTTTTAACTTCTTAAAGCCTATATAAAAATGTTCAAGCACAAATTTTCTGCTGCACATGTGTTAATCTAAACAACTACAAGTGTGAAGATTCCCGTAAAGTGTTTAGAGGCAGAACACGGGTATGAAAGATGATTTCAAAGGAAGGTATTTCCTTAGCATATGTGTATTCATTTGAGTATCTAGCAAGTAAATATCTGTTCATCCATATGATCTATAAAGATTATTCAGTAAGTTTCCACATACTTAAATACTCATACATATGTATCAAATAATTGAGCATAATAAATTTTAATCAACAACTCTCATTATACAAAAACATTTTCTTCAAGATGATAAAAACAAAACTGTACTATACTTTCAGAAATGATTCAATATTATTAAAAGTTAAAAAAACAAATACAGTATAAATTAAATATTAATCTTTTGATACTTCTTTAGCCACAAATATTTTAAATATCACTTAGAGCTGCTCGTATTTACCAATCATGGCTAACACTTGCTTATTAACCAATTTTTTTGTTCATTTACATTATCTTGGGGTGGGGGTTAGAAAGAATAAGAGAACTATTATCTTTTAAATATTAGATAAACTTTAGGTCTTATTTCTCAGAAAGTAAAACTTTTGTATAAAGCAAGGTATATTATACTTCACTCATATTTTAAATACTTCATCTTGAAAATGTACTACTTTTACATATACTGTGAGTAAAAACATAGCTACAATGAAATCGTAAGTTTTAACCAACTAGAAATATGTAATGCTATCCAGACAGTTCCAGGAAAATTATAAGCACATTCTTCACAGTCAGATAGCAAATTTTATATCATTAAACAAACAAAAAATACATTTTTTGACATTTTATAGAGATACATTTAAAAATATAATTAATGATTTTTACTGCACATTTACTGTGGTGTTATTAGAAATTCTCAGATTCACAACATGCTACACTGGAAACATGGTAATTTTTTGAAATCACCAATAAATAAATATATGACATTTTGTCGGGAAATAAGAAGAGGACTGAAATTATTGTATCCTTCCTCCTATGACTTAAATATTATTATTCCTATATTTGAAACCCCATTAGCTTGAAAAGTTTTTAGCAATTCCCTGCTTCTTCATCAGATATGGGAAAAGTAATGGATTTCACTGGGCAACGTTTTACCAGGTATTTTACCGTCTCTCTGTTTCCCAGCATCTTAAAGCAAAGCCCTCCATTTTTCCCAGAAATGTTTTATAAAGAGTCTGAATGCAGTAAACATACTTCAGACTCAAACCTCCACATCCCTGAATGGGGGAGTCTGGAGAAGTCTGGTCCTGGGAATTACCTGACCAGTAATAAAAACAGTGGGCATCATACTGCAGCCTGATAATTATACAGAGGCCAAATTCCTTATTTTGCCTATCAAATAACTGAATTAAATATCTTCAGTTCGGGTCTATACACAAAACTGATTATGTAGTGCAAATTTGGGGGGGAAATAGAGCAATTGTGATTAAATTATATAGCAGAAGGTCTAGCCAGCTCAAGTGTGTATTTATACTATTCACAGTTGCTCGTGGCCACTTGTATTTGGGGTTGTCACTCAGTCCTATAAGGAATTTTCAATAGATCTGTAGCACCACACACTTGTTGGTTGTATGCAGTCAATGGTTCTTCCACATAGCTAAGCAAAAGCACTTTTCAGCATCTGAATTAGCTTGTTTGATCATGGTTTGCTCTGAAATATAGACTCTTCTGACTTCTGAGGTAAAAGAGCTCTCTACTCGTTAGATTATTTTATATCTAGCAGGAGCTTAAGATATACATGTACTCATTCATTCAGATATGCAAATTTAACCACTAGAGACAAGTAAATTATGCAAGATGATGTACATTTCATTTTAGCTGGAAAAAAATGTGCAAACACTATACAATTCCATTTCAGAGAGCTATACTTGCAATACTTGCACCAACTTGTGATGCACTGAACAAAAGTTGTAATGTAATAACCATTTTCCCACAGATCAGATTCTGCTTTGAAGGGCTGTTTGTAAGTATGTAAAGAGGCTTTTCACTTTAATATTTTCATATGCCTTTTTCATTGGTATTTTCAAAAATTATTTTCTCAAACTACAAAACTGGCATTCATCCTTCAGAAAACGACTGTCACTATTTTATGAATACCTTTTTCATATTTATGACTTATATGCACAATTGATTAGCAATTTTAGATGGCCTAGTTAAGCTCCGATCATCCACAAAGCTAATTTTGCCAATGTACTTCCTTATTTTCTAATATACATTACTCACATTAATAATGATTCTGCTTACTGACACTTCTACTTGCTGAATAGATTTCATATAACTCATGTATATACCTCATAGTGCTACAGCTTTTAGAGGACACTTTTAAATAGCAAATTACATTATCTAACAACTTGATGTGGTTAGCCTTTGTGTAATAAACATTTAATTCACTCCAGGTTTAATTTTAAGCCATGAATTCTAGTATTTATGAAACAAACAAAAGAAATATGACTGCTAATATTTTATTATCAAATTTTACAAAACAGAATTATTAAAGTAGAAAAAAGCTTCTGGGGCTTATGATGATATACTGAGTGAAGCCACAGTCAGACCATTAGATGAAATAACCGATGCCATGTTTTTCTCTTAAATTTAATTTCTATACTTTAACAATATTCAGAAATAGTGACCTGTTCAATGAAAAATTAACAGTATATATGAAAATGCCCTGATTTGTAGTGCTGGCTAAATGTGCTTTCTAGAACCATTAGGGAATCGTCGCAGCAGAGTTTATTACCAACAGCAAAATAATCAAATTCAGCCATGATACATTTCTAAATCTTTGCCAAAAGTAACCCTTCTTATAAATTCATCTAGGCTTTGATGAAACACCAAGCTGGCCAGGAAGAGGCTACTGCCCTGCATCTTGACAGAAGCCTACGTTTGTCTCACTAGCTCCTTACTAAAGACCCAGAAAATAAGTTGGGAATGGGCATTTTCTTGACAATTAGCTGTGTAGGCAAATATGTTCTTTGGCAGACAATATAAATGTTGATTTAACGACCAGCCAATAAAGGATGCTGAACTGCAAAACATTCACTGCTCAATTTCTCACAGATTTGGTTGAAAACTTAATTCTTAAGCTCAGGTTTCCACTGTCACCAAATAACACCCTCCCACAAAAGTTATGCTATAATAAAACATAAAATATATTTGACCCATAATTGATATGTAACTGTTTAAAGATATCCATATTTGACAAGTTTATGTTATTCACATTAACATTACTAATAATAAAGAGTAACAGACTTGCCATTCTGGACCTTTGTTTTACAATAAAACTAATAAAGCTTCTCATCTGACTAAACACATACAGCAGTACATGTCCCACTGAAACTAAGGAATTTTTAAAGCTAGTGGTAACCTATCACAAAATCAGTTTATTTTAGTTTATGTCTAGGTTCAAGAGATCATCTTTAAAGAACATGGTTTTAAGCTGGAAGCAATATACACTGTTTTAAAAACAAAAATAGCACAAGTGACATATACTGTGGCAATTTTCTTTATCGTAACTTTTTCAAATATAATCTATTCTACAGTGCACTAAAACTGCAGAAACATCCAAATTAGGAGAGAAAGAGAGAGAGAGAGAGAGAGAGAGAGAAAATACTTAACCTTGCAAAAAGGGACTATACTCTAAGGAACATCTGAATATAATTGAGATATCTGCAGTAAAGTTTTACCTTCTCCCTAGAATGTTTGAGATGAACTCAGTGTAATACTGTCTTCCAAGAAAAGACAAAGTGATCAATGCAAGAACACATCAGGCTGCCTTGGACAGGCCAATCAATGTAAGAAAGAACCTTGCCCAGGGCCTTATGCAAATAGAAGCACGTCCTGCAACCAGGGGAGGAACATGCGCAGTAGATCAATGGGATCTAAGAGAACCTTACAGCTATATCAGCTTCAGACAGTAAATATGTACCGGTGAATACCTTGCATTTCCCACAAATTCTGAAAATGGGTTATTTTAATTGCTAGTTAAAAATTCTTCCTGAGATCCAGAGTGTAGCAAAGAGGAAGAAACCATCATGGGACACACTCAGTATTACTTTCAGGAGTGTGCAAATAAAATAAAAGTCTGACTTCTTAAAATTTCTTGGCATAGCTGAATTTTGCTGACATTTCAGAAGGTTAAACTTTTGATACATCTGTATTTATAAACAGGAAAGAAAAAAAAAGCAAGTGCTATTTCAGGTAGTTCTTGAACAAGGAAAAAAATGTAAGAGAAATAATTCAAGATAGAAAATTATAGTAAAACAGCCTGTCACCAAAGATTATTCTCGGCAGTGGCCAACCTATTGATATAGGAGAGTTTTTCTTTTAAAGTTAATATTTCTATCTCCAAAATCACTCTATATATGATTGGAATGTATAATAAGCTCCTCAAGGGCTATTTAATGCACAAAGTTAGTACACAGAGCTCTATCCCTGTCAAATGGTCTTAAAGGCAGGTCAGATGCTTTATAATGCTACATCAAAAATGTTCAATTATCAGATCTTTGAGAAATGTTTGAGTGGTTTGTTTTTAAACCTGTTTCTTCTTAGAAATTTCGCATTAAAAAAAAAACCTTTCATAACCTAAAAGGAGTTAAAATCATATTTTAAATAGGAATTATAGTACCAGAAACTGTAACATACACAGCTAAGTAAATAGGAAAAAAAATTTTTTTAACTAAGTGAGAGGCAGGGAGGCAGACAGACGGACTCCCGCACACACCTGACCTGGATCTACCTGGCAAGCCCCCTACCAGGCAATGCTCTGTCCATCTGAGGCCACAGCTCCGTGGCTCAGCAACCGAGCTATTTTTAGCTCCTGAGGTGAGGCCATGGAGCCATCCTCAGTGCTCAGGGCCAATGTGCTCAAACCATTAAGCTAAGGTGGGAGGGGAAGAGAGAGACAGAACGAGAGAAAGAAGGGGATATGGGAGGGGTGGAGAAGCAGATGGGTGCTTCTCCTGTGTGCCCTGACCAGGAATCAAACCTGGGACTTCCACACACCAGGCCAATGCTCTACCGCTGAGCCAACTGGGCCAGGGCCTCGAAAAATTCTATAAATATCTACCAGTACATTTACTTTACTTGTCTTCTACTTCGGAATTTTAACTTTAAAAGTTTAACTGCAGATGCATTTTTTATCAGATATGTAGCAAATATTTCTAATATTAAAAATAAAAGATACAATTTTTCTTTTAGCTATTGATGTATGAACTTTCTTTGGCAGTATATAAAATGTGAAAATCAAACATCTATTCTAAAGTTCACATTTAATGATATTTATTTAATTTTTAAAGAAAGCATAGATATCTTAAGACACTAGTTTATTTAGCCAATGGGAAGATATTGAGACTGTGCAGAACAAAAATAGCTCACTTTTTATATTTTACATTTTCTTAGTGCATTCCACACTAAATTTCAGTTTACTCCAGTAAGATTTTTTCCCCCTAAGGCATACATCAGTTATTTGTTTAATGCTCTTTACTTAGACTTAAAGCTTTATAAAAACTTCACTATTTACATGAAGAAAGCATAAAGATTTAAACTCAAAACAATATAATACAGTATAGTCTTTTATAGTCTTTCATGTATTTCATGTATCAGATGAAGTGCATGAAGTGCTTCTAACCAACCAGAAAGGCATGTAGTAGCAGGTTAATTATAGGGACTCAAATGCTTTCTTTTTATAATTTTAATTACAAATATAAGAATTCTGAGTAGTCTGACATTCAAAATTAAATGTAAAGTTCAATTTACCATAAGTAAAATACAAACAAACAAACCATCATGGATAAACATTTTGTTACAATACTAAAATAATTAATTTACATAATTATGTAAGAAAAAATAAAAATTTTAGAATATTATCATCTAGTCTTTGATGTGCTGACATTGTGAAAGGCACTGAATAAAGGAATTCTATCATTATATAAATCTGCACAATGTGTTTTTTGCTTTTAAAAGCATAGTCTCAATTTTGAAAATATGTCAAGTATGATTTGCAGTTTACTAAAAAATTCTGTGCTTTACCAAAATAAATGCAGAATTTCTTTAAATGAGAAGTCTCCTTAATTAAAAATATCCTAATGTATTATAAATTTATTTCATGCAGTTCCTTAAAACTCACCCATCAAATGAAAGAGTGTTTCATGGATAAATTCACTGATTCATAGACTGGATTTTGCTTTTAAATTCACCAGATTTCAAGTCTGGCTCTGACCTTTGTTGTGCAACTTTAGACAAGTTCCTCAACTTTTCTGAGTCCTTTATCTATAAAACAGGTCTAATAATACTTATCTAATAGAATCAAATGTACACTGTACAATGCCCTACAAAAACAATGCTTAATGAGCAAATTTGGTGCATCTTAAGTAAACCAGAGCTCTTTTCTGAGTGGCAGCATGTGTAATGGTAATGAGGAGACAGGAAGCTTAGGTTTAAATTCTGGTTCCACAATTGCTGGTTGTGTGATCTTAGTGCTTAATATGTCGGTGCTCCAATTTCCTCCTTTGGAGCTGAGGATAATAATACCAACATCATTGGGTAATAATACCTACATCATAGAGTTGTTACAAGGATTACATATGTTAGTGTCTAGAAAGCACTTAAAATAATGTCTGATATTTGATAGGGGCTTTGCTATATAGCTGTTACTTCTCATGTAACTTACAGAAATGGATAGCGCAAAGGGGCAAACACTGCTAGCAAAAATTGTTACAGTAAGACTTTGAAGGTCAATTCTAGTTAGCTGGCATTGGAAGACAGCTGTCTATTTCCAGCATTGAATGAGCTGCAAAGAGCCAACAAGATTGGCTAAGGAAATTCACCTGCTTTCCAGAAATTCATAAAGCATTTTTAATTTTTTTCTGCTTAAACTATTTCCAAAACTCCACATCAAAACATATTCAAATCTAAATATAAATGACTTGGGTTTGCCTATTATTTTAAAGTTTACACACCTTTTTTTCCCCTCATTAGATTGGGCAATTAAGAATTGATTAAACTGGCAGGGTGGCTAAGTGGATAGAGCGTCACTGCAGTGCATGGAGGTTGTGGGTTTGATATCAGGTCAGAGCACATATGAGACGCAACTACTGAGTGCACAACTGAATGGAACAACTAAGTGGAACCATAAGCTGATGCTTCTCTCTCCCATTCTGCCTCTCTTAAATCAATGGAAAAAATTAAAAATAATAAAATATTGATGCAAATGAAAAGTCTGCTTGGAAGGCATAGAATAGAATAAGCAGCAAAACAGAATAGAGAATAAAAACTAAATCACCATGTAATTCAACAGAAAAATGTAGAATTAAATCATGAAATACATGAAAAACCAGGAGGTTGTTTTAGGGATAAGAGTCACTACACTTAGTATATTACACCACTTATTCTGCATAGGTACTTGATAAAAGGAGAAACAAAAACCCACAAGAAAGTGAGAGGTCATGTTTTTAACAACAAAAAATTAAATGTTTCACATCTGTAAAATGGAGACAATTACAGTACTTACTTTATAAAGTTGTTATGTAGATTTTAATGAGATAAAGTATGTTGTATAAACAAGAGGCTTAGAACAGTGTCTGGTGCACACTAAGTACAATTTAATTTAAGCATTAGTGACATTGATGATGAATACAATAATGCCACTGCACTCTGATTTGTAAGACATGCTTAAATAATATTTCTTTTTAAAATGTTCATTTTCAAAGATTAGGTATGAATTGCTTAGAATCTTTCTTGACCTAAAGAAGTCTTAGTCCCAATGGCTGGCTGATAGATTCTATGGGTACTATTATAATAGCACTGATAGGGCTCTAGGAGACTGAAAGAGGGCTCTAACACAGCAATCAGATATGAAGGTATCAGTGTTGCTTGAGGCTCTATTGTAAGATCTGAGAGAAAACACAAGTGTTACCAAAAGTTAAGATTTATAATATGCTAAAGATATCTAATATATTACTATGTATTTAATATTTCAATAGATGTCTTAAATATGTATAATGCAAAGCTAAACTGAAAATTTGAGACAGAGCCTGTTAGAGTTGAAACTATTATTATACTATTAATGGTATTGGAACCAGAAATTTTTTCTGATGTAAACTGAGCAGTAATACAACAAGGGCAATGTACTGGTTAGTGATTTCATTTTACTACAATTTATAGGGCAGACTTTGCAGAAAAAGTCAAGGTTTCTCTGTTATAGCAAACAATCTATTAGAAACTGTTAGAAAACCAACATTTACAATTATAAAGCATCCCTAGATACCTTGTAACAGAGAAAAAGCCAAGCTAGAAAATTTTTACTGTGGTAGAAAGTTGAGTGTGTGCTTTATCTTTCCGTCTAGTATGTGCTTCTATTTGGAAGGATAAATATCAAGTTTTCTCCAATCCAGATGTCTGATTAATGTAGTTCAGAAATTTGGAGATAAAATGTTAGAAGTTAGATATCAAGATTTGTGCTATTTAGACATTAACTAGGTATTTGAAATTAGAATACTTTTTAATCATTTCACTCAATTATAAAGTTGGCACCAAAATATTAAATAGCAATTTTTTGTACTATAATGCTCTTTAATAAATTTTGTTATGAGAAAAATTCAAATAAAGTATGGAAAACTAAGAAGAAATCTGAAAACACTAATTAATGAAATAGGCAAACTAAATTCTAGAGGATATTAGATTTAATTTATTCAATGTAATCACAAAAAACATAACCAAGTTCAGGTTTGGCTACTTTGCTTAATCAGAGATTTTCATATTTTCTTGGTTGATTTTCTGTATTCACTGATCAGTTTCCATTAATGGTCCTTCCAAATGTCTATAATTTCAGGGTTATAAACTGTACCTCCTATACACTCCAGCATACCTACTCTAAATGTCCATTTGTCATCTTAAATGATCTACTTTATTCTCTCCTCCATCTTGCTTTGTTCAATCTTGTGGCTTTATATGAATGTCCGGACCCTATTCTCTTTTTCCTGACCCAATAAAGCACCACCTGAGAACCTGCTTCTGATATCTACGTTATCTAGGATCAAAGAGTAATTATCATGTATATACTTATAGGTCCAGCCAGGTTAGGGAGCGTAGTAGAAAACAGAGAAAATAATCATTAGTTATTTATTCTATGCCAATTAAGAAAAGCATTCTGAGGTTCCTTGAAGCAAAAGAAACAATGAATAAGAGATCAAGGCTGGGAATAATTAATAAAATGAAAATTAACCATAGCCCTGGGTTTATAAGACACAAAGGTAAAAATGCACAATAGTTGTTATTTCTGAAAAAACATGATCAGTTTATCAACAGCAACAATGAATACTGAGGTAGAGGAGCAAGATGGCGATGGAGTAGGCAGATGTACCAACTTCCAACTCCCAGAACCAAAGTGGATTATAACTCAATTTTAAGAACCATCATCTGGATAAACCAACTTTGAACTAAACTAAGTGGACTCTTCAACCAAGGAACACAGAAGAAGCCACATTGAGATTGGTAGGAATAGCGAAAACGCGAAGAGGGCTGCCAAGCTCCCCTGAGCGAACGGCAGCCTGAAGAGACCCACAAGGTGGGAGGAGAGCTTGGCAGAGAGGGAGGGACCTGGGTCCAAGGAACAAAGCCCTAGCCTGCAGTCGCAGTGCATAGAAGAGACGCTTGGACAGTATTGAGCTGTGAAACAAGTGAGGATATTGTTTGTGAGAAGGAGACAGTTTTCTCAGACCCAAGATTCTTTTTAAAGGGACAGTGCAGAAAGACTCTCTCACAACCACGCACCCAGGGCTCCGGAAAACGGGGACAGAGGAGTGGACCAGAGCAGCAGGAAGAGAGTGTGGACTGAAGGCACAGGAACAAACACTCTGAAAAACAGCCAACCTAACCCCTGGGCTAAGTCATTTCCCTAATCAAAAACTAATATTTGCCCTAGAATTAGCAATACCAGCAAAGGGAGACAGGACACCAGCCAAACAAGCTCTCCCGTAGCAATTAGAGCAGAGCTGCTTAGATGGAGGGAGCTCCCAGGTCTACAGTATGGAGTGTTAGGGTCTGAACTGTGGTGCCCTTTCCTACTCTGCTGAGGGTTGCTGGAGGGATGGTGGCGGCGGAACGCTGAAACAAAGTTCTGTCGGCGGGGCGGAGGCCCAGCCGGTGTGAGCTCGGTCTAGCCTAGCAGGGGCGGAGGGGATGCGCGAAAGTGGTCCGGCAACTGCGGGCCCGCCTGTAACCTCACCGGCGGGGGAAAAGCGGGAGGCCCGGAACGGGCAGAGATCTGCTCTGCAACCATGCGCAAACCAGCCCTGACCACGGGGACGGGGCTAGGACCAGGGACGGGTAGAGGCACATGGCTGAGTGCACGCCTGCAGCCTGACCCGGCCTGCAGGCGTGCACTCAGCCACGAGTGCATGACCCAGTCTCCTGCAGGAGACCACAGTTTGCCATCCTGCATGCGCGAGTTGGCTCTGAATGCGGGAGCGGGGTAGAGCCCCAGATGAGCAGAAGCTCACAGCAGAGTGCACGCCAGCAGCCCCCACCGGCCTGAGAAACCGTGGTTTGCGATCCTACGTGTGCAAGTTGGCTCTGAACGTGGGGAGGGGTAGAGCCTGAGATGAGCGGAAGTTCGCAGCTGAGTGCATCTCAGCAGCCACGCCTGGCCCAATAAACCTTGGTTTGCGAGCCTGCGCAGAAAGGCCCTGGCCTCAAAGGAAGGAAAAAGCTCTGGACGGGCAAAGGCTCACAGCTGAGAGCATGTAAGCAGCCCCATCCAACCCGAGAAACTGTGGTGAGCAGGCTCTGACCGCGGGGGCTGGGCGGAAGCCTGGAAACAGGCTGGGTCTGCAGCTGAGTAAAGGTGCTCACCTCTACGCTTGGTGCTAAGGTTTGTGGCTTGAATGACGGCCCCTCCCGTGGAGCAGAGGGGGAAATCACAGCAACAGCCGCAGTGTGCAGGCGCTGGCAGACCTGCAGACAGACCACACCCAGAGAACACAAAGGCAACATCTACTGGACTCCAGTGGCCATAAATTGCTTATACACAGACAAAATGGGCAGGCAGAGAAATACAAACCAAAAGAATCAAGAGAAACCCTCAAAGAAGGAACTGAATGAACCAGATATAACCAAATTACCAGAAGCAGAATTTAGAATATTGATAGTTAGGATGTTCAAAGAAATTAGAGCAACAATGGATAGTCACTAAGAGCACCTAAATAAAGAGATAACAAGTATAAAAAAGAAAATTGAAATAATAAAAAAGAATCAGACAGAAATGACAAATACAGTATCAGAACTGAAGACCACAATAGAAGGAATTACAAGCAGGATGAATGACGCTGAGGATCAAATCAGCGAGTTAGAGGTCACAATAAACAAAGGTACAGAAACAGAGCTGAAAAACAAAAAGAGACTCAAAAAATCTGAGGAAACTCTAAGGGAGCTTTGTGACAACATGAAGAGAAACAACATTCGCATCATAGGGGTTCCTGAAGAAGAGGAGAGAGAACAAGAAATAGAAACTTTGTTCAATCAAATCATAGCATAAAACTCCCCTAAATTAAGGCTGGGAAACACTCCACACGTTCAAGAAGCACACAGAACTCCATTAAAGAGAAACCCAAAGAAATATACACCGAGACACATCATAGTTAAAATACAAAAGCTAAGGGATAAAGAGAAAGTTTTAAAACCTGCTAGAGAAAAAAAGGCTATCACCTACAAAGGAGACTTCATAAGGATGACATCCAACTTCTCAAAAGAAACACTTGAGGCAAGAAGGGAATGGCAATATATATTCAAAGTAATGCAGAACAAGAACCTACAACCAAGACTACTCTATCCAGCAAGGCTAACGTTTAAAATTGAAGGAGAAATAAAGAGCTTCCCAGACAAAGAAAGCCTCAAGGAATTCATTAAAACCAAACCAATTATGCAAGAGATACTAAGGGGCCTGTTGTGAACAGTTCAAAGGGAGGAAAGAATATAGCAAAAGAAGAATACAGCTTTAAAGAATAAAATGGCAATAAACAACTACATATCAATAATAACCTTAAATGTAAATGGATTAAATGATCCGATCAAAAGACATAGGGTAGCTGCGTGGATAAAGAAAGAGGACCCATACATATGCTTTCTACAAGAGATACACCTTAAAACAAAAGATGCACACAGACTGAAGGTAAAAGGATGGAAAAAAATTTTTATGCAAATGGACATGAAAGAAAAGCCGGGGTAGCGATACTTATATCTGACAAAATGGACTTTAAAACAAAGGCTGTAGTAAGACATAAAGAAGGACACTACATAATGATAAAGAGAACAATTCAACAGGAAGATATAACTACTATAAACATCTACGCACCAAATATAGGACATACATAAAGCAGACTTTGATGGATACAAAGAGCTAGATTAACAGCAATACCATAATAGTAGGGGATTTCAATACCCCACTAACATCACTAAATAGATACTCAAGAAAGAAAATTAATAAAGAAACTGCAGACTTAAAAGATACACTACATCAACTCAATTTAATAGATATCTTCAGAACTTTTCAACCTAAAGCAGTAGAATATACATTCTTCTCAAGTGCTCATGGTACGTTTTCTAGTATAGACCTCATGTTAGGACACAAATATGGTCTCAATAAATTGAAGAAGATTGAAATCATATAAAGCATTTTCTCTGATCACAATGCCATGAAACTAAAAATTAACCACAAAAGAAAATCTGAAAAATACTCAAACACTTGGAAACTAAATAGCAGGTTATTAAATAATGAATGGATTAACAATGAGATCAAAGAAGAAATAAAAAAGTTTCTAGAAACAATGATAATGAGCATACATCAACTCAAAATTTATAGGACACAGCAAAAGCAGTACTGAGAGGGAAGTTCATTGCACTACAGGCATACCAAAAGAAGCTAGAAAAAGCTCAAATAAGCAACCTGACTCAGGATCTAAAAGAACTAGAAAAACAACAGCAAATAAAGCCTAGGACCAGTAGAAGAAAGTAAATAATAAAAATCAGAGCAGAAATAAATGACATAGAGGCTAAGGAAACAAAACAGAGGATCAATGAAACCAGGAGCTGGTTCTTTGAAAAGCTAAACAAGATTGATGAACCTTTTACTAGACTCAACAAGAAAAACAGAGAGAGGACCCAAGTAAATAAAATTAGAAATGATAGTGGAGAAATAACAACTGACACACAGAAATACAAAGCATTGTAAGAAAATACTATGAAGAACTCTATGCCAAAAAATTAGACAACGTAGGTGAAATGAAGAAATTTCTTGAATCATATAATCTTCCAAAAATCAATCTGGAAGAATCGGAACACCTAAACAGACAAACTACAACAAATGAGATCGAAACAGTTATCAAAAAACTCCCAAAAAAGAAAAGTCCTGGGCCTGAAGGCTTCACAAGTGAATTCTACCAAAAATTCAAAGAAGAACTAACTCCTATCGTCCCCAAGCTATTTCAAAAAATTCAAGAGGAAGGAAGACTTTCAAATGCCTATATTGAGGCGAGCATAATTCTGATCCCAACACCGGGCAAAGACAACACAAAGAAAGAAAATTATAGGCCTATATCCCTGATGAATTTAGACGCTAAAATTCTCAACAAAATATTAGCCAACTGGATCCAGCAATATATGAAAAAAATCATACACCATGATCAAGTGGGATTTATTCTGGAGAGGCAAGGCTGGTTCAATATTCGCAAATCAATCAATGTGATTCATCACATAAACAAAAGAAAGGACAAAAATCACATGATAATTTCAATAGATGCAGAAAAGGCATTTGATAAAATCCAGCACCCATTCATGATCAAAACTCTCAGTAAAGTGGGAATACAGGGAACATTCCTTAACATGATAAAGGCCATCTACGACAAACCCACAGCAAACATCATACTAAATGGACAAAAATTAAAAACAATCCCCTTAAGATCAGGAACCAGGCAGGGTGCCCCCTTTCACCACTCATATTCAGCATAGTTCTGGAAGTCCTAGCTACAGTAATAAGACAAGAAGAAGGAATAAAAGACATCCAAATTGGAAAAGAAGAAGTAAAACTCTCATTATTTGCAGATGATAAGATATTGTATAAAGAAAACCCTAAAATCTCAGTAAAAACTACTGGACCTTATAAATGAATTCAGCAAGGTGGCAGGATATAAAATTAATACTCAGAAATCAGAGGCATTTCTATATACCAACAATGAACTGTCAGCTAAAGAAATTAAGGAAACAATCCCCTTCAAAATTGCAGCCAAAAAAATAAAGTACCTAGGAGTAAATTTAACCAAGGAGGTTAAGGACTTGTGCTCGGAAAATTATAAAACATTGATAAAAGAAATCAAGAAAGATACAAACAAGTGGAAGCATATACCGTGCTCATGGCTAGGAAGAATAAACATCATTAAAATGTCTATACTACCCAAAGCAATTTATAAATTCAATGCAATACCAATTAAAACACCAATGACATACTTCAAAGATATAGAACACATATACCAAAAATTTATATGGAACCAAAAAAGAACACGAATAGCCTCAGCAATCTTAAAAAAGAAAAAATAAAGCAGGAGGAATCACTCTTCCGGATATCAAGGTTTACTACAAGGCCATTATACTCAAGACAGCCTGGTACTGGCATAATAACAAGCACATAGATCAATGGAACAGAACAGAGAACCCAGAAATAAACCCACACGTTTATGGACAACTGATATTTGACAAAGGAGGAAAGAACATACAATGGAGTAAAGACAGCCTCTTTAACAAATGGTGTTGAGAAAAGTGGACATCTACCTGCAAAAAAATGAAACTAGACCATCAACTTACACCATTCACAAAAACAAACTCAAAATGGGTAAAAGACTTAAACATAAGCCGTGAAACCATCAGCATCTTAGAAGAAAACATAGGCAGCAAGATCTCTGACATCTGTAGCAGCAATATATTTGCCGATTTATCTCCACAGGCAAATGAAAGAAAAGGCAGAATAAACAAATGGGACTATATCAAACTAAAAAGTTTTTGCACAGCTAAAGACAATAAGAACAGAATAAAAAGACAAACCACACAATGGGAGAACATATTCGACAGCACGTCTGATAAGGGATTAATAACCAAAATTTATAAAGAACTTCTAAAACTCAACACCAAGAAGACAAACAATCCAATCAAAAAATGGGCAAAGGAAATGAATAGAAATTTCTCCAAAGAAGACATACAGATGGCCAATAGGCATATGAAAAAATGCTCAACATCACTAATCATTATAGAAATGCAAATTAATTAAAACCATAATGAGATATTACCTCACACCAGTCAGAATGGCACTCATCCGCAAAACAACACAGAACAAGTGCTGGTGAGGATGTGGAGAAAAGGGAACCCTCCTGCACTGCTGGTGGGAATGCAGACTGGTGCAGCCACTGTGGAAAACAGTATGGAGATTCCTCAAAAAATTAAAAATCTAACTGCTTTTTGACCCAGCTATCCCACTTTTAGGAATATACCCTAAGAACACCATAGCACTGTTCAAAAAGAAGAAATGTGCCCCCATGTTCGTAGCAGCATTGTTCACAATAGCAAAGATCTGGAAACAGCCCAAGTGTCCGTCAGAGGACGAGTGGATTAAAAAGCTTTGGTACATATATACTATGGAATACTACTCAGTCATAAGAAATGATGACATCGGATCATTTACAACAAAATGGATGGACCTTGATGACATTATACGGAGTGAAATAAGTAAATCAGAAAAAAACTGAGAACAGCATGATTTCATACATAGGTGGGACATAAAAGTGAGACTATGAGACATGGACAAGAGTGTGGTGGTTACGGGGTTGGGGACGGAAGAGAGGGTGGGATAGGGAGGAGAGGAGGGGCATAGGGAAAACCAGATAGAAGGTGACAGAGGACAATTTGCTTTGGTTGATGGGTATGCAACATAATTGAATCATAACCTGGAGATGTTCTCTTTGAACATATGTACCCTGATTTATTGGTGTTACCCCATTAAAATTAATTAAAAAAAAACAAAAGAAAACATTGAATACTGAACCCAGACAAATTTACTATATGGATCTTTATATTGGGAAGGTAAGGTAATGACTACTGGACAATCATCACACTTCACAATTATCTTGTTATATTACTCTCTGTTTAAATGTGCTTCCTGTTTAGACTATATCCTTCTGGAGGCCAGGGATTTTATCTCAGTACTTGTCCAGTTAAATTAAAGAAGTGAATAAATATTTTTAATAGTTTTCTAAACCATTTCTTGTTTTCAAAGCATAATATTCAATCTTAACGCCAAAAAATAATCCCTATAAAGTAAAATTTAAGTTTAAGTGGTCCAGGTGGCTTTACTGTGATATAAATTCATTCAAAGAAAAAGTATAGAAACTCTATAATAAACAACATGAGGTTAAAAAAAATTGACATACATGTAGGGGTTAAAAGTCCCCAATTTTAAAATTAATATCACAGTGGCTTCAGTAGAGTATCCTTTTGTTTCTTTGGGCTCAAGAAAGGTTTTAGACCAACAGTGTGATAATCTCAGAGCCACGAGAGCAGGAAAAATGATAGCTCTTTCCACCTCATCTCCTTTATTGCCACCGAAATGTGATAACAAGTGTATCAAAGATGAACCCTGGGTATCTAAATGACCTTGGAATGCAGTATTCTATTCTATCTGTTTATGACCTAAGCCACATGAATTGGACTTCTGTCGACTCATCATTTCATAGTCCGTGTGATTATTGTGACTACTGCTATCAACTCTGTCTTTCTCAGGAAAGGGTTCCACTTCTGAACCCTCAGCCAAGGGATGAAGCCTCAAACCTTACTTTGTTTATCCTTTCCCGAGTGCTGACCCTGTTCTTATTTCCTCCTTCTTTCCCTATAAGGTAGTAAGTTGGGCATGGTCAGGGAGAAAAGGTGCTCTCAGAACCAATGACTACATCATATTTTCTCAGTTATCACCCAATGCCTTAATTTTCTGTCCCCTGCGACCAGATTATACTCCCGATTCAAACCTGAGCTGACTGTGCTCTATGGATACCTACTTAGTGCTGATTCTCCTCTACTTCCCCCAAAGCCAATATCTCCAGCTAAATTAGCTGTTCCTAAACCACTCTAGAACTCTAGTAATTAGACCTTTGCCCACATATGGCTTCCATTCTTGCTTCTCAAGCTTTGCCCTAACATGAAGCTAGTATGCTATCAGTTTGAGTCTACCTGCCTCTCTTGTATTAATCTGTGTAAATTACTTAATAAAGATTGAGGTCTAACTTCTAAGATAGAAGTTGAAAAGTCTTTATTTCAAAATTTTTTGTTCTCTAAGAGCTCTTTTCACTTGTGTCAAATCAGAGGTGTCACTGTAGTTGGGAATCTTATTTGGGGAAGTGCTTACATTAACTGATCATCATAAGGTGGTAAGAACAGGGGGAATAAAACCTATTATTAATTGAAATGTGTTTTCCTACAGTCCCTCTTTTTAAAAAAAAGCCTTATAATAGTCAATCATGCTCTCATATCTGCAGTAAAATACAAAATCTCTCATTAAGATCTTTCATGAAACCAATGGAAAAAGAAATATTTCTCATAGAGAGATTTATATCTAACAAATTAATATGTCAATTTCCCTGGGTACTCCTTAAGATGTTATTATGCTAATTTTATCAGTGATTTCCTGGCAGTCTTTGTTGCATCAAGAGATAGAGTGTTCAATCTCTAAGGTGCACAGATGCAGGGCAGTAAAATCTGAATGCAGCCCATCTATGTGGATATTAAAAATGTCTCTTGCAAAAGTAATTCCAATGGTGTAATATGGATCCTTTACTCTACAAAAAGATTCTCATAAAGGATTAGTGAATTTATTTTCTTTCTATTTCAGCCTTCTAAACAACCTAATCTTGATTTGACTGAGGGATATAAACATTAAGGAGCACATTTAGGTCCATAGTGGAAATGATCTATTAGGTATGAAAATAATCAAAAGTAACAGCATACACAATGATGAAACAATGAGTGTTTTCCCCTTAAGGTCAGGAACAAACGAATGCCCACTCTAGCTATTTTGTATTCTTCACTGAACTGACAAGACAATTAGACATTACTCCACCCGAAAAGGCAGCCATATCGGGAAGAAAAAAGTAAAATGATCCTTTGTCACAAATTATATAATCTTGAACACAGAAATTCCTAAGGAATGCATGAAAAAAACTACTAAAACTATTAAATTAGTTCAGCAAGGTTGCAGAATACAAAACCAATACCCAAAAATCAATCTTATTTTTTATACACTAGCAATGAATAATCTGAAAGTAAAATAAAGAAAACTGCCAGAGGGACGGGAGAGGTGGAAGAGGTTATAGGGGAGATAAATAAATGGTGATAGATGGAGACTTGACTTGGGGCAGTGAAGACACACGAGAGTACATTGATGATGTACACCTGAAACCTGTATAATTTTGTTAACCAGTGTCACCCCAATAAATTTAATGAAAATGAAAAAAAAAGAAACAATTTTATTTAGAATAGAATCAAAATGAATAAAACACTTAGGGATAAATATAACAGAGTAGGTGTAAGACTTGTACACTGAAAACAATAAAACATTTTAAAAACACACAAATAAATGGAAAGATAGCCCATGTTCATTAATCAAGACTTAATATTATATGAATACTCCTTAAATCAATCTACAGATTTAATTCCAATTAAAATCCCAGTTTCTTTTTTATGCAGAAACTGACAAATTGTTCCTAAAATTCATATGAAAACGTATTCAGAATAGCCAAAAAGCTTCAAAAAGAACAAAGTCGGAGGAGTCACAATTTCCGATATCAAAACTTACTGCAAAGCTACTGCAATCAAGCTGCTGTGGAAGGTGTATAAGGACAAACATGTATATCAATGAAATAAAATTTACAGTCAGGGGCACTAAGACAAATGGAAGAGGAAAGAATAACCTTTTCACAAGTGGCACTGAAACAAATTAATATTTATATTTAAAAGAATTAAGTTGGATCCCTACTTCATAAAATGTACAAAAATTAACTCAAGTGACAAAAGCAAAAATTACATAAATTGAACTTCATCAAAATAAAATAAAATTCTGTACTTCAAAGGATATCATCAAGAAAATGAGAAGATAACTCATAGAATAGGAGAAAATATTTGCAATACTATATCTGATAAGGAATTTGCATCCTGAATAAATAAAGAAGTCTTACAACTGAATAGTAAAATAACAACACAATTTAAAAACGGACAAAGAATTTTAATGTGGAGTTTCTTTGGGGGTGAGGAAAATGTTCTAAAATTAGATAGTGGTGATAGATGTACAATTGTGTAAATATACTAAAAACTATAGAATTGTATACTTTAAAAGATAAATTTTATGGTATGTGATTATATCTTAATCAAGCTCAATAATTCTCATTTATATCTAAATAAACATGTATGTTATATCTCAAAGTTTTTAAAAGTTAATAAAGTAGAAACAGGCAAAAGTAAGCTAATTATTAAATAAAAAGTAATGTTAAATTCATGATTGGTGATAAAGTGAAGAAGATTCCTGGACTTATTCCTTACACTGACATGTAACATTATGAGGCTGCAAATTATAACTTAGTTTAATAACTTTCCACTTTAAATGAGAAGGCAGAGTAGCAATCTTCTCAGTCAGCCTACTATTGGGAACACCAGCAGAGAGGAGCCACCATGAGACTAAGACAGCGAACAAAAAGGGTAATACTGTCTAATGCAGCGGTTCTTAACCTTTTTTGAGGTACCGAACCTACCAGTTTCATATGCGCATTCACTGAACCCTTCTTTAGTGATAAATAAAATATGATTTTTTTTCCAAATTCAAGACATAGGTATATGTTTTTATACTGGTGCACAAAATGAGCCATGCATGAACATCACCTTGCTCAAAGAACAAAAGCAACAAAGTGCATGAACTCACAACAAATTACGGTATTACTTTATTGTGGCCTCCGTGGCAGAGGCTTCTCTGAACCCCTGAGACCAACTCATAGAACCCTTAGGGTTCCATAGCACCCAGGTTAAGAACCACTGGTCTAATGTAAAATAATAATAGGCAGAATTCCCAAATCCATCAATATTTAAATAAAGGTTAGGAAGAATGAGTAATTTTCATTAGTAAAAGAATTACTACTAATTAATGCTTACTCTGTATATCAGTCAATTAACTATACAGATATTTAAGACTGTTCATGTTGTATAGTATATATTGTTCTCATCTTGAGGTAGGCAAAATAAGAAAAATATCAGACTCTCCTCAAGTTGTTTCCAGATGATTCAGGTAAGATAATATTTAGAGATAAAAGATAACTTTTAAGAAAAATGAATTAATATGTACTAAAGATTTAAATTATAAAACTTATAAATACTACAGAAAAAAGGAGAGTTAATTGGGAATATTTTATGAAAACTCTAGTAAGGAGAGAAATTCTTTTACTTTGGAAGAGGTAAGGTTATTGGCAAAAATGAGACTGAGCATAACCAGTGAGCACTTAGACTCACAATCATCTGACATTGATTTAATTCCTAGTAACTAAAAATTTTCTAATTTAATCCTTAAACTTTGCTATGGGTAATTATAAAGGAGGATACATACAAAGGACCTGACCCAACTTATCATAATTTGTAGAACTAGGATTATTGTATTAGAACTAGGATTCAAGCCAGGTCATCTTCTTCCAGATTTCTTGTTCTTATACTACACTGGGCTTAAGGTCAGGGACAGAGGTGCAGTGTGATGCAACAAAGGCAGTAAGAAAATTAGGCTAGAACTAAAAGTTTTATTGGGAAAAATATAGTTGGAAAGAGATAATCAGATTATTCAGGGGGTCTTAAAGTCATATAGAAAGAAAAGATTTCAGAGAAGATAAACGTGACAAAAAGTGTCGATTGGTTTACATGTGGGACAAAAGGAAAGAAGTTAACATAAACATTAACACAGTGAGTCATTCTTTTAAACAGTGGGGCCTCCTAGTACATATTAAAAATTATTTGAATAAAAGTTAAAGAAAGATCAAACCTCAATACTTAGGTAATTCCTGTGGAGCCTACCAAATCATATATGTAATATGTAACTTTTTAAAAATATTCTGGTTTGATATCTCATTTATTCTATTAACTACAATTACTTAATATCCAGTATGTGCAAACATTTTTCCCAAATACGTACCTATATATCTTCATAATCACTATTCATTCCTCTTTATTTGTCGTGCTTGAATTCCCTTCACATCCACTTTGATATGCTCCTGTAGCCATATTTGGGGAAGGATATAGTATACTCTCGTCTTTCTCATTCAGCTTTACCCAATCCATTGTCACTAATCAATGAGAACCACTCTCCTTAACAGCTCTAATGTGTGCTTCTCCTTCACTACTACCACGGTTTCTATGTTTGTAAAACCCTTCATTGGTTAGACTTTGCAACTAACTCCTAAAATTAGTGTTGTCAACAATCAATCAAAAGATGGTATCTTGCCCTGGCCAGATAGCTCGGCTGGTTAGAACATTGTCCTGAAGTACAGAGGTTGTCAGTTCGATCTCCGGTCAGGGCACATAAAGGAGCAGCTCCATGTCCCTGTCTCTCTCTCTCTCTTCCTCTCTCCCTTCCACTGTCTCTAAAACAATACAATAAATATTTTTAAAATTTCTTAATATAAAAGAAAAAAGAAAAAGATGATATCTACACTATGAGCAAGGCAGGGATAAAAATGAATAGTGGAAGCAAAAACAGTATGACCTCTGATTCCTCTATTTAAAGACCATACAGATAGCTTGAAAAACTAAGCAGTTTTCATATGAAACTAAAAAATTAAGATAACATCCCATACAAACTGTAATCATTCCATGCATAAACATGCCATTTGTAGCATGTAGAGAACCAACTCAGAAATTCAAGTTATATTAGAAATAACTTATTTTTAGTGAATTACCGACATTTTCTTTTCATTTCCTTTTTAATTTTAAAATTTTATTTAGAAATTTAACTTTAACAGGGTGACATCGATCAATGAGAGTACATAAATTTCAGGTAAACATTTCTATAGCCTTTGAACTGTTGATTATGTTGTAAAATTACCTAAACTTTAGTTAGAGTAGGTTCTTAAGAAGCATTTTGGCCAGAATTACTTTGATATTATTATGGCTCAATTTTTCTTTGGTTTACTTCCTCAATTCTTAATTCCCAGGAGCCGAACTTTTAGCTATTTCCATTGATCACATTAAGCAGACAACCTACCAATATCCAATTTATTTTGTTTATGTAGACAACATGTAATTAATGCTTCTTTAAGGTCATAGTTACCTGGTGTCAACAAAGGTAAAAACTAATTTTTAAGTCCCATTCCATTTTCTCTTCAGTGTAAATCCAAATCTAACTCTAGGCAATTTTAAAAGATCAACTCAAAGAAGACTGAGGGTGAGAGTCCTCACAGTTATGTCCAAAAACTAGTCCTCTATCAGCTGCTGAAGGTCAGCTAAGGCTGCCTGGAGGCTAGGGAGCCCAGCATGGAACAATGCCAGGAAAGCAGAGTTCCCTTCATTCCTTAATTCACATGCAAGGGAGGTGCCAATCAAGTGCTGACAAGCATGGAGAAAAAAAAAATCAAAAGTAGGCAGAGATATACTAACAAAAATAACAGTTTTCAGACATTTCTAACTGATGTTTTTAATGATGGTCATGTACATATAAAAGGAAATAAAATTAGAAAAATACTAAATTTATATCAGCTAAGATGATTCAATAAACTAATGAAATAGATTTACTACAACTGTTTAATGTGTTTTATAAAAAATACCAACACTCATTTTGACCAAGGGAAGGCAGGTGGATGCAAACTGATTTACTGAGCACTGCAAACAGGAAAGGTAAGGTGAACTGAGCTTAGAAACTGGTTATGAACTAGAAAAGCTAACTCATTACCAATTAAAAGACATTTTAAAGCTGCCTGATTTTGTCAATCAATCACCTGGGAAGACAAGAGCAAAGCACTCTGAAATGACCAACAAAAGAATGAAATTACTTTATCAAAGTGGCTGGTGAAAGAGAAGACGAAAAAACTTAAAACTTCATTGTTTTTTAATGACAGCTAATTTCCAACAAATCAGATCAAACCTTGACAATCAATATAAGGCAAAAGTAAGCTGCATTATTTGTTGATGTCTGTCTGAATGAATTTGGTAAATGCATTCTGATTATGATTACTAATTTTATCATTGTATAAAAATTTCTATAACAGAAATGTAAGGTTTTGTAAACAATGGCTTAATAACAGTAATTATATATGTTGGCATTATTTTCTTATATTGGTGCTATTTTTAATACACAGAAAGATAACAAAGGGCAGATATGTTACTTTTAAAAAATGATTATCAATTCATAAAATAAGTAGTTCCTTCCATTTGCCTCTAATGACTAAATGTTAGAATTGCTACCAGAGCTATCTTATCAACATCTATTTTTATCAGGATCACAGAAAGCTTAGAGAATTGGAAACTTGAGAGCTGTTATGATATGATGAAAATAAAAACAGTGAAAGGCATGTTTTTAGTATCACTTGTCTTTATTATTACAGTAAACTGCACACTGTCTTTATGAGGCTAGACCTGATCAAGACCCAAGATTTACTATCATAAAATGAATATTGGTTTTGAAAATAAATCTCTTAACTATAATGCATTCTTCAGGAGAAAGTTAAATCTTTAAGGTAGAATAAAATTATAAATTATGTTCTCAATTTTCAAAAACAACAATTAGCAAACTGTAAAAGCTCTGAATTTAAAATTTATTTTTAGATCTCTGTTAGCAGCACACTTAATTTTAAATGATACTTATAAACAATTTAAATTTAGAAAATGGCAGGATACATTTTAGAATAGGTCCTGACCAGTACATATTTTCCAATAAATAAGCACTACTAGTAATATTACTGAAGCTGTACTATCTACACAGTTTATATTTAAAATAAATTTTACTAAAATTCATGACTTGAAAGAATAAAAATGTAAACTTGTATGAGAATGGTAGGAAAACAATCTCCATACATTCAAAACACAAAGTTACAAATTAGGAAGGACTGTTCCCTAAGATGTGCATGTGCATAGATAGAGCAGTTTACATCAGGAGTACAACTTTATGACTCTTAAAAAAATTTAACTTTACTGAAATTCAAAGGATTTAATATCTGATGTATATAATGTATTATTGAGACAAAAAACTAAACCATAATGTAAGATGTTCACAATTTACTTTCTTATAAAGTTAATATTAAAATTTTAAATCCATGTAAAACAATTCCCTATGTTACAGTTATGTTGAAATATCAAGAGAGAATGAATATCTGTCAACATTTTAAACATTAAGAATATTGAAGAGAATGGGTAAGAATATTACTCAGCTTTAGACAAAAGCAAAAGGTTGAAAAATACTTCAATTTCTTTGCTTTATCAATGTTATCTTTAAAAAATCCTTTTGAAATTAAGTAGAAACATAATAGCCTAATATATATTAATCAAACATTGTCAAAAATTTATATAAGAGTTACCAGAGTACAATTATTTTTTGCGAATCCATAATATCAGGTTCAGAAGCACATTCTTTTTAGTTACTACCATCAGTATGCCCCCATTAAACACCCTCATCTAAGTTACTTCCCAAACACTAGCAAAGACATGAAATTGAGATAATTGCCATTAATATTTTAAGTCCTAAACAAGGTATATTACATTAAATAGACTTCTCAGGCCCGGTGTTGCCTGACAGATATGTGATGTGCCAGTGGTTATATTATATTCCTCCTCCCATGCATGCACCTCCTGTGGAGACAGCAGACTACAGAAGCTGACCCTCACTGAGACCATCTTGTCTCTCTGACAAAGCTCCTTTTTAACTTCTTACTTACTGGTTACTTCCTGTGATGGAGAAAAACTTTAGCTCAGCTTGTGATAATTTCACAGGCCCTGAGGACCCTGACCCCAATAGCCTCAAGGTCAGAAGTCAAGTCTTGTTCTGAAACATCTGTGTGCTTTATATTAAAGTGGAACAAAAGTGGAGAAATATCCACCAGTGTGTGACAAGAAGGGCAGGCAATATAGGACTGACACACTGGTCATCTGTTACTTGGCATCTTAAGTTCATTTTAAAAACTGTCCAAAATTCACTTCAATTCCAATTTTTTGATGTACAAAAGATTTTTATAAACTGTCTTAAAGAAAAAAAACCCAGAGAATTTATGTTTTACAGAAATCTTAAATTTGATTAATCTTGTAGGTTTTCAGACATATTTTAATTATTACTCCAGATATCAATGAAATTTCATGTTTTAAGTAATTTAATGGTATGCAAAAAAACACAAGCTATATATATGTTTGTGTGTAGCTGTAGGGCTAAAAGAATCATTTAAAAGACAACATTAACATTTTAAAATTACTTCATACCAGTTTCTTAGCTATCTTAAAATATCCATTATATATTAAAATAAATTCAACAGAGTTAAAGGTACTAGAAATTATTTCTAAAAAGTGAAATCAATTTAGGAAATAAACGATTTAACTCATTTCTATATCTTAAGGGAGTATGAGCATATATATATAAATTTAGGTCAGCAAAATTATTTTCAGGTGTCACCACCAGTTTAACAGCTAAATTATGTGGGTAAGCAATGAAGTGTAGGAAAGTTGAAAAGGCCTGGACATTTATTTAATTCCCATGAAAAGAAAAATACATAGCAAAGTTTAGAAACAAAACTTAGACAACCAATGCTGTGCCTGCGTTTAAAGTCCACTTGAAGCTACTGGATTTATAAAAATTATCAAGTGTATCACCCTGGCCAGGTACTCAATTGGTTGAGTGTTGTCCTGATATACAGTGTGTCCGTAAAGTCATGGTGCACTTTTGACCTGTGACCGGTCAAAAATGCACCATGACTTTGCAGACACACTGTACTAAGGTTGTAGGTTCAATCCCTGATCACGTAAAAAAAATCAACCAATGAATGCATAAATAAGTGGGATAATAAAATTCAAATGCGCGTTAGTAAAATTAATCATTTTATTGCAGCACTGGTACCTTCCTGTGACATAAGGGGTTACTGGCATGAAGGTACAAATTCTTTATCAGTGCATTTTTAGTAATGATTAATGATTACATATTTCATCACTCATTCACACTGGTGCTTGAGATATTTCAGATAATACAGACAAAATTCAGAAATCCTGATCATTTTTTCTATCATGTACATATAATCTTAACTCTAAGGATCAGATTATTTTGAAATGCAAAGATTTTTATAGCCAAGCAATGAATTCCACACAAAGGAAGATTAATAAAAACTTTCTGATAGTTTTAATTATGCAGATTATGATTAAGTGCTACCTTGGAGACAAAAAGTCAGGTAAAGATTATCAAAATATTCCCAAATATTCAAAGGGTCTCTTGAAATTTTTGACACTTTAATAATAATGTATGTTCAATGATATACACATAAAACAGAAAATAAATATCATGAAATGTATAGAAACTGGGGCTAGAAATTTTAAAAAGTAATAATTAAATAAGGAACAGGCAAAAAGCTTTCTAGTTAGCGTTTAAAAGCTCTACCAAAATAAAAAGGTATATATTTTTTTAAAATCTTAAAATTATTCACTCAAAATTCATTCTTTTCATTCATTGTAAAGTGACTTTAAGTGATAATACCAACAAAAAGGAAGTGTAGAAGGTAAACCTATAAGGAGCTTTGGAATTAAAAATAGAGCTAAATGTACACTTACCAGTTCAACAAAAGCAAGTCCTCCATAGCTGTGAGCGACAAAATAAACATTCTCAGCTGCAGACTTGGCTATGAAATGGTCCCACACATAGAGTGCATGTTCTTCAGGAGAACCGTTTTCCTATAAAGAAAGAAAATATCAGAAATTACATACTGTATCAAATTATTATCATAGTAATAAAAAATTAAATTATGTGCTTGCTTATGTGGCATAAGAAATAAGATGGTTATAGCTTATTCAAAATAATAATACAAAAGAATTATATTAAAAATTCAAATTAGAGAATAAATTAGTATTATATAACATTATTAAGATATTGCTAAACTTAACTGCTACTATAATCTTCTATAATAAAATATTTAAAATAAGCACATCTTTGAGGGGAAATTGAATTTTGGACCTATCAGAGAAATTAAAATATATCTAAGGAAGGACATTAGTTCATACCCGAAAATTAGTTGTTTTATGATAAAACTGTAACACTAAAAAACTCAGATACAATTCTATATGTACATCTAAAAATATATATATATATACATATATATATATATATAATTTGAATTACAAAGATTTTAAGTATCTCTGTAGGCTGAAAATAAGTAGATTAGCAACAAATATATTCTATTTATATTATTTAAAAATACACTTAAAAAAAGATTTTCCATACAAATTTTATTTCTAGTACTGGGAAAAACCAAGGCATTTTACATTTCTCCTAAATTGCTAAACTTAATTAAAATAAATTAATGCATGTTGCTTTAATCACAGAATTTCTATAATAACTTTGTTTGTTGTGTTTATTTCTATACCTAACACATATTTTGATAAAACCTAGATAATGTGAAAAAGTGTGAAAAAGAAAATAAAACTGAAAGAGCTAAATAATATTAATCAGAAAACTAAAACAAATCATGAAAATGCTTTGTACAAATATTTCTTGGAAGCTTTAACAGCAAAAGATTAATTTCCCAAGAATGTCATGATATTAGACAATGAACACAATATATTTATATTTTTCATCACAGAAGTTTTATATAGTCATACAAAAGTCCATATGAATGGTTTCACTTGCTAATAACTATAAGTTGTTGTTTCCTAATGTCTACCTTTGCTCTAAATTTTTCTCCCAAGCTCCAGACCTGAGGTAATTTTCTTTTGAATGTCCCACAGATACTTCAAATTCAATCAATTTAACACTGTACTAAAAAGTTTCTCTACAAACCTGTGTCATTATCTTTGCTCCGCCAATCTAAGCTGAAATCTGAGCATATTTTATTTCTCTCTCTCTCGAGCTCCACATATAATCAATCATTAAAAATGATCTTGATTCTGTCCCAACTGTCTCTTATATCTGTTCACTTCTTGCCATTTTCATTTCCTCTGGCTTAGCTCAAGCCACCATCAAGTTGATGATGGCAGCAGTCCCCAGTCCAATTTCCTTGCTTCTAGACTGCCCATTTAAAGCTCTCTTTCTCCCTCTAATTCTGTAATGAGAACAACCTTCAAAAATGCAAATATTATCATGTTGCCCCATTAGTCACTTCCTGCTTAAAGCCCTTCAAAGTTTCTACACTGCCCTCAGGATCAATTTTGAACTCAGTATGAATGACATTGAGGCCTTTCATGATCTAGCTTCTGCCTTGAACTATGTATGTCTCTCATCATTGCCCTGCAAAATACAGTGATCCAAAAGACACTCTTCTCACCAGGAGAGACAACAGCGAACACACACTCTCTGTGTTCCAGGAGCAGGGAACAACTTGCAATGACCTCATTGTGCCACACTTTTCTTGTCTCTGGGCTATTTCCTTTGTTTTGAAAGTGACCCCTGTGCTGTGCCCTCACTTCACCCACCACCTTCACCTACATAATCCTACTTGTCTTCAGAACTCAAATGAGACATCACGTTCTATCAAAAGTCTTTCCAGTTATCCCCAAGGCTAGGTAGTGTCTTGCAACACCCTCTTACACATGTTCCCATTATTGTACTCTGTAAGTTCTACTGTAATTGCTCATTAGATTATCAACTTCTTCAGGTCAAGAACTGTGTCTTCTTGTTCATTAAATCTTAGGGTAATAAATAATGAAAAGACAATATTTATTTTCAAGATGATTACTTACAACCTTGTAGTGATATATTGAAATACAAATATACTTTATTTTTCCTTTTAAGTGAGAGGAGGGAAGATAGACATATTCCTGCATGTGCCTTGATCTGGATCCACCTAGCAAACCCCCCCCTCCCCCCTGTCTGGGGCTGATGTTTAGACCAACTGAGCTATCCTCACTGCCTGGGGCTGATGCTCAAACCAACTGAGTTATCCTCAGTGCCCGGGGCCAATGTTTGAACCAATCAAGCCACTGGCTGCAGGAGGGGAAGAAGGAAAGAATGGGGAGAGGGAGCGGGGAGAAGCAGATGGTCTTTTCTCTTAGGTAGCCTGACTGGGGATCAAACCTGGGATGTCTGCACACTGGGCCAACATTCTCTCCATTGAGCAAGCCAGCCAGGGCCCAAATATCCTTTCAAAGACAACTATTAGTAACATAAATATAAAATTATCCACACCAAAAGTATATAAAATAAATGCAAGAACAGTAAGTGGAAGGAAATCCTTTCAAAGCATTTCTGGCTTTAATAATTCAGTGTTCATAGGAAAATGGTTATAAACAGGATGGTGGCTAACACTAAGGAAGAGACACAGTTGTAATTTGGAAATTAGAATATTCTAGTGACTGGCTGTGTTTTATTTCTTGACTAGCATGGTAGCTACACAGTGTGCTCTTTATAGTTCTAGTTAAGCTGACTAATACATAGCACTTTTCTGTATTTATATCTAGAATAACTGTAGAATTTACTGTACAGACCTCTGAGAGCAAAGAAAAGTATTAGCAGTAATTGTACTGGGAGAACAGGTCTAAATTGGGACAATGCAGACAAAACCCAGATACCTGGTCTCCCTAGTTTTATCTCACAATCAAAAAAATGCATAGGAAATATAGTCAATTATATTGCAATAACTATGTATGTTGCCAGGTATTGGAAATATCAGGAGGGAGGGGGTACAGTTTTAAAGCATATGATTGTCTAACTACTATGCTGTAAATGTGAAACCAATACAAAATAATGAACTGTAATTGAAAATAAAATAAAAAATGCAAAACAAACCCATTTCCAATACCAAAAACAAAACAAACAAATGTAAAAACAAAACAGGAAGAGAGAAAACAGTTTCTACATGCTGACAGATGGCAGAAAGACAATCTTAAAAACCAGTAATAGTTCTAAATATTCTTCTATGTATGGACAGAATAAAAACATATAGGAGATTAGATTAGTCCTGCCCTCATTAGGCTCTGTGCTGGAAGTGGAGGTGTAAGGATAGTAAGAATTAAGCATTATCCTGACCTTTAATGTGTATGCAATTGAAGAAGGGTGTTACATAATGATAGAAGGGGCACTGGTAGTATTACTTTCTTTACTCCTGATAGCTTGTCTTGATACCAAGTCCAGTAGGCCTATTATAAATCTATATGATCTGACCTCAGTGAAGTTCTCCCTGCTTTCTTTTCACAGTCACCAATTTTTCCTTGAGAGCTTACCAGTCTGATTCTTTTCATTCCCACCCCAGTTTGGGTCCTCTTACAATAGATTCCTAACTAGTCTCATTTCTTCCAGTCTTTCCCTTTTAGCCTATCTTTCCCTCCAGCCTTCCTTCTAATTATTTCCTGGGACCATACTACACTTCAGGAAAATCTGGCTTACCCATTAACAGTATGCAAGCCCTAGACAAAACTATCATGGAATTCAGTCTGGGATCTCATAGGTAATGTAGCTCAGATAAGAGAAAACCTAAAGGCAAAAAGTACTTTCAAGGTGGCATGTTCAGTAATCCACAGTGATAAAGACTATACATACTGCTCAGGGTGATAGCACAGTGAATGGAAAGGAAGGGATGGAATGAGTTATTACAATGGAAATATTAGCCAAACTTCTGTGACTCATAGGATATGAGGGAAACTGCCAACCAAGCCCAAATGACCCATGAATGACTAAAAGAGAGCTAAGAACCAACAAAGACTACCATTTTCAAAGATTAGTAAGCCTTTATCTCCACACTCTGGGGAGGCAACATCTGTGTAACAGTGGCCTGCCAGCAGCAGGAAAAAGAAACCTCAAGGACCTTTGTGACCTAAGTACTTAAATATTTCAGCCTAACTCTAAGATCATTAAATTATTAAGTTTTATATTTTAAAACAGGTGTTCTAAAAATTGAGACCCAATTAAAAAAAAAAAGTCTACAATATCCATTTAAGGGGGCATCTGCAAGCACAACTAAATAATGACCCGACTACTTAGGCCATATTTGCCAGCCACTGACCCTAAAAAATACAGGATTGAAATGATGGTTTGCCATCAGGCAGCACTAGGCATTGGCTTAAAGTGGGGGCCTCACCGGAGTTCCTACAGTGGACCACATAGCCTTCCAGGAGTTAATACCTTTTGCCAGGAGCTAGCTCAGGAATGAGGGCAAGAGATGATGAGTTAGTTATCCTGACTGTTGGGCAGATAAAATATAGTATGCTCACTTTGTTAAAGATGGCGCTGCCCACATGGAAGTTTGTTGGTATTAATGTGTGTTCTGGAACAGGCTGTGGGCAGGCCGGGTCAGTATAACCTAAGGCTTAGTTTAAGAGTAAGCTCTTCTCCACACCCTTGACTGATTGGATGATTAGGGTGGTGATGTAGGGAGGAATCCCATTATGCCTCAGATGGGTGACTTTGTATCAGAGACTTCCTTGTTTGTATAATTAGATTAAAGGTTTTGAGTCTATGCTATAAAGTGGGAGAGACCAGTAGCTTGATCTCTCTCTTGGTTCCTGGGTTCCTGAGGTTAGTATTAGAGAGGAGAGCAGATTAAGGCCATGTGGAGGAGAAGCAGCCGAGATGGCAGAGTGCTGAGGAAGAAGCCAGTTTGTCAAGAGTTTGTGCAGGAGGAGATGGGAAACAGAGGTGAATAAGTCTGGTGAGCTGGAAAGCTTTGATGCTAGGAAACTCGGATAAGTCAGTAGCTTTGTGAGCACTGACTGTGTGGGTTTTGGAGCCCAGTGTGTGTTTTTGCTTGCCCGCCGGGTGCAAGCTAGAATTAAAGCTGATGGCTCACCAGTTTTTGGCTCCGGTGTTTCATTGCCATCTGTCCGAATCCAATGTGAACCTGCGTGGGTCAGGCGGCTGTGATAGTGGCCACAGGCTTTACACTGACCTAAAAGTATTATACACCACAGAAGCTAATACCTTGTAAAGCCAGTAGTCACGGCCATTATCACAGCCGCCTGGCCAGTGCAGGTTCGCATTAGATTCGAACAGTCGGTAATGAAACAGCAGAGCCAAGAACTGGTGAGCCATCAGCTTTAATTCTAGCTTGCACCCGGCGGGCAAGCAAAAACATACACTGGGCTCCAAAACCCACTCATTCAGTGCTCACAAAGCTACTGACTTATCCGAGTTTCCTAGAATCAAAGGTTTCTAGCCCACCAGACTTATTCACCTCTATTCCCCATCTCCTCCTGCACAAATTCTGCTCAAACTGCCTTCTTCCTCAGCACTCTGCCATCTTGGCTGCTTCTCCTGGCCTCCATGAGGCCTTCATCTGCTCTCCTCTCTATACTTCAGGAACCAAGAGCAAGTTACTGGTCTGTCCCACTTTATAATGTAGAAATCCAAATCCTTAATCTAATCTACAAACAAGGAAGTCTCTGATACAAAGTCACCCATCTGAGGCATAATGGGATTCCTCATGAGAGTGCACCACCTTACATCATCCAATCAGTCAAGGGTGTGGGGAAAAGTTTACTCTCAAAACCAAGCCTTAGGCCACAATGACCTGGCCCACTTACATTACAGCCTTTCCCCCACACCCATCCCAAGCATTAGGGCAAATAATATCACCTGGGTGATGGGTTTCCACGTGGGCAGCGCCATCCCTAACAAAGTGAGCATATTATATTTTATCTGCCCAACATACCTCTTGCAACAACTCCATACGCATGGCTTACAGGGTTCCTGCCTGTAAGGGATATACCCAATTACAAGAGTTATTACCCTCAGGGGAGATCAAAGCTATGATATTTATAGTCTATTACATCTTCTAATCCAGATGCAGTTTACCAATCAGAAGTAATTTTCTACCATAGGCAATGTTGCCTAGCAATGGTCCACTTAGAATGGATGCTATGGTATGTGTTGGGCAGATAAAATATATTATGCTCACTTTGTTAAAGATGGCGCTGCCCACATGGAAGTTCGTTGATATTAATGTGTGTTCTGGAACAGGCTGTGGGCAGGCCGGGTCGTTGTAGCCTAAGGCTTAGTTTTAAGAGTAAGCTCTTCTCCACACCCTTGACTGATTGGATGATGTAGGGTGGTGCACTCTCCTGAGGAATCCCATTATACAGAGACTTCCTTGTTTGTATAATTGGATTAAAGGTTTTGATTCTACGGTATAAAGTGGGAGAGACCAGTAGCTTCATCTCTCTCTTGGTTCCTGAGGTATTAGAGAGGAGAGCAGATTAAGGCCACATGGAGGAGAGAAGCAGCCAAGATGGTAGAGTGCTGATGAAGAAGCCAGTTTGTTAAGAGTTTGTGCTGGAGGAGATGGGAAACAGAGGTAAGTCTGGTGAGCTAGAAACCTTTGATTCTAGGAAACTCAGATAAGTCAGTAGCTTTGTGAGCACTGAATGAGTGGGTTTTGGAGCCCAGTGTGTGTTTTTGCTTGCCTGCCGGGTGCAAGCTAGAATTAAAGCTGATGGCTCACCAGTTCTTGGCTCTGCTGTTTCATTACCGACTGTTCGAATCCAATGCGAACCTGCACGGGTCAGGCGGCTGTGATCCTGGCCGCGACTACTGGCTTTACAGTATGCTTCCCAGAACCCCTTTTAGTTGTATGGTAATCATTTGTGGAGCTGTGTGAGTACTGGCCACTAATACCTTCACTGAGGCACTGTCTAGGAATTATTCTCAGCCAAAGAAATCTATCTTGTCTAAATTAACAATCCCACGTCTGAGGCACTTTATTTCCAATGACTGAGATGATGTGAATCTATAAAGGCCCTATCTCTTGCCTCAAGCCAGGACATGTCTGAAGATCCATTCCAGATGCAGAGATCACCATAGATTTAGATGAGGCCTTTGTTTTGACCAGGGGTCCCCAAACTGCGGCCCCCTAAGGCCATTTATCCGGCCCCCGCTGCACTTCTGCCGTACTTCCGGAAGGGGCACCTCTTTCATTGGTGGTCAGTGAGAGGAGCACAGGATGCATCCACACCCATAGTTCCCATTGAAATACTGGTCAGTTTGTTGATTTAAATTCACTTGTTCTTTATTTTAAATATTGCATTTGTTACCGTTTTATTTTCCTACTGTTGGTCAAATAAGTTTGTGAATATGATATATATTCTTATAGTTTGTATTGGGTGTGGGGGACGGGCTGTAAGCAGGCCGGTTGTTATAGCCCAAGGCTTAGTTTTAAGACTAAGCCTTTCCCCACCCTTTTTGATGTAGGGTGGTCACTCTCTTGAGGAATCCCATTATGTCTCAGATGAGTGACTTTGTATCAGAGACTTTCTTGTTTATAGATTGGATTAAGGGTTTGGATTTGTACACTATAAGTGGGGCAGACTGGGAGTTTGCTCTCTCGGTTCCTGCTATCACCATTGCAGAGGCCTCCCTGATCCCTTGCCCTCCATGGGAAAAGCAGGTTTGTCTTCTCTTGTGGCTTGCCTGTCTTGGTGAGACACCAATAAACAGAATGGCCTACCATCCTCCGACTCTGTCATTTCTTCACCGTCTGCCCGAATCCAATGGGAACCTGCATGTGAATGGCCACGATGGCGGCTCCTGGCACACTTACTTTAAAATAAGATATGTGCAGTGTGCATAGGGATTTGTTCATAGTTTTTTTTTATAGTCCAGCCTTCCAATGGTCTGAGGGACAGTGAACTGGACCCCTGTGTAAAAAGTTTGGGGACCCCTGGTTTTGACTGTATGGTAGTTGAGCTTTACCTTTTAATTTCTTTTCCTTTTTACTTCCCTACTGGTGTGACCCAAGGGAACTCCATAACAAACTTCACATATGCAACTTCGAAATCTGTTTCCTGGGAAACTGAACTTAAGACACTATCTTATCAGGCTTTCAGAAACTTACGAGCTAGAAAGGTAACTGAAGGTCAGATTCTCATGCATATGGGAAAAGGATTTTGTTAACCTTTGACACACATCTTGTAAGAAAAATATGGAAAGTATTTATATCTATTTACATGTATTATTTTCCTGCCTATGTTTAAAACTATTCCAAAATATTGTTGGCTCAAATTTACCTGTCAAATCTATTAGTCATGATAGATTAAATGAAATTCTGTACTACTATATTTCATTAATTCTTCTCTATCCTGTTATTTTTTAATCTGTCATTTCACTTCTTCCTTCTAGAATGTAACATTTCGAAACCAAATTTGAAGGTAGATACTCTTTCGTATTCAAACTATAAATACAAGGTATGTTACAGAAATTTAATAAGTGACTAACAATAACAATGCTATTTGCAATGACATCATTGATGAAATAAAAAGTACTGTGAGTTTCAAAAACCAAGACAAAGAAAAATTTAAACTCTATTTAGGAATCTTGCTTCTGATAATCTGGAACGTTGCAAATGATTGACAGTCAAAGATGTTCATCACTGTTTCACTTATAAAAGCAAAAATCTGGATAAAGCTTAAATGTCCAGCAATGCAGAAACAAATATTTAAGTAAATTAATTATCTGCCTGTAAGGCCAGTAGTCGCGGCCAGGATTACAGCCGCCTGACCCACGCAGGTTCGCATTGGATTCGAACAGATGGCAATGAAACACAGAGGCAGAAACTGGTGAGCCATCAGCTTTAATTCTAGCTTGCACCCGGCAGGCAAGCAAAAACACACACTGGGCTCCAAAACCCACTCATTCAGTGCTCACAAAGCTACTGACTTATCTGAGTTTCCTAGAATCAAAGGTTTCTAGCTCACCAGACTTACTCACCTCTGTTTCCCATCTCCTCCAGCACAAACTCTTAACAAACTGGCTTCTCCCTCAGCACTCTACCATCTTGACTGCTTCTCTCCTCCACGTGGCCTTAATTTGCTCTCCTCTCTAATACCTCAGGAACCAAGAGAGAGATCAAGCTACTGGTCTCTCCTACTTTATAGCATAGACTCAAAACCTTTAATCCAATTATACAAACAAGGAAGTCTCTGAATTATGGGATCCTCAGGAGAGTGTACCACCCTACATCATCCAATCAATCAAGGGTGTAGGGAAGAGCTTACTCTTAAACTAAGCCTTAGGCTATAACGACCCGGCCTGCCCACAGCCTGTTCCAGAACACACATTAATATCAACGAACTTCCATGTGGGCAGCGCCATCTTTAACAAAGTGAGCATAATATATTTTATCTGCCCAACAATCCACTCTTATGCTCACTTTACTACCCACAATCTACACCACCGGCATCCCTGTACAAGGAAATTAAGTACATTACACAAATTACAGCAATAGCACAAATCATACAATTTCAACAATTACAAAGGTACATTTCACCAGTCTCTGAGCACTTTGCCAAAAGCGCAAAATGTCCTAAGCCTTCTTTCTAGCCATGGGAAAACCTTCCCGGGGCAGGAGGGCCTCCAGCAAAGCCATACCCACCCCAATCAGGGTATTTCACATTGTCCAAAATCCATAAGTCCATTCAACAAAGGAGCTTGTGCCCATCCGGTCATAATCCAGGAAATCAGTCCACACACATAGGGCTTTAGCCTCCCCCCTCATTCCTGCCATCATGGCAAGTCTCACACTGTCCTAAAGAAAAGCATGTGGCAATGGCAGTCAGCATTTCCATCTCTGCTCTAGGGAGCGTGATGGCATCCACTCCTATGTCCCAAAATCGCAGAGTGTTGGGCAGATAAAATATATTATGCTCACTTTGTTAAAGATGGCGCTGCCCACATGGAAGCCCGTCATCCAGGTGATATTATTTGCCCTTATGCTTGAGATGGCTGTGGGGGAAAAGCTGTAATGTAGGCAGGCCAGGTCATTATAGCCTAAGGCTTAGTTTAAGAGTAAGCTCTTCCCCACACCCTTGACTGATTGGATGATGTAGGGTGGTGTACTCTCTTGAGGAATCCCATTATGCCTCAGATGGGTGGCTTTGTATCAGAGACTTTCTTGTATGTATAATTGGATTAAGGGTTTGGATTATCTATGCTATAAACTGGGGCAGTCCGGGAGCTTGAAATCTCTCTCTTGGTTCCTGAGTTTCTGAGGTTGGTATTAGAGAGGAGAGCAGATTAAGGCCATGTGAAGAGGAGAAGCAGCCGAGATGACAGAGTGCTGAGGGAGAAGCCAGTTTGTTAAGAGTTTGTGCAGGAGGAGATGGAAAACAGAGGTGAATAAGTCTGGTGAGCTGGAAAGCTTTGATGCTAGGAAACTCGGATAAGTCAGTAGCTTTGTGAGCACTGAATGTGTGGGTTTTGGAGCCCAGTGTGTGTTTTTGCTTGCCCGCCGGGTGCAAGCTAGAATTAAAACTGATGGCTCACCAGTTCTTGGCTCCTGTGTTTCATGACCGACTGTTCGAATCTAATGCGAACCTGCATGGGTCAGGCTGCAGTGATGGTGGCCTTGACTACTGGCTTTACACAGAGCTACCGGCAGCATAGCTACTCCTTGCTGCTGGGCTCTCACCTTCTGGAGGCTGCGAATCACAATTCCAGACCAATTCTCCTCATCCTCCAAAGAGGAACTGAAAACATTAGCTCCTGCTGCTGGGCTCGAGTCCCAGGCTGCCGTGGCCTTCTGCTCAGCAGGTCTTGCAGCTCCAGTCCCAGCCCTAGCCTCAGGCCCGGCCTCATGCTGCTGCTGGCTCTCCACAACATCCAGAGCAATCTCCAACTCAGGAACCTGTGATTCCTTCTCCGGCAGAGGCTCCATTTCCAGGTGAATCTCGAAAACCTGGTCAGCCTCCTCCTCCAGCTCCTGGGTCAGCATCTCTTCTTCCATGTTTCCTCCAGCTCCTTCCACTGCTCGGTTTGCAGGTCCTGGGCAGCCTCTTCCATAGAGCTCTCAGTTTCCTCACACATGGCTGTAAAAGTCAGCCAGCCTACAGTCCCCCAAAAAACAGCTATGGGAAACCAAAACAGCAACCACTCCTCTACTCCACCACTCAAAGGTGGTGGTGGCTCCATGCCGACATGTATCGAATCCTGCCACAGACTACGCCAAATGTAAAGCCAGTAGTTGCAGCCAGGATTACAGCCGCCTGACCCACGCAGGTTCGCATTGGATTTGGACAGATGGCAATGAAACACAGAAGCCAGAAACTGGTGAGCCATCAGCTTTAATTCTAGCTTGCACCCGGCGGGCAAGCAAAAACACACACTGGGATCCAAAACCCACACATTCAGTGCTCACAAAGCTACTGACTTATCCGAGTTTCCTAGAATCAAAGGTTTCTAGCTCACCAGACTTATTCACCTCTGTTGGGCAGATAAAATATATTATGCTCACTTTGTTAAAGATGGCGCTGCCCACATGGAAGTTCATTGATATTAATGTGTGTTCTGGGACAGGCTGTGGGCAGGCCGGGTTGTTATAGCCTAATGCTTGGTTTTAAGGATAAGTTCTTCTTCACACCCTTGACTGATTGGATGATGTAGGGTGGTGCGCTCTCCTGAGGAATCCCATTATATAGAGACTTCCTTGTTTGTATAATTGGATTAAAGGTTTTGAGTCTATGCTATACAGTGGGAGAGACCAGTAGCTTGATCTCTCTCTCGCTTAGTTCCTGAGGTAGAAGAGAGGAGAGCAGATTAAGGCCACATGGAGGCCAGGAGAAGCAGTCAAGATGGAAGAATGCTGAGGGAGAAGCCAGTTTGTTAAGAGTTTGTGCTGGAGGAGATGGGGAACAGAGGTGAGTAAGTCTGGTGAGCTAGAAACCTTTGATTCTAGGAAACTCGAATAAGTCAGTAGCTTTGTGAACACTGAATGAGTGGGTTTTGGAGCCCAGTGTATGTTTTTGCTTGCCTGCTGGGTGCAAGCTAGAATTAAAGTTGATGGCTCACCAGTTCTTGGCTCCGGTGTTTCACTACCGACTGTTCGAGTCTAATGTGAACCTGCACGGGTCAGGCAGCAGTGATGGTGGCCTTGACTACTGGCTTTACAACCTCTGTTCCCCATCTCTTCCAGCACAAACTCTTAACAAACTGGCTTCTCCCTCAGCACTCTACCATCTTGACTGCTCTCCTCTCTAATACCTCAGGAACCAAGAGAAAGATCAAGATACTCGTCTCTCCCACTTTATAGCATAGACTCAAAACCTTTAATCCAATTATACAAACAAGGAATTCTCTGTATAATGGGATTCCTCAGGAGAGTGCACCACCCTACATCATCCAATCAGTCAAGGGTGTGGGGAAGAGCTTACTCTTAAACTAAGCCTTAGGCTATAATGACCCGGCCTGCCCACAGCCTGTTCCAGAACACACATTAATATCAACAAACTTCCATGTGGGCAGCACCATCTTTAACAAAGTGAGCATAATATATTTATCTGCCCAACACTGCCTAACAAAATATTATATAGATATTCAATGAGTTCATAAGGTTAGGCATGCAGTTCATCCCATTTTACACGTGGTATAATTCATTATGGGAAAAAGCTTGAAAAAAGACTAGAAGAAATAAAAAATAATATAAAGAGCTGACTGCAGATTAGGAATATTTTCTATTTTAGTTTATTTACATTTTTCTGAACTTTCTAAAATTTCTACAAAGTGCATGCTTTTTATGATAAAACAAGTGAATGAAAAATCAAATTGCACTGAATGATTACTGTAAAGCCAGTAGTCACGGCCACCATCACAGCAGCCTGATTTATGCAGGTTCGCATTTGATTCGAACAGTCGGCAATGAAACAACGGAGCCAAAAACTGGTGAGCCATCAACTTTAATTCTAGCTTGCACCCGGCGGGCAAGCAAAAACACACACTGGGCTCCAAAACCCACACATTCAGTGCTCACAAAGCTACTGACTTATCCGAGTTTCCTAGTGTAAAGCCAATAGCCAAGGCCGGGATCACAGCCGCCTGACCCACGCAGGTTCGCATTGGATTCGAACAGTCGGTAATGAAACACAGGAGCCACAAACTGGTGAGCCATCAGCTTTAATTCTAGCTTGCACCCGGCGGGCAAGCAAAAACATACACTGGGCTCCAAAACCCACACATTCAGTGCTCACAAAGCTACTGACTTATCCGAGTTTCCTAGCATCAAAGCTTCCCAGCTCACCAGACTTATTCACCTCTGTTTCCCATCTCCTCCTGCACAAACTCTTAACAAACTGGCTTCTTCCTCAGCACTCTGCCATCTCAGCTGCTTCTCCTGGCCTTCATGTGGCCTTACTCTGCTCTCCTCTCTAATACTAATCTCAGGAACCCAGGAACAGAGAGAGAGAGAGAGATCAAGCTACTGCTCTCTCCCATTTTATAGCATAGATAATCCAAACCTTTAATCCAATTATACAAACAAGGAAATATCTGTATAATGAGATTCTTCAGAAGAGTGCACCACCCTACATTATCCAATCAGTCAAGGGTGTGGAGAAGAGCTTACTCTTAAAACAAAGCCTTAAGCTATAACAACCCGGCCTGCTTACATTACAAATATTCCCCCACAGCCATCACAAGTATAAGGGCAAATAATATCACCTGGGTGGCGGGCTTCCATGTGGGCTGCACCATCTTTAACAAAGTGAGCATATTATATTTTATCTGCCGAACAATCCACCCCTATGCTCACTTTACTACCCACAATTTACACCACTGGCATTCCTGTACAAGGAAATTAAGCACATTACACAAATTACAACAATAGCCCAAATCATACAGTTTCAACAATTACAAAGGTACACACATTTCACCAGTCTCTGAGCACTTTGCCAAAAGCGCAAAATGTCCTCGGCCTTTTCTCTAGCCATGGGAAAAGCTTCCCGGGGCAGGAGGGCCTCCAGCAAAGCCACCCCCACCCCCATCAGGGTATTTCACATTGTCCAAAATCCCTAAGTCCATTCAACAAAAGAGCCAGTGCTCACTCCAGTCGTAGTCCAGGAAATCAGTCCACACACATAGGGCTTTAGCCGCCCCCCTCATCTCTGCCATCCTGGCAGCTCGTACACTGTCCCAAAAAGGAGCAAGTGGCCACGGCAGTCAGAATTTCCATCTCTGCTCTGGGGAGCATGATGGCATCCACCCCTATGTCCCCAAATCGCAGACCTACCAGCAGCGTAGCTACTCTTTGCTGCTGGGCTCTCACCTTCTGGAGGCTGCGGATCGCAACTCCAGCTGAACTTTCCTCATCCTCCAAAGAGGAACTGGAAACATCAGCTCCTGCTGCTGGGCTTGAGCCCCAGGCCACCATTGCCTTCTGCTCCATGGGCCTCAAAGCCCCCGCCTCAGCCTCAGCCTCAGTCCCAGCCTTGGCTTCAGCCTCGGCCTCGGCCTCCCGCCGCTGCTGGCTCTCCACAACATCCAGGGCAATCTCCAATTCACGAAACTGTGACTCCGTCTCCAGCATCTGCTCCATTTCCAGGCGAATCTCGCAAACCTGGTCGGGCTCCTCCTCCAGTGCTTCCTCCAGCTCCAGGGTCAGCATCTGTTTCTCCCACGTTTCCTCCAGCTCCTTCCGCTGCTCAGTCTGCAGGTCCTGGGCAACCTCTTCCATAGAGCTCTCGGTTTCCTCACACATGGCTTTAAAAGTCAGCCATCCTACAGTCCCCCAAAACACAGCTATAGGGAACCATAACAGCAGCCAGTCCTCTACTCCACCGCTCAAAGGCGGTGGTGGTTCCATGCCGATCTGTATCGAATCCTGCCACAGACTACGCCAAATGTAAAGCCAATAGCCAAGGCTGGGATCACAGCCGCCTGACCCACGCAGGTTCGCATTGGATTCGAACAGTCGGTAATGAAACACAGGAGCCACAAACTGGTGAGCCATCAGCTTTAATTCTAGCTTGCACCCGGCGGGCAAGCAAAAACACACACTGGGCTCCAAAACCCACACAGTCAGTGCTCACAAAGCTACTGACTTATCCGAGTTTCCTAGCATCAAAGCTTTCCAGCTCACCAGACTTATTCACCTCTGTTTCCCATCTCCTCCTGCACAAACTCTTAACAAACTGGCTTCTTCCTCAGCACTCTACCATCTTGGCTGCTTCTCCTGGCCTTCACGTGGCCTTACTCTGCTCTCCTCTCTAATACCAACCTCAGGAACTCAGAAACCAGGAGAGAGATCAAGCTACTAGCCCGTCCCACTTTATATTGTGAAAATTCAAACCCTTAATCCAATTTACAAACAAGGAAGTCTTTGATACAAAGTCACCCATCTGAGGCATAATGGGATTCCTCAGGAGAGTGCACCACCCTACATCATCCAATCAGTCAAGGGTGTGGGGAAGAATTTATTCTTAAACTAAGCCTTAGGCTATAATGACCTAGCCTGCCTACATTACAGCTTTTCCCCCACAGCCATCTCAAGCATAAGGGCAAATAATATCACCTGGATGATGGGCTTCCATGTGGGCAGCGCCATCTTTAACAAAGTGAGCATATTATATTTTATCTGCTGAACAATTACTATTGGCTTCTCAGGGAGAAACAGAATCTGAGCAGTATCTTTCTACCTTCATAGAACAAATTCTAGTATTTGATCTGGACCCACCGTACATTTATATGAAGCCAATCAAAGGGTTGTTTCCACTAGGTTTAATTCAAAGTGAGAATCCAGACCTGAAAATTTGATAGTAACTGAAGAAACGGAACCCTCCACCCCAAATTAAAAGAGCACATAGAATATAAGAGTCTGAATGCTCACAAAAGTTAGGGGATATTTCAAAACGAATATAAAGTGATAAAAAGAAGCATTTGACTTCTTTTTATTAAACAAGAACATCAGAAAAGCAAACAACAAGTCAAAGAAAGTTGTTCAATTATACAAATAAGATGCAAAACCAACTTTTATTTCATTGGTGAAAATGTGCTATACAAAAGGCTGAAAGTACGGGAGCATCTGCATGTTCCCTGATCTCCTAATTTTTGTGAGCAGTGTATTACTGAGAAACACAAGAGCAGTACCACTATTATAGCACAGTAACTGACAGGAATAACAGTTATCCTGAATCACCAAACAAAAGTTAATGATGCTATGTGAATTCCATTTTTTGAAGGACTAATGACAAACAATTAAACCGTTTTATTCAAAATATTATTTTTTAGAAAGGTGATAAAGGAGATAAACTTCAGCTATAAAAAACTTGGCTTCCGTTATGTGACTACTTCCCAAGGCTTTCACAAAATGATGGTTTTTTACTATTCAGTGTTTAAGAGAGCCAGGTCTCTGTCACTTTAAGATATAACACATTCTGCCAAATATTTTCTGTCTCCTACAACAGTTAAACACAACAATGGTAGCACAGGTTTTTAATACATATTTCTGACATATTACATTACTAAAATCACAGTTTTATAAATGAGGTGACACTGTTCCAACGTAAATTTGTGTCATTCCAACCCACAGCCCACATTGTGTCCACAATCATTATATATTTATAAACCATAATCAGGCAGGTATATATGACCAGCTGTGTATTTTGAGACTAAACAGATTTCAATAGGAAGGACTTTCTAATATGACTCAATTACAGAAATGCAAACATACTACATCTATTCTACAGGTTTCTCCATGAATTTCACATTAGCGGGCATCTTGTTTTGAGTAACTTCAAGCTGGAAGATTTTAGAATATGCAAATGCACAAAGTACATGAAAAGAAATTAAGTAAATCCATTAATTAGAGTTTGCTGGTGGCAGAATGCACAGGATATTTACACTGTGGAATTCAGCTGTATTCAGAGTACAAGTTGAATTTCCTCATTTACTCTTGCCATCATGAATCGCTAAATGCCAAACAGAAGTGATGTAGTAACCAAAGCCTTATCAACTATGCCAGATTCAACTACCTAGGCATTACAAGGTCTGCATTTATGATGGACTACCTGAGCTGATAACACAGGGAATTATCTAAACAACATTTGCATATTTGTGTAATTATTTTCTAAGGTTAATTAGCTCCTGTAAAGCATTTTACCCTTTGAGACTGCTTACAGTGACAGGTTCACATATTTTCTGAACCACTGCCAAATCTGACAGATTTTTCTTCAGCTTACCTGTTGCATCAAAGTTATAAAATAAGTGTGCTCCTATAATACATACTTTAAGCTTATAACTAATTTTAGGAAAAGCAAAATAAAAATTTAACTAATTTAAAGGTTTTTACAATGCCTAATTTTAAAAATTGTACTTCAAGATTCTTTTATTTTACTTCATATAGCTCTTTCTGTGATTACATTAGAAGCATTTCTCCTAAGGTCTTTATGAAACATAAAACCCATCATTTTTTACTGTAACACTTACCTATGTCACTAATTTCAATCATTAAATATGTCTCACACACACACACACACACACACACACACCTCACCCCACACCAGCTGCCCTTAATACTACCACTGGAGATATCAATTGAAAAAAGAACACTAATAAAAACTTTACCTTTTCATGAAAAAATTTACAAATAAAAAGTTTCTTTTAAAAACCTATGGCTTTTCATTAGGTAAAATATAGCTCAATAAAACCCAAATGGGAAGCACAAATCCAAGTAAGATGGATTTATAAAGATGCAAATATATGTTACCATCTTGCACCCTACCAACCCACAGGTATAAGATGAAAGAAAATTTGTACTTTTAGGAATTGGCCAGTCGGGCATGCTTCCAGAAGAAATGACACAGAAATACCATATGGCCTTAATCCAGAAAGACACACAGAAGGAATTTATGCTTCAGCTTTAAACTTTTAGATTATTCTGTTATTTAAAACTCCTTTATACATGAGCAACATATACATTATTATGCACCTTAGAACAGAACTAAATATCTGTAAAAACACTTATGGTTAAAATATATTTTATAATGTCACATGGGAGGCAATTTTTTTTAACCCAGTTGGATTAAAATTTTCATTTTGGTATATTTTAAATGTGTTATCTTTTTAAAATTACGTGCATGTGTGTGTAATAATGATTAAAGGACCAGGAATATATATAATTGCATAAAACTGATGGTATAGTACACAATGAAAACATTTTAAAAAATAACCATTATTTGATCTTTAAATATTAAATTGAACCATATGAAATTACCAATATTAGATATTTTTTAATATTAAAAATTATAATTTCATAAGATTCAACTTAACTATAATGAAAATAGATTTAAAAATCTATAAACTGAAGATACCTTGAAACTATAATTTTTTTCCTACCGTTTAGGTGTCAAAATATTATTGACATACATCCATCTTGATGATATATTCAAGGCTACATTACTTGTCAATAAGGCTGCATTAGTACATTGTAAATGGTTATGAATAAAACCCATCTATAATGAATACAAGTGAAAGAGGATCCATATTCAGAACTATATCAAACATGTTTGAATTTCAGGTATTTTAAGTTTAACATATCCAAAAGTAAACTCTGCATTTGTTTCCAACTCTCCATTACCTGCTCTTCCTTCAGAATTTGTCATCTTATAAGTGGTATCTCCACCCAATCAGCCAAAAGTCTGGAAGTCGTTCTTGACATCTTCCTCTATCTCTTATATTTATCCAGCTTATTCTCTCAAATATTTCTAGAATCCATAAACATCTCTTAATTTCCACTCTTACTGTCCCAGCCTAAGCTATCATTCTAACTTGCCTAGGACACCAACCACTTGAACTGGCTACATGCTTTCTCTTATTTAATCTTTAAAATAACTTTATGACATAGATGTGCTAAATGTCCCAATTTACAGAGATTATTTTCTCAAGGTCATATAACTTACCAGACTGTAATCGAGTCTGTCTAGTTTTTTTTTTTTTTTTTACAGGGACAGAGAGAGAGTCAGAGAGAGGGATAGATAGAGACAGACAGACAGGAACAGAGAGAGATGAGAAGCATCAATCATTAGCTTTTCGTTGCCGTTGCGACACCATAATTGTTCATTGATTGCTTTCTCACATGTGCCCTGACCTCGGGCCTTCAGCAGATGGAGCCACCCCTTGCTAGAGACAACGACCTTGGATCCAAGCCGGTGAGCTTTTGCTCAAGCCAGATGGGCCCCCGCACTCAAGCTGGCGAGCTCAGGTCTCGAACCTGGGTCTTCTGCATCCCAGTCCGATGCTCTATCCACTGCACCACTGCCTGGTCATGCGAGTCTGTCTGGTTTTAACATCTAAAGTTCTATGCTATATTACCTTTTCTTTTAAATCACATGTTAAAGTACTGTTAACAAATGGCTGTAATACAGAGATAATATAAAACCTTGTCTTTTTTATCTGTTTGGATATAAAGTTTAAACAACTAAGTAGTGAGAAGTCAGTAAGAAAATGGATAAGCAAATAATTATGGTCCATTATTTTCAGAAATGGTGCCAAATGTTTAGTTATTGGGCCATAATTACCATAAAATGGGTGGAAGCTGGAATGGAGACAGACAGACCTGGTAGTATTCTTAGATTTGAAAACTATGCTCCTGAGCATTGCCAACAAAATAAACACTGATAATCCCATTAACTTTAATGAAACTTAGTCTTTCTTCCCTTAGTGCAATGCACGGTGCAGTCATAATAATGCTTGTATCATACATACTGAGGCAGGAACAGATCTAAATAATTTACAGATATTAATTTTATTCTGACAATAACACTATGAAGTAGGTACTACTATTATCCCCATAATCAGATAAACGGGCAAAGAATGATTTAAAAACTTACTCAAGAAACTGCTAGTATATGGTAGAGCCAGAATTCAAACTGAGGTAGCCTGATTCCACCTCTGTAATCCTAATTACTTTATACTGTCTTGTTAAAACACATTTAATATCCTTCCTTCTATATAAGCATAACCAAAGTTTGCTGCTCTTTGGTGAAATGGCTAAGGAACTTTAAGAAAAAAAGACGTGTTGCTTACGTAGGTAGCTTATACTGTAGGCCAGGTTCACATGAATAAAGACCTTTGTGAAATGGAGCAGTTTGTTTTCTAAAAGTTTCATGTGTCATTCTTCTCACTTAGGAATTTGTAAAGTAATGACTGTACACCTGATCAGGCGGTGGCGCAGTGGATAGAGCGTCGGACTGGGATGCGGAAGACCCAGGTTCGAGACCCAGAGCTCGCCAGCTTGAGCGCAGGCTCATCTGGTTTGAGCAAAAGCTAGCCAGCTTGGACCCAACGTCGCTGGCTCCAGCAAGGGATTGCTCGGTCTGCTGAAGGCCCGCGGTCAAGGCCCATGTGAGAAAGCAATCAATGAACAACTAAGGTGTTGCAACGGCAATGAAAAACTAATAATTGATGCTTCTCACCCCTCTCCACTCCTGTCTTTCTATCCCTATCTATCTCTCTCTCTGTCACTGTACAAAAAAATAAATATAGTAATGACTGTAGTATTACTATATCTCAAACCATCACCCCACAAGACTGAAGCACTCATTCCCCATCTCCTGGGAGTGTTAATGGCTGACAGCTCTTGTAGCCAAGGATCCCCAAATCCCTCTTCTCCTATTACTGATTTAGGAGAGTCATCATACCCATGAGTATACTTTCTTCTTGGAGAGGAACAGCTTCCCATCACTGCTCAGTGTGGGGAGAAAAGTGCCTGATCTCTTTGCCCCAACCCTCGGGAGAACTCAGAAGACTGCTCCCAGTGAGGGCCAATAGCGATTCACTTACTTCTCTTACATGCTAATCGCTATATCAGAATCTGCTTCTCAGGAAATCTGACCTGACAGCTGGTTCCAAACGTGATCTGGATTACCTACCTATCTGCTAGATGGCAATAGGACCTCAATGACCACAGGAGGTGTAGCACCAATAAAGCCTTGCATGAAATACTGTACTACTGCAAATGTTAAACACTTTCCTCAATGATTAAAATGAAACTGCACTGGTAGAAAGAAATATACCAGCACGTACATCTATTGGTACTGAAAAGGCTAAGTATGTTTTATAGTATCTGCACCTATATCTAAAGCTATACATAGAAAAAACTTGTATGTTGACACTGGAGCATCAAGAATAAATAGGTTTACTTACTTTCAGTATGCTCTATGAAAGTAAGGCACTACATTACACATTTTATGGAAATTTTTGGGGAGGAGGAAGGGAGGTAATCTTAAGGGAAGCTGGTATTTCCTGGGGGTTTTGAGGAGCTGAAGCTTTAGTATAGGCAGGGCAATTGTTGTTGGACATCAGTATATCAAATCCCTGCTTTATAAGACACATGTTAACCAGATGAAAAGATTTACAATTGACAGACACAACATACACTCTTTCTCTTACACACACACACACACACACACAAATTCCATTCTTATCCAGACAGTACCGTGAATGAGCTTTAGGACTCAGTAGTTAGCTATCTTCTTGGATACTCATGTTCATCATTTGTATATGGAGGTTAAATTGGGAGACCCCTAAAACAGTGATAGGCAATCTTTTGAGCTTGGTGTGTCAAAATTCGCCAAAACTCTGAGTCATTTAGAGAAAAATGGCCTAACCGGAAGTCCCAGAACTAGACGCTCTGTGCAGGAGTTCTGTTGTTTTGGCCTACATACCTCCGGCACAGAGTGTTTACACTATAGCAAATGTTTTATCCTTGGCTACTGCACCTGGCCATGCAGGAACCAAGGATGAAATTTCCTTCTCGGCATGCAGCCCCATACTTCTCTGGTATGCGGCTGCATGTAGCCGCGTGTCATAGAAAATGGCTACGTGTGTCAGTGCTGACACATGTCATAGGTTCGCCATCACGGCCGTAAAATGATACCTTTTCCTGATAAAATAGAGTAAAAACTTTGGGAGCAAAGAGAATCTGAGTTGCTAACCTATAGGAAGTTTGAACTGATGCAAAATAAGAAGCCCAGCAACAAGTACACTAGATGTTTGATTTCTGTCATGATATACCACAAAGATATATCTCAGTTATTTATATACTTGGAACAATTATATACTTTGTCATAAACCAACTTCTGAAAACATCTTGAAATATACTAATAAAAACTATAATATTAGTTCAAACATATTATAATAGTATCCCTATATATTGTACTAAGACCTAATTCATTCCAACCAATTTGCATATCCTAAACTTGTAAAAATATCTGAATTTAAGTAATATTTTAGCCTTCAAAAATGAAGATCAGATAGCACTTCTAGAATTCATTTATTAGAAGTCTATTCCATTTTATGATTTTAAATCTATTAAATTTTTGCTTTCAATTTGTATTTTTAAGCTGTTGCTATTATATTGAATTAGAAATACTTTTACTTCAGTAAGACAGATTCCCCAGGAATAGCACTGTTGGATTGAGAAGTTTATATATTTTTATTCGTTTTAGAAAGAGGAGAGAGAAAGAGAGAGAGAGAGAGAGAGAGAGAGAGAGAGAGAGAGAGAGAAGGGGGGGAGAACCAGAAAGCATCAACTCCCATATGTGCCTTGACTAGGCAAGCCCAGAGTTTAGAACCGGCGACCTCAGAGTTCCAGGTAGATGCTTTTATTCACTGTGCCACCACAGGTAAGTAGAAGTTTATATATTTGTAAATTTCATGTTACTAGATTGCTCTCTCTCATTCCTATCATGTTATGTGAGAGAAACTTTTTCTTTTACATCCAGCCAACAATAGTATTTAGCCACTCCAAATTTTTATTAAATTTTGTCAATTAAGTTATAAACATAAGTACTTTGATATACATTTCCTTATTAATGAAGATGTTAAACAATTATTTACTAAAGTAAAAACAGGGCTTAGCACAATATACTTCTTCATGAAGTTTTGTCTATTTGTGTAGAAGTAAATTTATTGAAATACTTCAACTTAACTCCTCCCCCACAGGCCTTGGTTACTTTGCTCAGTATTAGAGCATCCGCCTGGTGTGTGGATGTCCTGGGTTCGATTCTCAGTCAGAGCACACAGAAGTGCTCATCTGCTTCTCCACCCCTCCACCTCTGACCCTCTCCCTACTCTCTCTCCGCCCCCCCCACCCCCCACTCCCCGCGCCTCCGCCATGGCTTGAAAGCAGCGTGTTGGCTTTGGGCGCTGAGAATGGCTCCACGGCCTCCGCCTCAGGCGCTAAAAAAAAATGGCTTAGGTTCAACAGAGCAAGGGTCCCAGATAGTCAGAGCATCGCCCTCTAGAGGGCTTACTGGGTGGATCCCGGTGAGGACGCATGCAGGAATGTCTCTGCCTCCCCTCCTCTCACTAAAATAAAAAATAAGTAAAAAAAGAAAAATAAAAAATACCCCCCCTCCAGAAAAACACCTTTTAACTTGTCCCAATTACTGTAAAAGAATTAATTTTAAAATCTAAGAATGTTTCTATTTCACCCTGACCGGATAGCTCAGTTGGATAGAGCATGGTCCCAAAGCAAAGAGGTTCTTGATTCAATCCCTGGTCAGGGCACATACAGGAGCAGATCAATGTTCCTTTCTCTCTCTCCCTTCTTCTCTCAGTGAAATAAATATTATATATTTTTTATTTATTTAAAAAAGAGGAATGTTTCTATCATAAAAACAAAAATACTTTGCATACTGCAGACCTAGATTTCTAAGCATCTAAATAATTAAGCTAAAAATTTAACGTATTTTGGTAAAATAAATTGGTATATTTTTTCAGCAGGTATAATTTTAAAACAAGGGCAAATATTTTGTTTACTGCTTCACAAACCCAAACACAGAGAACAACTTAACCATGCTATTTTAATATTTTCTATGTATAGCAAACAAATCCTAAGTTACTTATAAGTAAGATATAAGAAAAATAATCACTTTTATATCTATTGAAAACAACGAATACATTAAAATACAAAATTCTCAATATAAAAATAAGGGCAGGGTCTGTATTTTATTATTAGTTATTACAGTAATAATAGAGCTAACATTTATCGAGTGGTTACTACTTACCAGCTTCTGAAAAAGCACTTGATCTGTGTTAACTCATGCAATCCTCAGAATCACACTATGAAGTAGGTACTATTACGGTTTGCACAGTATGAATCGGGCACAGAGAGGTTCAGTACTTTGTTCAAGTTCAAACAGCTAATTAGTGTAATCAGGATTAACGCACAGAAGCTTACATTGTAAATCCCTACTTTTAACTCAAGTTACCTTAACTCTCCCTCCAATCCTCTAACCTTCACAATGCCTTGCAAAAGCCCTCAATTTTTACTTCCATTTAAATGCTTTATTAAAAAATATAATTTATAAAAATCTCAAGACTTTTCCAAATTAATTGTAGGACAATCATATAACTTCTATTAGCAATGTGATAAAATCACTAAAATTAAAATTAAATATCCAAACTGAAGAAAAAAAAATCAATTAGTATTTCCAATAAGAAATTCTAGAAATTTTGCTTATTTCCCCTTTTGAGACTTAAGTATTATTTCCTTGTTCTCTTTGGCATCACTAATCAAATCACATACTCTTTTTCTCTACAGAATATGTAATTATTTGAGACTAAATCCACAAGTGACGATTCTGAAAATTGGAACTACATCATGTAATAAAGTATGACTAAAGATCAGATTATTAATACACAAAAAATTTAAACTGAAAAGATGAATGATAATATAAAATGGTGTCATTTCAGTAAACCAGGCAATCTCAATTTTAAGCACGGAACAAAAGGCTTCAAAGAATTCTTATATACTATAAACATTATCAGAACTAGACTGTCACATGATGACCTTGCTGGCATCTAACTCCTTTAACAGTATTTGGAAGTGCATTGTTTCAAATCAATAACTAATTAACAAAGTACAGAAGAAGTTGCACTGTTTCCTTAGCTCCTCGTTAAAAATGGCTTTTGGCAGCACATGGGCAGAAAGGTCGCTTTTATGACATCTCCAGGAGCCTTTCAACACACTGCCTCTGTCAGATTAAATTACTTTTAGCAATTGTCAAAAGTTAAAACAAAAGCACATTTGTTATAGCAGGCTGCCATAATGACATGGTGAGTAGTTGTTTTGATATGAATTTCTTCTACTGACCTTCTATCATATCTTAATTTTTTGTGGTTGACCTAACTGGAAGATTGGGAGCACATCTTAACTCAGAAAGCAGAGGCCAAATCTTTGGGGTCTTGGGACAAGACACCAACAAATAATTGAAAACATATTCCAGATACTTTGAAAAGCAGAGGCTATAATATAAAGAATGTGTAACGTGAAAATAAAATTCAAAACAAGATTTTAACAAAAACAGAGAATGTAAGAAAAATGGTATTTTTATTATGTTCATAAACATAATTATAGAATTATCACCATATTGTGTCAACGGAAACTCAGAAATAGAATATTATAAGGAAATATTAAATAATTTTAAAAGGAAAATTTTAGTAAGAATATATACATTTATAAATAACATGATATATGTCTTTAACTTGATAAACATGCTCTGTTTAAGGTGACATAACTTTATAAAATAATTTACTAATAATTCATAGTCAAATATTATTCTTTATAAATCTGTATTAGGATAGGACATTAAAAAACTCTCCTTGTTGAGGATTATAATAGTTAGATAAATCTAGTACAGGTGAGACTGTATTTTGAGCAGTGACTAACATGCAAATTTCTGTCCCAAAGGTAAAATATTTTTATATTTGATTTTTTTTCCTTGCTATAAATCTGCTACATTCTTTAGCAATTTTAAAATTTAAGAGAACTTCACAGAAGATGAAAAAATACTGGGTTAAAACAAGGCCAGCACAAAAGGACAAAGAAAATGAAAAGGCATGACATTTTCAGGAAATCCTAAACCCATAAAAACAGTGATAACAGCAGCTAACATTTTTCAAGTGCTTACTCTGAATTAGATATTGTACTAAATGCTTAATATGTTCTAATTCATTTAATCTTCATGTTACCCTGGACTGTAGCTACTATTTTCTCTTTTACAGATATGGCAAGAGATACTTAGAGAGTTTTAAAGTCAACTGTCCAACATAATCCAGCTAGTGGGGTTTCTTTGACTTCAGATCGCGTAACCTTAAACTAACGCTACAGTACTTTTTATATATGCATACACACACACACACACGCTGTTTAAACCTCCATAACTTTATAAAATCAATTACTAACACACGTGTATGTAATACATATACAAGTGTGTGTGTGTGTGTGTGTGTGTGTGTGTGTGTATGTAAATCTAGTAACAAGCAACTCTTTCTAGCCATAATAAAATAGACCTCAGGCTTGAAACTGGCCTTCAGTTCTTTTTTTTTTTTTTTTTACAGGGACAGAGAGAAAGTTGGAGAGAAGGATAGATAGGGACAGACAGACAGGAACCGAGAGAGGTGAGAAGCATCAATCATTAGTTTTTCGTTGTCGTTGTGACACCTTAGTTGTTCATTGATTGCTTTCTCACATGTGCCTTGACCACGGGCCTTCAGAAGACCGAACAACCCCTTGCTGGGGCCAGGCACTTTGGATCCCAGCTGGTGAGCTTTTGTTCAAGCCAGATGGGCCCGCACTCAAGCTGGCGAGCTCGGGGTCTCGAACCTGGGTCTTCCGCATCCCAGTCTGATGCTCTATCCACTGCGCCACTGCCTGGTCTGGCAAGGACTTCAGTTCTTCCACTTCACCTCTGAGGGAAGAACCAGAGTTTTTTTTTACCTGATTTGTATCTGGAGAGCAGGAGGACTTAAAAGGAGCTTCCAGCACAGTTGGGAGGGGTCAGAACGATATCCAGCAAGACTTAGATAAACAGGGCATTTGTGAGGTGGGGAGTAACCGACCTGCTCAGATATCTGATGGAATCTTTCCTGTGATCATGTGCTATTAGCAGCAGAGTGCCTGTAGACACTTAAGAGCCAGGGAAGCTTGTTCCTCTTGTTTAGATCATGTCATTGAGTCTTCTCATGGAATTGACTGTAAACAGTTATGTTTTTATATTCTTAATCTATATTAAAGGAATTTACATGATTTGCCTCTATTATTATTTTTCTAAAGCTTATTATCAACCTTCTGACAACTATGATAGAAAAATTAAAATTTTGGCTTTTTGGAATGACTATGATTATTTTCAAATGTACTACATAACAAAATGAGCAAAATTAATACTATTTATACTTCTCATTAAGAGTCAATAGAAACATTTTTTTTCCAGAACTGTACCCTAAACTTAACAGGTTAATATTTTCCCTCAAGATAAGTACTGTGAAAGCAACTGCACCGTGGTAAGAAAGGTTCCCATTTAAATAATTTTAATTCCAATGTTTACAATACATTTTTAAAATTAAATCAATACATTTTATATTAATTGCATTTGTGATTAAATATGAGGTTTTCTAAGTCCTGGAGAATTTTCCTTCCTCCAAGAGTGTATTCTGTAGCACTGAAACACAAAGTAGAATTCACTCATTTTGTCAGATGATCAGTTAAGTATTTTTATATTTCAGACAGTGCTGTAGATAGAATACTACTGACTGATAAAAGAGGATGTGGTATTCTTTTTTCCTTGATTGAAACCCGGGGAAAATCTTAGTAAAGTAGCTCATTCTGAGGATAGTTGAAGAGATTATTTAAATTAGAATTATTTCATTATTTCATGGAATCATAAAAATTTAGATATTATGGCTTCCCACGTATCTGCATGACTCTCCATTTAGCAGAGGAAAACACTGAGCCCCAGAGATTTGTAATTCCTCACTGGTCACTGAAGTACTTTCAGTTTTCGCAAAGGTATGAACACTAACATATCTTACATTTTTAACATAAATCTTAAAACTACCTTACTTCTTGATTCTCATTTACAACCTAACGGAGTAGACAGGTCCCAGGAGACCTTTTATATTCCTTCCTTTTCTTTAACCCTCATCTAATCAATTAGCATATCCTGCCCGTTGGTCATTCTAATACTATTTTTAAATTGATACCCAAACTACTTCTAAAATCCATCATCTATTTCAGCTGTCTGGGGTGTGAAATAAAACCATATGCACTGGGAAATGGCAGCTTAAAGACTGGCAGTGAGAGCTGAGGTAGTTACACAGATATATCGTAAAGCCAAATAAATGTTATCATTATAATTCTTTGCCTGCTTGCAAATATAAAACTTATTTTAGGAAAAGAAATAACTAATATAAAAACTTATAACCTCTAAAACCTATAACTCTATTAATACTGATAGAGATGGTAGAAGGGAGGGGAGGGAGAAGAAGGGGAGGAGAGGCATCTTGTTGATGTGGTGGTAGTATATCAAAGTGAAATTTCTCATCTTAGATGGGCATGCGTGTAGGAAAGGGGAGGGTAGAAAAATTAAACAAGGGCTTTCTACATTGAAGCACTGCAAGGTACTAAATGTATAATAAAATCTCAAAGATTACATTGGAATGGCATTGGCAAGAAGGGACAGACCTTTGAATGTACGAGTTCAATCTATGTTAAAGGTAGCATTTCAAATCAAATTAGTGGGGAAAGAGTGATTTGTTTTAAAAATGTCATTTGGATGCCACACCTGAACAGGCATTGGTGCAGTGAATAGAGCGTGGCCTGGGACACTAAGGACCCAGGTTCAAAACCCATAGGTAGCTGGCTTGAGCACACACTCACAAACTTGAGTGCAGGGTTGCTGGCTTGAGCGTGGAATTATAAACATGATCCCATAAGGTTACTGGCTTGAGTCCAAAGGTCACTAGCTTGAAGTCCAAGGTTGCTGGCTTGAGCCCAAAGGCCACTGGCTTGAGCAAGGGGTCACTGGCTCAAATGGAGCACCCCACCCCCAAATCAAGGTACATATGAGAAAGCAATCAATGAACAACTAAGGTGCTGCAATAAAGAATTGATGCTTTTCATCTCTTTCCCTTCCTGCCTGTATCTTCTCTTTCTAAAAAAAAAAATTTTTAAATGGTGTTTTAGACTGCTGATTAACTGGGAAAAATTTAAAGGTGATATATCTACATAATAAACATAAAAACAGATTTCTAGTGGATAAAATACTTAAATTTATCATTGAAGAAATGATGGTCTTATGAATAAGCTGATGAGGATAATTATCAATATGGATAAAATGAAACTGGGTTCATATTTTATTCCAAACAGATAAATCAATTCTAGATAGAATATGAACTTAAATGTGAAAGATTCTAAAGCACATTAATGAAAATATAAAATATATGACCTTGAAGAAGGTAAGAACTTTTTAAACAAGGTATTAAAGAGTAAACCATAAGAAATAAAATTGATAAATTTTAATATATTAAAATTAAGAATGTTCTCAAAACATTTCAGAAAGAGTTAAAAGACAAACCAGAGTGGAGGGTGGTTTATAAAATGAAAATAACATCTACAAATCAATAAGAAAAAATAAAGACAATAACAAAGTAGATACAAACAAGCTATTCACAGACGGAATTTAACTATTTTAAATTTTTATTATGAGATGTACAAGAAATATGTGAGTATTAAAAAATAACAAGAGGTACACTAGAGTACCTATGTAACTTAAGAAATATAGATGTCATAAATTATAGGAAACATAGATGTCAAATTAAAAATGAAGAGATACATAATTTATTTAGCAATAAAAAATAAAAATAAAAACCACAATGAGATACCATATAAGTCTCCAGATTAACAAAAATTTTTAAATCAAATAACATGAAAATCTGTGAATGATATGAAGCAAGAAGAATGGACATATGGCTGATTAGAATAATTCCTACAACTACTTTCAAAAATAATTTGTTATTAACCAGTGAAGTTTTAACCCAGTTATTCTACTCTTTATTATAAAATTCTTAAAGATGAGCACCAGAAAACACATAAGAATGTGCATTAGAAGCTTAAACTGTAATAGCAAGAACTTAAAAACACAGCACCAATATCCATCAACAGAAAAGTGGTTAAGTAAATAAATACCATACAGAAGTAAAAATAAATTATTGCTGAACACATAAATGGATGTTGTGCCAGAAAAGCAAATCTTAAAAAGCAAATATATTTGGTAAAAGCACAAGATAGGCCTGACCAGGCGGTGGCGCAGTGGATAGAATGTTGGACTGGGATGCGGAAAACCCAGGTTTGAGACCCCAAGCTTGCCAGCTTGAGCGTGGGCTCATCGGGCTTGACCAAAAAATCTCACCAGCTTGGACCCAAGGTTGCTGGCTCGAGCAAGGGGTTACTCAGTCTGCTGAAGGCCCGTGGTCAAGGCACATGTGAGAAAGCAATCAATGAACAACTAAGATGTCGCAATGAAAAACTGATTGATGCTTCTCATCTCTCTCCATTCCTGTCTGTCTGTCCCTATCTATTCTTCTCTCTGTCCCTGTAAAAAAAAAAAAAAAAAAAGCACAAGATAAACAAAAGCAAACAATAAATATGTATTATTTAAAAAAAGTGTGTTTAAAAAATGAAGTGTGTTTAATAAACTACAATGGAAAGCAAAGGAACATTAACACACAATTCGTATTTCTGATTGGCAGGACAAGAATGTGACTGTGAGGCACATGGAGGTTTCCTAAGCTACTGCTAAGATTCTATTTCTTAAGTTGCGTAGGTCTCTAGTGTACCTCTTGTTATTTTTTAATACTCACATATTTCTTGTACATTTCATAATAAAAATTTAAAATAATTAAATGTTAGTAAAATTATAAAAAAAGACTGACTAAAAATATAGGTGAAAATTGAGTTCAGAATCAGGTACACCTGATGCTGGAATGAGGAATGAGATGTACTAGACACCATGTTAACTACTGCATTGACTTTCGTTTTCTTCACATATTGTGAACCCAATTAGAGGATTTTATAATATTTATGTTAAAATGAACACAATAAACAACTGAACTCCAGTTGTGGTTCAAGAGATATAATAAGTAACTAAACAAAAATCCCTGTATTGGATTTGAAAATCAACATATTCTTTAGATATTATTTTAATAAATCAATAATTTTATTTTCATGCCTTTGCTTATACAATTTCTTCTGTCTCTTCCTTTTCCCCTCTACTCCCTGTCATGAATCTACTGTCTTCCTCTAGTTCTAACAACTTAAAATATATTTCAGATACCACTTCCTCCAGAAAATTTTCCTTGGGTCTTCCACTCTTACTCTAATCTGTGGTCCCCAATCAAGTACTAACTGTAACCTGGTGCGTCTCTCTCTTACTGTATTCTTATGGTAAGAGTCACATCTTGTTGATCCGCACATCCCAAGTGCCTAACATAGTGCTAAAATTATCATTTGATGAGTAACCTAACAATGGAATCATAAGCTTATCAAGGGCAGTTGGTTGAGTAGATTGTTTTTGGCAAAGAAATTTGAGTGACACCAATTTTCTCAAGGTCATTGTTTAGTGTTGATGCTATGTTTAGTCACATAGTTGATGTCAGCCTCTTCTGACTCTATTTCCATATTCCCAAATCAAATCAAGGGACATTTAAGTCTAAGTAATCTACTAATATACATAAGGTAACACAAAAATAAACTAAAGATATTACTCAAACTACTAGATCTATAATATAAAATTTCTCTTATGTAGAAAGATTTACTTTTTTGATCATACATATTCTACTTATATGTAATAGAAAACTTGGAACTAATGTATATTAGAACATCTGAATAAATATGTACAGGCTAACTAATAATATCTTTGCCAATGTTATTAATACTAAAATTTAATGTTTTACTTTATCATTTATCTAATTAAAAATTTATAATACAGTGAATTATATTTGATGGTATTTCCAAATGAAAATTCATTCAAATACTTCAAGCACTGGAGCAAGTATCTGTGTACATTCCTTGTTAATAAGTACACAGTCATATAAGGTTTCAGTGGCAGTAGTTCAGTCTGGTGATTGAAACAGTAATAGTATTCTCACATCAAAAGAGTGTCAACAATACGTTTCCCTGAACATCTTAGGCAGCTTGACTTAGACATTCCTGCAATACACCACAATTTGATCTTACTTCCTTAAGCACTAAATAAACCAGAGACTCTAGTGTAAAGCAAATGATAATTCTATCAGAGACAACTTTACTAAACAGACTTATTTAAGCCACGAGAATGCAATAAACTAAACATAAGCCTTTCTTTTAAATAATTAGAGGTCCCCTTTATGGAGTAAATATATATATAACCTCAATTATACCCTTCATTTAGAAAAGTGCTAAAAATTACATTACTGCAATATAAAATATGGTAAAAAATAAGGCTCTGATTATTCCTGTGTGTGTGTGTGTGTGTGTGTGTGTGTGTGTGTGTGTGTGTGTGTGTGTGTTAGCGAACATGTTCATGTTTGTTTTAGCACCGGTGTGGGGGAGGAAGGGCAGGCCAGGAAAAGTTTTATAAAGGAAGGGACATTAAGATTAAGTAATATTACCTATAGAACAAGTAGTTTGTGAATAATGCTTTAGGATTTAAATAAAATCTTGCAATTAGATATCTCACTATAATGTTCCACTTTTAAGTGTTCAACTGACTATTAGGAAAGGAGTACTTTATTGCAAATGTCTAAAAATAATTTTTGTTTCCTTGAAATAAAGGTCAGAAAGATGAGTCTGGAATATTCAATTTTACCTCCCTCCTCTGACCAGTGAGATGCGAAATGCCCCTAGCCACACAGGCTATCACTCTCTTTGGAGAAAGCAGTATTTTGGGCAGCTGCTGAATAAAAGGCATCCTCATCATGGTGGGCAGGGAGAATCTGGGTGTGAAGCCAAAAAAATTGGCAAAGACAAAATTCCTCAGAATGTAGCACGAGAATAGAGCTTGGTGCAACTGAGTGAACTCAATGGGGTCATTTCATTGGCTTTTTTATAAGTTACTCTGGCCTCATGACGGTGCCCTGAATCACATGGGCAATAAACAATATGACCACTCAAAAAAGAGAGGAACCATGTTTAGACTTTGAAATATAGCAATTTTTATGACTAATCTAAAAATTTTGAAATATCTCAGGTCAACAGGCAACCATTTGCTGCAGACTTGTAGCTTAATGATTGTTACTGTTTTTTACACTACTAACAAGATTTAAGCCTAACCAGGCAGTGGTGCAGTAGATAGAGTGTCAGCCTGGGATGCAGAGGACCCAGGTTTGAAACCCCAAGGTGGCCAGCTTGAGCATGAAGTCACCAGTTTGAGCATGGGGTCATAGAAATGACCCCATAGTTGCTGGCTTGAGCAAGGGGTCACTGGCTTGGCTGCAGCCCCCCCAGATAAGGCACATATGAGAAAGCAATCAATGAGCTGTAACTCTGAGTTGATGCTTCTCATCTCTCTCCCTTCCTCTCGTCAGTCCCAGTCTGTACATCTCTTCTGTCTCTGTCCCTCTCACAAAAAATGAAAAAAATAGCAAGATTTAATACTGGTCACTAGAATAATAGATTCCATTTTATGAGTTCCTCTATAAGAATGCTAGTTTGCCATACTTGTCAAAATGAAAAATAATTATCACTCACTCCTTCATTTAACTAATATTTGAGTGCCATTTAACCATCATATGCCAGACACTATGGATACAATGATGAATAACACAGGGTAAATACCTAATTAAGTACAGTATGTAAGAACACAAGCAAATAATTCCCATTATAATGAAAAGTGGGCTGAGGATAAAATGAGATACATATACAAAGCTCAACGTCCAGCACATAGTAAGTTCTTAAACCAGAGTGCCATATACAGGTTATTGTCAATATAAGCCCTACTTTATATGACAATCCAAATGAGACAATACATTTCAGCCTTCAGATCAAGTCACCAAATGCTTACTTACTCAGGGCTTACTTTGTGCCAGGCACTGTGCTAAGCACTTGGGGGCACATTGATGAAAAACAAAAATATTAGCCCTCTCAGAACTTGCATATTAACAGAAAACATAGACAGTAAGCAATATTTAGTGAATAAGTTAGTTATATAAGAGGTTAGAAGGTGATAAGTGTTAAAGAAAAAGGATAGAGCAGAGCTGAGTAAGGAGAATGGGTAAGGGAAATGGGGAATGGACAAGGGAAGTGGGGAATGGATAAGGGAAGTGGGCAATGGGTAATGGGAATGGGTAAGGGGTGGGCAGGGTTCTTTTAATTAGGATGATCAAAGTACGCCTCCATTGAGGTGATACAGAGGAGTTTAGGAAGTCAGCCATGCAGGTATACAGGGGAAGAGCAGGGAGATCAGTGTAGCTAGAATAGAGTAAGAGAAGGAAAGAGGGGCAGGACATGTGATCAGAGATGTAAGGAGCAGCAGTTCTCCTTTTGCCATGGTCTAAGTAAAGCCAAATCTCAAAGTCCTTTAGTCCACTTATCCACCTCACAGCTTTATTGAGTACTATTTATGTTCAAGGTACTTGTTAGGTGTTCCAGGGTAAAAAAAGATGATTAATTCAGAATCTATAGCCAAATAGAGCTTAGAATATTCCCACAAAGGGAATACTTTATATTAAACCATTTCTGGTATAAACTCATGTCAGGGTCATGGGAGAAGGAAGGAAAGATATACAGATAGCTAACAGATATATGAAAAGATGTTCAGCATTCCTAGTTATAAACGAAATGCAAATCAAAACCACAATGAGATACTACCTCATATCAATAAGACAATAAATAACAACTGTTGGAGAGGATGTGGGAGAAAAGGGAACTTTCTTACATTGTTGGTGAGAATGTAAATTAGTGCAGCTACTAAAAAAAAACAGTATGGAGGTGCCTCAAAAAATTAAGAATAGAGCTACAATATGACCCAGAAATCCCTCTTTGGGTATCCATCCAAAAAAACTGAATATATTTATTTGTAGAGATATATGTACCCCTGTGTTCACTGCAGCATCATTGACAATGAATAACCCAGCCAGGGAAAAAACTGAAGAGTTATTCAATAGCTAAATGAATAAAGATGTGGTATATACATACAATGGAATACTATTCAGCCATAAAAGATGAAATACAGCCACTTGTGACAATATGGATGGATCCTGAATGTATAATGCTAAGTGAAATATGTCAGATGGGAGAAAACGAGAACTGTATGATTTTACTCACATGTGACATATTAAACAAAAAGCTACAAATTAACAAACAAAAGAAATATACAAAAAAAAAATAACAGACTTCTTAGATACAGACAATAGAATGGCAGTTTTTGGAGAATGGGGGTGGGGAGGATAAAGCGGTTGAAGAGGGTCAAATACAAGCTGATAGAAGACTAGACTTTGAGTAGGGAACACAAAACAGAGTAGTCGGATGTCGTATTATAAAGTGGTACACCTGAAATTTATATTATGTTATTAAACAATGTTGTCCCATAAATTTAATACAAATAAAAATATTGAGGTTCTCATTGCAATAATAAGTTGGATTTAATAAAGAAAATGTATAAGGTAGTTTTCAACTTTTAAAATTCAATGTGGTATCTAATTAAGCATTTAAGTATCTAAATCTTATTATTAATGCTATATTAATAGCTGTGAAAGGACCCTGTGAGTTCTCACTGAAAAATAAATTTTCCCTTTCTCATATTCCTATAGTACACATATAAACTGCTTCAAAATACCACAATCTTCCCAGTATCAGAGTTGTTTATGAACATTTTAGCCTCCCATGAGATTGTAAGTGAGCTCCTGAAGAACATTCTGGCTTTTCTATCTCTGTATCTCAAAAGAGGCTAGAGTAAGCATGACATTTTGTAAATAGTGCTCAACTTAACTGAAATATGAAGAGATCTATTCAAGGCTATGCCACTCAAACGAATACATTTTTTTCAGTTTCAAGATACATTTTAAATCTTGATTTGCTATCCTCCTTAACTTCATGTGCCTTCAGTAGAAACTATATGTTTCATTCTCGTCCTATGTCTTATCTTTAATATCTAGCACTTGGTAACTAGTATAAAATCAGTGAAGGTATACTAACAGAAAGCAACCTACAACTGATACTGTACTTTTATCAGATTGATAGTTATTTCAGGTATCTTAAAAGTGACAAAAGAATGTAAAGAAAAAGGCATTATGCAAACAGGACATGTAGGGGCTAACAGCACTATGCAATCCAATCATTTAGTCATCAATTCCTCAATTTACCAACTAGGTTTACCACCAAGAGCTCTATCTCTTCTCAATAATATCGTATCTGGTGCTGGAGGGAACTCAAACCTGTTCTCAATCTGCTTTGGCAAATAAAAGCATACAATAACGTGTAAGTAAATAAACATTTATTGAGGAAGTTACTACTTGTCAAACAGTAGGCAGGTGGTCTCTGTATAATCAGTGAGGTTAATATGGGATAAAATGTAAGGAAAAAAGGAACCGACATAACATCTCTACTTGGGCTACCCCATAAGGCCAAACAGTCTACATTGCACACCTCTAGGGGGTGCCAGATGAGAATTGTGTAATGAGGCAGTCCTGTTTGATACAATATTTCATCTGTCTATATACCGTCAATTCTAAAAAGTACTTAATGTACCATTATTTTATGTAACATTAAGAAAAAACTGTTGCCAAATAATCCAGGACATGCCATTAATTTTTAAGATGCATCCCTGATTCAGAGATGTTAAAATGTTTTAAAATCAATGAAAAAAGCCTGACTAGGTGGTGGCACAGTGGATAGAACATCGGACTGGGATGCAAGGACCCAGGTTTGAAATCCTGAGGTCTCCAACTTGAGCACGGGCTCACCAGCTTGAGCACGAGGTCGCTGGCTTGAGCGTGGGATCATAAACATGACCCTATTGTCACTGGCTTGAGCCCAAAGGTCGCTGGCTTGAAGCCCAAGGTTGCTGGCTTGAGCAAGGGGTCACTCGCTCTGCTGTAGCCCACCCCCTGGTCAAGGCATGTATGAGAAAGCAATCAATGAACAACTAAGGAGATGCAACAAAGAAATGATGCTTCTCATTTCTCTCCCTTCCTACCTGTCTGTCCCTATCTGTCCCTCTCAATGTCTCTGTCACATAAAAAAAAAAAATCAATGAAAAAATATGATAATCTGAGTAATTTTCAATTGCCTGAGCTATATATGCACAAATAATTGCCCCTCTATGATGGCATTATTGTATATGCAGGCTGCACAAAAATTCTGACGAAATTTTTTCATTCTCCTGTGTGAAATCTGAAAACAGAGAACATTAGGAACGAATGAAGTATAATTAACATCATAACTCACATCCAATGCACTAAGATTTTCAAATTTATATTTTTCTTCTTAGATCTTAAAATAGATTGTTAGGAATACTGTTTCAACTATCTTTTAGGTTTAAATCTAAATTACTTAATGGCCACTTACCCTTTTCACTGTCTAATAATCCATATATATATACACACACACAAACACACACATACCACAAACACATCCACTCTTCTCCCTCAACCCCCTCAACTCTGACATGAAGTTCAGAGAAATGAGCCACTTCTGAATATGAATGGATGGAAAAATCTTGGTTCTAATACAAAAATTTCAATAACCAGAATGGTAAATAGAAAAACCTACAACCCAGTACCAGCTTTGTCACTAATCATAGTGCCAACCTTAGAAAATTACAGAATTTCTCTTAATCTCAGTTTCCTTATCTACCTGTATAAATAAACTAGTTGAACCTGGTATGTCTCTAAAAAGTACCTATCAAGTTTCAGCTATTATCTTTTGGTACCTTATTCTGGTAAATACCTACTCCTATAACAGTGGTTCTTAACCATTTTTGAGGTACCGAACCCACCAGTTTCATATGTGCATTCACCGAACCCTTCTTTAGTGATAAATAAAATATGATTTATTTTCCAAATTCAAGACATAGGTATATGTTTTTTTACTGGTGCACAAAATGAGCCATGCATGAACATCACCTTGCTCAAAGAACAAAACCAACAAAGTGCATGAACTCACAACAAATTACGGTATTACTTTATTCTGGCCTCCGTGGCAGAGGGTTCTCCGAACCCCTGAGACCGACTCATCGAACCCCTAGGGTTTGATAGAACCCAGGTTAAGAACCACTGTCCTATAAGTAATAGTCTTCCAAAATGTATGCTTTATATAAAAGAGTAAACACATGCAAGTTGAATCAATTGTATACACTCCTTTTAATTGAAAAAAAGTATGTCTCACTGCCAAAAATTTAAAATACCAACACTTGAGTTCCTCTTCTCAATAATATGAATAAAGAAGATTTTAGTTTTGATAGATTTATGTAATTTAGCAATTTAAACTCTTAATTGTAATGTTAAACTTCATCTGTTGGTTCCAAGTTTAAAAAATTATTAATCCATTACATAACTCTGGAAATTATTGGTATTTTCAGTGCTCTGGCAGAAACATGAAACTTTGGCTCAGAATATTTAAAAGATTTCCTAAAGGAAAACTATTGACTGTTAAAAAATGTCAGGGTTAGCCTGACCTGTGGTGGCGCAGTGGATAAAGCGTCGACCTGGGAACACTGAGGTCGCCAGTTCAAAACCCTGCACTGGTCTGGTCAAGGCACATATGGGAGTTGATGCTTCCAGCTCCTCCCCCCTTTCTCTCTTTCTCTGTGTCTCCTCTCTAAAATGAATAAAAAGAAATTAAAAAAAAAATTTATATATAAAAATAATGTCAGGGTTAGACCCTGGCCTGTTGGCTCAGTGGTAGAGTGTCAGCCAGGCACGTGGATATCCAGGGTTCAATTCCCTGTCTGGGCACACAGGAGAAGAGACCATCTGCTTTTCTACTTCTCCCTTTCCTCTCTCTCTCTCTTCTCCTCCCTTAACCATGGCTTGATTGGTTTAAGCGAGTTGGCCTAGGGAGCTGAGGATGGCTTAGTGGCTCCACCTCAGGTGCTAAAAAAAAAAAAAAAAAAGGCTTAGTTGCTGAGCAACGAAGCAATGGCCCCTGAAGGGGATTGCTGGGTGGGTCCTGGTCAGGGTACATGCGGGAGTCTGTCTCTCTGCCTCCCCTCCTCTCACTAAAAAAAAAAAAGAAAAGAAAGAAAGAAATAAAAATGTCAGGTTATTTTAGAAGTAGAAAATATAATAGTATCAAATATCATGAAAAATAGAGGCCTGTAATCCTTCTCCTTATCACCTCCTAAGGGAGAAAGAATTTTCTGAAATTTCACAGAAAAATTCTGGACACCCAATCAGACATTTGGCAAGCTGTATTAAAGCTTTTTTAAAAAAAATCAGGTATAAAAATAATTTTTAGGAAAAACAGAAATTAGAGAAAAGTCTTGGTAGATGAACATTAAGATTAATATTCAAAACTAATTTTATTTTTGTTTTAATGGGTTCCCTAAATGAGACACTAGTTACAAATCATAATCTATTGTTTCTCAAGAGAAAAAAAAATCGAAGTTTTCTTCTATTATTTAATAAAAATAACATTAAGAATAAAATTAATGATATAAATATGAGATGAATTTGATAGTGTTTCACACAGTAATTTAATGCTCCAAAGAAGTAAATCTAAACATATAATTTCATAATGTTTACAAATGCATATATATTTGATTGAAACTGAAGTGAGATGACTATACAATGGAAATTTTCAAGTTACTAAATAAAGACATTTTTTTTGTGTGTGTGTGTGAATGTTACATGAGAAATGCACAAAAAAGTGTTTACTTACATCCATTGATAAAGATATATTGTACATAAATGAATACTGGACAGCTAAAACACCAAAAGGGATGGGGGAACAACAAGCTTATACCTGAGAACAGGTCTAAACTTACCGAAAGACAAATTGAAATCAGAGTAGTAATAAAAAAAGATCACCTGCAGTAAACAATGCTTTTGAGTCAACTACATAAGCTGATCTGGGCTTTACCTCATCCCCACCTGCAATAAACTCCAAACTCCTTTGCAGTCGAGCAACTCAATTACTTCAGATGGGTAGTTTGGGACTTAGGCAAAAATAATTGTGTGATAGCATCTTACTCCTGAGAAGAGAATGTGGGTCCCAGATTCTACACTCAGTATTTACTCATTGCAACCTTTAACAACAGTCTTTCAATAAAATGTTGCACTGTGGGAGGGAAATACCATCTCTCTTTTATTGCAGTAATTGTTTTGTAACCCAAGAAAGATCAATTTACCCATTAACTTATGTATATATATTTTCTATACACTCAATGAGATCTTAAAGAACCACTTGTAGAAAATGCTCACCATTGGTAAGGTAGTATTGTGGGAAAAAAGGGATTTGCAGTCAGACTTGAGCTCAAACCTTATTAGGTATAACTATGAATATATTATTTACATCTCTGAGTATCATTTTTCAATCTGTGAAGTCAGGGCAATACATGAGATAATTGTGAAAATTACAAGAAACAAACAACTACTATTCTAACTAGATAAATGGATGCACAAGGGTCCTAGGTAGTGGGGAGTGGAAGGCAGAGGGTTTTAAAGTGTCCCTTTTCCCCAAGAAAGTGGTGGAAGTTGTGAAAATGCAAGAATCTACATTCATAATCAGAGTTAAATAGAAATGTAGTAATCCAATTGTATTTTAGACAGTTACCGTCATATGTTACCTTAGATAAGAAATAAGAGGAACCTAATTTGTAGAACTAGAAAGAGCATGGCTTCAAAAATGGAGGGGGAGTCCTGGAAAAATGCAACTTGGATTATAAATCAAGGACATTATAACAACAACTAACATTTATTGAGTGAATACTATGTGCAAAACCCTGTACACATGTGCCAGACATCAGCACCTGGCTCTTAACCAATATAGAATCAGTCTAATGCAAAGTAAGGTAAACAAAACAGAGAGACAGTACTAGTAACAGAGAGACAGCACCAGTAAAGAACTAGTAGAATATGGTAGTAAATTAGAACCCACCTGGATAGCAGGGATAACTAACTGAGCTCTCCTGGGAAGCAAGAGGCCACCCATGTTAGCAGAAAGGAGGGAATGAAAGTTGTAGTTGCTAAAATCCTAAATGGACACATGATTCTTTAGGGCCTTCTATTGTTGGGGAAGACCAGGAGACAACAAATTATAAATTCTGAAATCTACTGGCCTTGGGGCCTGACATCTTAGTTTCAATGGAGGGGGTAGGGTAGAGAACAGGTAAAGCAGTCTACACATAGACTTCTATGAGTCCAGGTGAGACTCATAGCCAATTGCCTTAGTAATCTAGTCCTACTCTGTTCTAGTTTCTCTATTTCACTTATATAACTGCTCACATTGTTCTAGTTTTATGTTGCCTAATATATAAATTGAAATATCATTCTTTTTTTTTAGATGAGAGAAGGGGAGACAGTGAGACAGACACCCACGTGCACCCCGATCAGAATCCACTGAGCAACCCCATATGGCCCCAATGTTCGAGTACAGAGCTATTTTTAGTGCCTGAAGCTGATATGCTACAACAGAACTATCCTCAGTACCAGGCCACGCTCGAACCAATTAAGCCACTGGCTGTGGGAGTGAAACAGGAAGAAAGGGGGAAGCAGAGGGAGAAGTGGATGATTACTTCTCCTGTGTGCCCTGACCGGGAATCAAATCTGGCATGTCCATATGCTGGGCCAATGCTCTATCTACTGAGACACCTGCCAGGGCCGAACAATCATTCTTATTCTAATCTCATAGACTGCTTTCTTTTGTTCCTTCTTTCGTTCAACTTCAAAAGAGATGAGGGGTTGTAGAAATGTGGTCTGTAAACCTCTGAGGTTCCTGAGACTCTTACAAGGGGTCCAATAGCAATACTGGTCCATTCTTTGTCTTTTGACTGTGTTGGCATTTGCATTAAAAAGTTCAAAAGCAAGAGAATAAAACTGCCTGTGACCTAGCATGATTACAACAGTGGTACCAGACTATAACAGGACTCATTGTATTCTTCACTGGCACTCACAGAAAAAAAAGGGGGGAGGCGACGACAAGTTAGCTTAAAAATTTTAATGAAGCAGTAAAAATCACTTTTATTAAATTTCAACCCTAGATCATATGTTTAACATTCTGCATGATAAACTAGAAAGTCCACACAAAGCACCTACAAACCAAACTGTTATGCTGTTTGTCTGGAGGAAATGTAGTTGTGCAATTGTTGACTTGTGAGCTATGGCAGCAGCTGTTTTATTTTATTTATTTATTTATTTATTTTTATTCAGTGAGAGAAGGGGAGGCAGAGATAGACTCCTGAATGCTCCCCAACTGGTATCCACCTGGCAAGCCCACCAAGGGGCGATGCTCTGCCCATCTGGGGCCCTTGCTCCCTTGCAATGGGAGCCATTTTTTTAGCGCCTGAGGCAGAAGCCATGGAGACTTTTTCAGCACCTGGGACAACTTGCTCCAATCGAGCCATGGCTGTAGGAGAGGAGGAGAAGAGAGAGAGAAGCAAGAGGGGGAAGGGTGGAGAAGCAGTTGGGTACTTCTACTGTGTGCCCTGACCAGAAACTGAACCCAGGACATCCATACTTTGGGCTGAAACTCTACCACTAAGCCAACTGACCAGGGCTGGCAGCTGCTGTTTTAATGAAAGACTGTTGTTACTTGTAAGACTGATACACTATGCTTATTCCGATTTCGGTCTCTGGAAGCCATTTTTCTGAAAATAAAGTAAACCTGACAATTCAAGAAAAACAAATAACAGCATTTGTTGTAATTGATAAAAATTGAGCTCTCTTGCTAACATAAAATTCTGAGAAACTTGTACCCTCCCTGATAAGCTTGATAGTTTTTAATCTTAAAAGCTCTGCAGATGAAATTGGTAGTGATACTGATAGGTAGAATTTTTTGATACCATGTAACATGTCAACATTTGGTCTTAAGTTCATTTGGAAAAACGTAAAGGCCTTAGAATATAGAAAATTTTTAATCAATATTAAAATATTTTATTAATTGAATTACTAGCTAAACCTGTTCTTTTTCCTTTTCAGTTATATTTTAAAAGATTTTTGGCTAAGAAAAAAAATAAGGGAGAAGAAAAAGACAGCGTAATTGGGGTATTCAGTTTCTGAGGAGGGCGAAATCCAATATGAACAGCAGCAACCCCTTGTGGTCCAAGGGGGAAATAGTGTATTTATAATTATGGGGGTGGAAATATGTTTTTAAAAAGAATATATGTACATATTTAGCCATTTGACTCAGTTCTCAACCCAACACATTAAAAAACAGATGCTTTAAAAAATGATCTGTTGGCAAGATGCTTGTTAAAATTTATCTGTTGAAATATTAAAATTCATTATGAATTAATTAACACATTATATAAAAATAAAATGTTTTTGTTTCATCGTTTTACACAGTACTATATCCAATGGTGATTAACAGTGGAAATTTTGTGTATCTTGATATGTGTTGCTGAAAAAGAAACTAAATTTATAGGATTACCACTAAATTGATGACATTTTCTGTCTTCACTCTTGAATTCAGTTGGCAGATGTTTTCAAGAACAAAAAATTCCATCTTATTACAAAACATATTAAGCAGGTTTTCCTGCCAGGCATGTCTGACATGATGTTTATTGCCTAGACCAAATCAATTCCCTTAATAAGCCATAATATACGCCAGAAAGTACATTATTTCAAATTTAAGGAAAGTTGTCACATGAAACAGTAGGTACTTTGATCTCTCAAATTCTGCTTCTAATGCATTAGAAATATGCTACATAATCCAATAGTTAATCATGTGTATTTACACTCTTAGTAAGTAAAATTAAATTAAACTTTGCTAATCTTAAAGTTTTAGACCTGGAGTTTACTTTACTTCTTCCAGCACATATTACATATTTGTAAAAATTTGAATAAAGATTGACTATTTAATAGATTCTAGAGAAAGAGAAAATTCAACTATGTGTATATATCAGAAATATAAAATGGTTCCAGAGATTTACCATCATTGTAATATAAATAAATTGAACTGGTTGCTAAAACACTAAATAGAAATGACTCTAGTGCAGTGGTTCTTAACCTGGGTTCTATCGAACCCTAGGGGTTCGATAAGTCTGTCTCAGGGGTTCAGAGAAGTCTCTGTTGCAGAGGCCAGAATAAAGTAATACCGTAATTTGTTGTGAGTTCATGCACTTTGTTGCTTTTGTTCTTTGAGCAAGGTGATGTTCATGCAAGGCTCATTTTGTGCACCAGTAAAGAAACATATACCTATGTCTTGAATTTGGAAAAAAAATCATATTTTATTTATCACTAAAGAAGGGTTCGGTGAATGCGCATATGAAACTGGTGGGTTCGGTACCTCAAAAAAGGTTAAGAACCACTGGTCTAGTGGCATTAACAGAGAAGAGGTACAAAGGAGAAGACAGGATATTTATCAGCATTCACCAATATTTTGGACATAACCCAAGTCAGAACTTTGAAAACCTTTTTTTTTAAAACAAAATTTCAGTTTATTGGAGATGGCTGTTTCTAAACAATTGTAAAAACTCACATGAATGCTGAAAATAATCAGTTAGGAAACTAGCCATCACATATCTTTCATGTTAAGGAATAAGACTTTTGTGATGGATGTAAACAGGCAATCAATCCATAAATATTTGAGTCTCTTCTATGTGTAATGCCATGCTCTGCCAAGATTCTTATTTTGTAAATTTCTCCTACACATTTGAATTTTTCCTCATATGGCTATATAATTTCCTTCCCCCATCTCCACTAATAGCATTTTAAAAAATGTTCTGGGTCTAATGAGCCTCTTTCTTTATTTTCTATCAACAAAGCCCACAACTAAGTCTCTTAGGGAAGAGATATCAAGCAGTTCCAACCCAGTATTTCATAGATGGGCCTCAAATCACTTTTGTCTATATTCCAGTGGAATATAAAGAACTATTAAGTTCTTTTAATTGATCTTCTTCCTCAGTTGGAGTTCTTGTCCTTTCATGGTCCAGTCTGATACCAAAATAATCCTCATTCCTATGCTGCAGGTCCCATTTTCAGTTCTGTCTGGACTAAGGTTTCTTTGCCTTTTAGCTCAGATCAAGTGTAGACTAAGGCCTCGTCTTTTCACTTTGGTCTGCTTCCAGGGGCTTGGATTCTAAAAAAGTGAGTTTAGTTTCAGTTACGCACTTCCCCACATTATACTCTGTGCTACTGTAAATGCTGGCTCATATCTGCTTATTCCTAAGGATTGGCATGCAATTCCAAAATTTATAAAGCATGTCCAAAGATCTAGATGATTGTGGGAAGATCTAGTGGAAAGGCAAGAAAGATAAATTGATAATAATATTAATAATATTATGAGACAAAAATACAAACAATGTTTCAAGACAGCACACGTTAAATTCCATGTAAGTTAACTAATCATAATAACTTCTGAGAATCACAGTAAGGAGATTACAGTGAGAGGAAAAGGTGGGATTATCAGCTGGGTACTACAAGATAGAATCTGGATTAAGAGAAAGAACAAGAAGCAAACTTACAGATCCAATAAAGCACTAAGTGTATATAAGATAGAGCAAGTACTGCCTATATTCTCATCAGCAAGTGTGTACAACAGAGATAACAGTAGGTCAGCATAAAATATTTCCATTTTCATCCACAATTTTAACCCCAAGATGATATAGCTAAAAAAGGAAAACAATATCTTTTTTATATTCAGATGAAAATGCATAGATCAATCAATGTGTCATATACATCTTGACATACTTTTTATCATTAATTTTTGGAATGTGTTCTCAGCCACTGGTTTGGGTAGGAGACCAACAATCTAATTTTGTTTTACTTTGAATGTTTCCTCACAGAAAATCAACAGGATAATTTAATAATGCAGGACATATTTCTTTTTTTTTTCAGTTTTTTTTTAAACAGCATTTTTTTTTATTTTATTCATTTTAGAGAGGAGACACAGAAAGAGAGAGAGAGAGAGAGAGAAAGAGAGAAAGGGGGGAGGAGCTGGAAGCATCAACTCCCACATGTGCCCTGACCAGACCGGTGCAGGGTTTTGAACTGGCGACCTCAGTGTTCCCAGGTCGACGCTTTATCCACTGCGCCACCACAGGTCAGGCAATGCAGGACATATTTCTAAAAGCAGTAGTAGTTAGAGATTTAAATCCTGGCTCCAACACATCATTAAATAAAATGTTATTGTTGAGGCTCTACTCTGCAAATAGCCATTATGACAGCTTTGTTCTAGGCTCTGGGGATGTAGCAGTTAGCAGAAGAGACTTAGTGTCTGCTCTCACAAGGCTTACATTGAGTGCTATGTGACCTTGGAAAAACTGTTGAGTTTTGACCCACAGTCTACTCATCCATAAAATTAGATCCTTAATAGTGAGCCTATTAAAATAAAAGTATTTAAATATATATTTATTATTTATATTATAAGTACATATAAATTTTATAGACATTTAATAGTGTCTATAAAGTGATAACTGGTTAAAAATCTATATAATAATCAGATGTAGTCTACTATATCATATCATAATTTTATTATAATTAGTTTGGTTTTCATATTTCAGACACATATTTTGTTTTTGACCAGAGAGAACAATGTGGTAAAGAAGAAAGGGAGCAAGAATGTCCAGTAATTAGAAATCTTGGTTTCAAGACTTACTTTTACCATTTAATAGTTAGTTATGTAATTGTAGACAAAAATGGACAATCTGTGCAGCAGTTTCCTTAGCCATAAAAAGGGATAAAACTATTTGATCCACCTACCTCTTAGGTTTGTTCTAAGCAATAAATGATAAATTTCAAAACGTAAATATTTAAAGTATAAAAGTTAATATATCCTCATCACATCCCATGCTCTGTGTATGAGAATTACAAACCCTTATTATCTGGAGATTTGTAGAGGGAAGGCGAGTACTAGAATTCACTTCTCAAGTGGATCAAAATTACCTAAGAATTAATGCATCACACACAAAATGAAGCACTCTTCTCTTTCCTACTATAGAACCATGCTTTATTATATAGAAGTATATTTGAAGACTATCAGCTTAACTCTGCTATTTTGCACAATTCCAGAAGATTGTAAGTAAAAGGTATTTGGTAGGAAAAATAACATTTCATAACTAAGACTATAAGATATAATGTTGTATTATCTATATGAGTCTATTTCTGCCTTTTACCCCCTTTTATGGGAACGTAGACCATTAAGTGAAATGGGACAAGAAAGAAAGAAGAAAAAAGACATGACAAAGAGAGAAGTAAAAATGGCAGAAGTGTAAAAGAGATAAAATAATTAAAGAAAATGACAAAGGGAAAGAGGCCAGATCTTAACAATAAAGCAACATAAAAGATTTTTTTTCCCTTGGTGTAAGAAAAAAGATTGATGCAGGGATAAACTAAACAGATGTGAAAAACAGAATAAAGAAAATGCACACATATAAGAGAGCAAAAGAAAGAAATCAAAGCAATGGTGGCAAAATAAAGAAAAAATAGAAAAGAAGAGATAAAAATCTATAAGACAGATGTCAGAAATAGATGCTTAATCTGTACATTTCATTGGCAAATAAAAGAAACTTTTTTAAAAGAAACAATACACAAAATCACATTGTGTGCATTTCACATAAAAAGTGAATACTCTTTATGTTTTAAATGTTTCAAAAACCTTATACAATTTGTATTTAGATTCTGGATATCAAAGAGAGTGTTTTTAAAATTCTGTCTTAAGATGGTGGTTGATAGACTGGATCATATAACAGAAAGCTGAGGACAACTGATAGAGAAGAAGGTAACATAATGGCCCTAATGCAACCATAGGAAAGAAAGGCAGCAACATAACTACGTTAGAACAAGAAAGCTACTTACTGATTCCAAGTCTTATTGCTTTGGTTTTTCAAATAATACAGTAATAAGATGTTTTTCAGAAATTTAAATATAATGATCTGTCAAACTTTTACTTTGTTCATTGTTTGATGTACTTTGGGTATTCTGGGTCAAGAACACATATTTTTGAGTCTTGAAAATTGATATGTGGCTTTCACTACTGCATACCTGTCATAACTTACTCAATAGACTGACCTATAATCAAATGTCTTGAACATCTAAAGTATAATTCCCAAAAGTATAGTGAGTATGCCTTGAACTAAAAGTATATATATTAAAGAAAATAACTCTGAAATCCATGTATTTCTCCTCAAAGGTGGTATGAATTATTTCACTAATGAGCTTTTAAGTAAGTGTAAAAATAGCTAAAACTGAATAATCTCAAACACTGCTATCTTATAGTATAATTTATAAAATGTTAATTGTCTATGTTTAAATGTTCTGAATTGCTCACTTTTGAAGAACATTATCAATTTATTATTTACATACCCTGTAGCATTTTTGACATACTTTACTATTAAATCATATTCCTAGTATCCATAAGAGCTTTGAAAACTGCAGGAGTCTCTTCTATATATAATACACAGTATATATTAAGTAGAATGTGTTAAGGTGCAAAAAAATCGCTTGTGCCACTGCAGAATTAGAACTCCTTGGGCAGCACTGCTGTAACGATTTCATGCTGCTAGCATTACAAAGTGCAAGGGTTCACTGGGTAAGAAAAGAGCAAAGGACAGAGTTCCCTCATTACATTGTCCTTAAAGTATTCTCGCTTAAATATTTATTAAGATATTAATTACTCTTCCTCCCTCCATCTGCCTCCAGAAGTTAAGTAGAGACATGGTGAATGGATGGTTGCTTGTAGGAAAACAATGCATTAAAACTACCACGAGTAAAGTTGAAGACTGGTGTTTTGTATGGTGAATCATTAGCTGCTGTAGAGACTTCTATAAAATATCACACGGACATAAGAATAATGTGCTTGTAATTTTGAATAGAAAACAGAATACATTTCATTCAAGTAGCACCCATACGGAAAATGGTTAAAAATTAAAGAATTAACTGCTTCTTTAAGAAATAAACAAATTACCTTATATGAAATAAAATACAAAAAAAACAATGATGGGAAATACCGATCTTATTTATTACTTACTCTAATATACAACTGCATCATTTCTTTTTCTCTTTGAGGGTTACGATACTTCTCATAGAAATCACGTCGCTTCTTTGTTTCTTTAGAGACTTTATCTTTTCTTTCCCGTTTTTCTGCTGGTTCATCTGAACTATCAGAAGATGACTGTACATGTGTCCTTGACTTTTCTACTTCAATATAGTTTTCATTGGGATTCAGAACTATCACTCCATATCCTTCCTGATTAAAAGAAGACAGCATCATTTAATCCTTGGAACCATTTCAATTTGTAAAAATGTTCTTAAAATTTTGTAAATTATTTAACATATTTGCATATTTATTAAAATATTATTTTATAAAATATTATAGTTTTAATTGTTCCAAAAGAAAGTCATTTAAAATTATTTGCCTGTATGGATTATCTGTAAGAGCAAAAGACATAATCGTAACAAAGATTAAAAAGCTTAAATTAAAAAAAAAATAGTACTTCAGATATTCCAGAACCCCCAAAATAACTGAAATAAATTATAAAATAAGTATATGCTTTCTAATTACATCCATATTTATATTATAAATTGAAAAAGTAGTCTCCTTGAAATTAAAGTTTACAATGCAAACTTTATTTTGTTGGATTATCTTCTTTACAATTTGTACTCTAACAAGCATTCTTTATTTGTTTGAATGGTAAAAAAAAATGTAAAAATAAACATAATCTCACATTTACATATGAATACTATCAGATTACATGTGTATATTATCATAAACACATAGTATCTATCTGTGCATCTTGAAATATTTTTCACCTTTCTTCTTTCAGAAGGACACATCAATCATAAAACAAAATAAATTAGTATCTTAGAATAATGGATAGATAGCAACTCTTTAACCCTGAAATTGCTTTCATTTTTTTAACTATATAGATAGCAACTCTTTAACACTGAAATTGCTTTTATTTTTTTTAACTACCATAAATATATCTCCTTATAAAGAACTAGTGCCAGGACAAATTCCAAAGTTTAAAATACAGCTTATTGAGCTATTACACCTTTTAAAAGTTTTAAAACATGTTTTCCTGTCTGATTTAATATTAGTGAGGCAAACATTTCTATGGTTATAATTAAGAAAACTTTGATATTCATATTGTGATAATTGATGAAATATTCTAACGAAGAGATAAAAGAAAAGGGTAAACAATTAAAACTGACAAGCATGCACAATACAAATTTTTGAAAGTATTATGTATCTTGTCTTTTCTATTACATTCTGTTCTGTAGGTCTCCTAATTTTGCCTTGTACAATCCTGTCAGGTCATACTAAAAACATGCATTATATTACGATAAAAAATCAGAGCTACAAAAAATAAAGTTTTAACAAATCATCTTTATGTATACTTCTGAAAACTATTACTGTAGAATCTACTTTGTTTAAAATTTAATTCTTTTTTTGCAAAACTAACCATAAGAAGGTGATAACAGTATTAAGAACATAGACTCAATTAGCTTATTTTTAAATATGCTACATTGCTGTTTGTACTTGGTTATTTTTACAGCTGATTTCACAAAATACATACAAATTTCACTGGCATTGTTAAAACTCTATCCTACAAATGAGCTATTATTGTCTATAACCATGATATGGTTTGGAGATTTTGAATATCATTAAAGTTCTTATTTTAGTGATAGGATTTTAATTAAGATATATTTGTTTTACATATATAAAAACTATATAATATGTACCAAACTGATTAAAAAATACCACATATTCTTCATACATGTTTGAATAAAACTTTTAGATAAATGCCTCTTTCATGAAAGCCTTATAAAATACTTTACAAGATTTTAAATTTAAATGTTCTACATCAAAGAACAAGAGAAGTTTTTTTTGGTTTTGTTTTGTTGTTTTTTTTTAAGTTTCTTAGCTGGTAAGTCAAAGTTTTAGCAACAAAACATATTTTATCTAGTGCTGCTTTATTCTAATCTGTATAGCTATTCAAAAGTCTTGTAATTCATTGTAATCACTGTCAGGTAGACAGATTGTCACTTGGTGCTTTTCTACAGTTGGACACACTTGACTAGTTATTAAAATCACATTTGAAGGAAGTTCCTACCCCTCTTCCTTGTGCCTCTTACAACTTTTCACGCCCTTCTCAAATTTCAGCTATAATTTCTCCTCCCACCAAAAGTAAGTTAAAGAACACTGTTGCATTCTGCTAAAGGATGAAATAGACACATTCAGTACACTGTCTCTCAAGTAAGGAACATACTCAAGAAAGGTCACCATAGGCCAAAAAGAAAATTGCCTCCTTACTAGATTTTGTACCATGAGTAAGTGGTCTCCTGTCATGTTTCTTCCCTGACTTCTCTGAATGAATTGAACTTTAAACACACACACACACACACTCTCTCTCTCTCTCTCTCTCTCTCTCTCTCTCTTTCTCACCCTCTTACACATGAGTTAGAGATAAAAATAGTGATATACTACATTTTAATGATAATCCAAAAAATTTAAAGACAAGATAACATACTTGGACTTTAATAAATTTATAGAACATTACCATCACCTTTGCAAAATGACTAAATTCCCAATAATCTCTTCAGACAACATTCATAATCAGCAGAATTACAACTCTTACCCTAATTTATAATTTAATCACTAGAAAGAATATTTTCAGAATATCAGGCTTCTTTGAGCAGAATTTTCTTCAATTTTTGAAAATCATGGATTATAAAATTATTGTGCCTATTTGATTTTAAATGGACTCTAAAATTTGATGTGTTCATCTAAATAAGTATAAAAGAGATACACATAAATCATCAAAGAAGTAGTATTTGTCTAAGTTATTGATTATGTAACTGAAAATTACACGACTCATTTGTCCAATTTTATAGAGACACAATGTCAATTATTCACTGAGGCACCAACAGATGAAAAATGATTCTATTTTAAAATCACCCCTATATAAATCAATTAAAGAATTTTTATTACTTAGATTCCAACAGCAAATGTTTCTCTTTAAACACCTGAATTGTTTAGAAAATATTTTATCATTTAGATATTTCATACTGCCAATTTAATTAAGGAAATAAAAATCAAGAAATAGCCAGGAACATTTTCTGCAGAAATGAGAGCTAATTTTAATAAATGTCCTTGTTGAAAACTCAATTACCATTCTGTAAAAATCTAACATTTTTCTATTAAAAATTTCCTGATAAGTTAATTAATGCAATACTTTACAAAGACCATTCATAACCATTTAATAATGAGTAGGAAAAAGCTAACTAACAAACTAATGTTAACTACCCATTTATATGCTCTAATCATAGATATGCAGTAAAACTTCATCTTTTATTTGTCCTGTGCACATACAAACACCAAACACTGTCAAAGAAATCTCTTTATATAATAAAACTAAAACTATTTTTCCATGTCAACATTAAGATATGGAAATCAAGGGGTCAAAGCCAATAGTTAAAGTAAAACAAACCAGACAATATACCAGTAGTTCAATTTAACTATTTTAAGTAGAATAAATCAATTTATATCTTTAAAATATTAATAATACCATTTAAAAATTAATTTCTTCTTTTCCTAGTAACTCAATCAGTTTACACAGAAATAGTGTAAAAAAGATCCTAATATGACCTTTAACAAATGTATCTATAAAGTTTTATAAACCTACTTTATAAAATCTGGCATCAAATACAATATCATAAAAGAACTGTACATTCCCATTCTAACAAGGAGGCCTCCATTATTAATGCTTAGAACCATACAAGTTTTATATTGAAGTATGCCTTTTATATTTAATTATTCCTTAAGCATACTAAATTTCTCATAAGATGAAAAGTTAAGGCATTTCAAATATACACAGAAACTTACATTATCTTTTAACAAGATAAAATGATCAAACTGATTATCTAACATTGTATAATTAAATAAATAAAACTTCTTGAATCTTTTATAATAATTTACCCAAATCCATTCCAATATCCAACATTTCAAGAGAGGAAGTATACATAAAGTTATTAACTCATGTTTGATCATAGTCTAGTAGATCAAGAAAATAATAAAGAAGACAGACATTGGAAAAAGTAAGCTTTATCTCTTTAATTTGTCTCATTACTTTTTTCTTTTTTTGTAGCTATAACTGTAGCTTCATTTTCAGACTGGTGTTTATAAGGTATAAACCATACCATTTTAATCAGAAACCCTCAAAATTTCATAGTTAGACACAACATTTTATTCAGCACAATTACTTGCTGTGATTTAAACTGAATACACAGGCCTCGAGGCCTCCTTTACTTTGAAGTCTATAGATGCACTTACTAATAAATAATAGTTCATTTATTATTCAGTCAACAAATGACGGCTTAGGTCAGAGAGGTCTAAAACAGACAGGTGATGCCAAACACAAAGAACCAAAGAGGATCTCTTGCTAAAGAAATTAAATCAGTATAGAAATGAACTTATCAAGAAGATTCTAAATTTAGGTATAAGTTTTAAATGCCTGACCAAAAAAAGAATGTACTTTTTACCCCAGAAAAAACTGATTTATCCAAGTTAATTTATCCAAGTGCTGATTTATCCAAGTTAATTTACCTGATAATGACCAATTATAAAGAATATGAAAAACAAGAACAAATACTAAATCTTTTCAAATCTCCTGTGGTTGACTAAATAATCAGCTGAAAGTACTCAACTGTGCATATTAACCTTCCAATACCGCAAGCCACATGTGACCAAAGGGGTCAGGGGCCAGAGTAGAATCCTGTGACCTATAGAACTACCACTTGTGGTCTTCAGGCAAGGCTTTGAAAGAGATCATTTTACACAGATTGATTGATCAATCATATTTTTCAAGTTCAGCATTCTATCTGCTTGGATTTAAAAAAGATAGGTGCTCATCCTCAAGGGAAATGAAACAAAGTGTTTTCTCTATAAATCACATCTACTCATGGTTAAAATGGACAAACCACTGTCCATTCATCTTTTCTGAAAAGATGTATGTCGTAGTTACTCTCATCTTTTTCACAAGGGTATGTATATGTCATTGTTGCAACATCCTAGGTACAACATTGAGATAAGGTCGTGACAACCAATCAGAAGTCACTAGTGAAGCGTTAAAGTAAACATAGCTGTTGGAGCTGCAGCTCTGCTTGAAAAATGCCCCCTCCATTATTTCAGCAATTTTCTCAAGACGTGACCTGGGACTGAAACGCCTGAAATGTCACATGACTTTGTTTTATACTTCTTCCCAATATGCATTTAGGTACAGCACCCTGCTAATATCTTGTAAATTGTCTGTCACAAAGATGCTTCAACCTGTAGCTCCCTAAATTCTAATGTATATTACATGGCATAAAAATACAATATGGATCAACATAGACTATCCCAGTAAATTTCCAACTTCAAATAGCTCATCAAGTTAGTAAAAAAAAGAAAACATGCCACAAAAAGTTTTCAGAGGACCACCTGTTGTCTATTATTTTTACATAGCACTTACTCATAAATCATAACACAGGGTAATTAATCAAGCTGTCAAAGAGAAGGTCAAAGGTTATATGGTAGAGTCAGAAGGTCATGCATGGGCTGATAGAGGTCAGGGTCACACTGCATTCCTCATTATCAAGTTGGGATGAGAGACGGCCCAAGCAAACAAAAGTGAAAGCAGATGGAGGAGTGAGTGGATAAAAAAAAGAGAGAAAAAATTTCACAAACAAAAAGAAAAGTGAAAGAAGACTGTCAGCTGTCTTCAAGTAGAGAATGGAGGAGAAAAGAAATAAACTGAAAAGTGCTCAAAGGAGCTCAAGGCCATAAAGAAACTACAGTTTTATTATTTAAATAAGTTGGATATAACTTTTCTTGGCTGTTTTATTAGTGCATACTTAGCAATATTAGAAAATATGTGTTTGCTACCTTTATACCTTCTCTAGTTAGCGTGCTCAAGATAAATAAGGTAAAGGCAAAGAGTCCCAAGGATAAAGTATGATTACATTAATAAAAAAACTTACCAGGGTTTTTTTCCTTTAATATTGTTTCAGGGTTATAACGTAAATGCAAATAGTTTTAAGCTATGGATAATTTTTGAGCATGACATAAGGGTATCCACAAACAAATGCATCATAAAAGTCTTTTTGAATAACAAAACAGTTATAAAATATTCTATTATTACGCTGGCCTGAATTAGATGCAGAAAACTGTGCAAAATTAGCTGTCACCCTTTGCTCAAAATCTTTGTTAATCTCATTTTGAATGTTTGCAGCTTTATCAACACATGCATCAATGTCAGCTCCTTGGTTACTGAACTGTTGTAGTTGGAAGAAGATATAATTAAAATGTTTTGGCACAGAAAAGGTGAAATTGTATCTTCCCTTGTTCCCTTAGGAGTCTGTAAAACATGAAGGATATATTGACAAACACACACCCTTGTCTCCGGTTCTGACATCCCAGGTCATCCAAGTGCTATTTATTTTAAAACATTCACTTTGCACTTTACCCATATTTTCACCTGTTCTGCTTCTAACTTCCACTAGGTTTTAAGACACTATGTTGCTTACATTTTACAAATTTCTCTTCTAACAATCATCATCTTAAAGCATTCTATAAGAATATAGAAGATTATAAAACCACTTGGCATTCAGTATGCAGGATGGAAAGAAACATGCTTTAATACTATACAGCATTATGAAATCTGTTACATTCTTTTCTTCTCATTCTTATAAAAACACAAAAGGCACCCCAGACATTTATACATTAAACTAAAAAGAAGTAAGATCAAACTTCAACTGTTGCCCAGTCAATGACAGATCAAAATCCTTCAATGGATACAGGGAACTCTATCAATACCCTTCTTTATCACATGGTCCCAAGTGGACTTGGATGGACAAATTTATCTTATGAACTTCAGTATTCTGCATGCTAGTTATGCCGTTATGCTTAAGAGTGCTAAATGAAAATACAATTTTCTCCTAACTCTTATTAAAATCAACTACAAAA